>CM031233.1:4898716-5380993 GCA_018340775.1 Taxus wallichiana var. yunnanensis
CTAGTCGGCCCATAGCGCCACACCAAATTATTGTGAATCCTGGAATATCGACCGGAGTGTCATAGGGCGTTATGAAGCGTCTGGAAGACCGATCGAGAACTGGAGGATTCCGAGCACGGTGGAGTTGGTGCCATCGAGCTTTGAATATGCTAGGAAGGTGGAAGTCGGCTTATCTTTCACCCTTGTCTTTTCAAGGTCCGATTATTCTTCTAAGCAAGTTCTTAATAGTTTCCATTAGGTTTTCTTGTGAAAGTACTATTGTAACTTACAAGTTTTGACTAGAGGAGCGATTCGATAAGAACTCGGAGACGTGGCGCAATTCTTGAACTCCGTAATCAATCATTGGCAATTGTCTTTATTGTCTTGCATTAATTTTTAAATTGATTGCTTAAAAGGAGCAAATTGTCGGCAAATATTTAAAGCCTATAAGGTTCTCGAGATCGAGGTAGATAAAAACTTGATTATTTTCGGATCAATAGGGTTATTGGTACACTTTTTAAATGCTTTATAAAAATTATATGTGTACTAAATCAATTCAAAATCCACTTTTCCCTCCAAATAAACGTACAAAACGAAAATGGTGATGTGGCACGGTCATATGCTACACAATGATATTGTTTTTGCACTAATAAGACCTCTACATAAATCTACACACCCCTAAAGTTAAGGTGTGCGGTTATGGGGTCATCTCCCTATGTAGAGTCTACGTAAGGTCTAAATGGTTAGAGCCTTGGGAACCTCTTTCCTCAAAGTTTCAACACAATTGCAATTCGTATCTTTACTTTGAAGATGGTCTCATCCAACCTCCAAGTTACATTAGGTTATTATTACCATGTAATTTGAGGGTTCCATTAACACAATTAAAATTTGTTCACACCACCTTTGCATAGAGACAAATCACCATATTTATTGGGTGCATTGTATTTTCAGAGCTTGTCCCATGGAGCTTAAAACCGAGGATTATTTTATTTTTACATGTTCTCATTACTATGAGACCGGGGTGTTCTTTTACCTCTTCGGATACTCTTATAACTCTTTCATACCTTCATGACTTGTAAGGATTTGTCTTCTTGTGAGCGACATTTGATCTTCACCAATTTCTAGTCGTAGGATTTGCTTCGGCAATGCTCGCATTTGGAGGATCACTTCTTTCATCCATCTTGCTTCTTCTTCGGGATTGAGTATAAAGTGACCTCATGACATGCTTGTAGATGTGAGGAGATCTATGAAACTCACGAAGCATATGATTTGTTTTCACATATTTCCTTTTGGGTGCATGTCTTTATTAGTTTTTGTTTTCTTTTGGGTTGGTGGAGTTATACTTACACTTCATTCTCCTTACTTTAAATTATATTTTCCAATCTCGTAAACTAATTGTGATATTTCATAGACATTAATATTATTGTCACGCCAAGAGGCATTCCACAATAATAACAAGGGGTGGGATGTGATAGTGTGATTGTAGAATTTTTATTTTTAAAATTAAATTTGACTTTCAATTAATCGTCAAATAACAATTTCAATCTAATATTTGACATTCATTTAATTTGATTTATCTTTACAAAATAATATTATTATAAACGAAATTTTCTCTTTTAAAATTTGAAATAAAAATATGAAAAAATCCGAATAATCTAATGTTTATCTTCGATTTGAAAAAGAATGGAATAGAGAGTCTCTAGGTGACTCCATCTACTAGTCTTGTAGTTGGAATATTTGTCATTCAACCGAGTATCTATGGAACTCCTTTTACATGACTTGTAGTTATAACACCACTTTATATCGTTGTCAAACTTTGATAATCTCAAAGCCTCCGTTGATAATTTTGTTGCATTTTTCTTAAGTTCATTCGCCACAAACCAAATAATTAAAGCATATCTGCCTCGCCCCCCAAGATTTGAAAAGTGACATGAATGGTGGATTGAATGCCTCGCTTATTTTGGGAAAAATTTACATGTAGATAATTAAGATCTTTTGAATGAAAGAGAGACGAGGATGGAAAAAGCAAGAGATGCTTTGTTGCTTACTTTCATTGAAAGCGTTGAGGTTATCTTGGAAGAGCGTGGTTTTAAAGGTGTAGGTCGTTTGGAAATGTGAGTTGGGTTTGGGGTTATGTGGTGAAGACATTGTTTGTTATATCATGTTTAGTTATTTTATTGTGTTTAAAGTTGTTGGTGTCTTCGTGGCAGCAATGTTATTTAGTTTGAGATTGTGATTATTTTGTGTCAATGTTTTGGTTGTTCTCTTCGTATTTGTTGTTTTGTAATTGCATCTTAGAATTGTTTCTATGTCTCTAAAAATTCTCATTTCATCAAAAAATTAATCTTGCATTGATTATTTAGCTTGGTTCACGATAATATATAAACCCTAATATATCATGATCCTTATGTTAATAGAAGCAATGCCACAAGAGGAAGTGACCCTCTTACTAACATAATCGATTGATTGTAGGATGAGTATGTTTCTTTTTTGGACTTCCCCTTTCCTCCTCTTCGACTTCATAATCCAAAACAAAATCCTATAAAATTTCTTGTAAAATGCACGTCTTAATACTTTTAAGTCGGAGACTTCTTGAATTCATCCTATAAATAATGAACCATAACTCTAAAAATCCTCATCCTTATATCTATTTCATCAAAATTATATAAATATACACACTTGTAATGGTATTTTTTTGTTTTGTTTTGTTTTGGGAAGTGGTTATGTTGTAGGAATGTTCTTCTTTCTCCATATAATAGTTTAAATTGTAAGTCATGGGTTGGAGTTTTAGTATTTGAATTTTGTAATGTGTTAGTTACTTAGGCTTAGTAGTTTCAGCTGATTTTAAAAAGTTTAAACATTCATTAATAGGTAAATGGTTATGCTTTTCTCAAGTGTGAAATTTGTTTAAAAGTTTTTGTTTTTTTTTTTTTAATAGAAATGCTGGAGTGTGTTTAAACACATAAGCAAATTGAAAGAATAAGTAAAGGGAAAGTTGATAAAGAGATTATATGTTTTTGTGGAATATAACAAACATTTAGGAATGTAAACAGGAAAAATCAATATAAAATGTTAATTTTTGAGTTGTATAATTGCACATTATAAATTGACAAAAATGAAATAAATAATTAAATTTTAACAATTATAAACTAAAAAAATATAAGATGATGTAGCATTACAAAAGGTGTGGATTTATCATGGTGGTTATTGTTAATGTATCACAAGTCTTAAATTTTATTTATTTTAGGTTTTTTTAAAAATGAATTTGTTTTAGAATAATACTTGATTTGTGAGTTCATTGATTTTATGACTAATCCAAAGTTAACAATACTGAGTTACTATTTATAAATGTGTAACTTACAAATTTGATCTCAATTAAATATGGTAATAAAAACTAGAATATCGTAATAGCTTTACAACGTAAATAACCCTTGTATCATAAGAAATGTGAATCTACTTTACATGTATTAAAAAATGATTTACTATTTATCATGTCGGTGTGACATTTATGTATCACATTTTGAAGTTTGTAAAAGCTTAATTTTCTTGAGGATAACACTTAACTAGATCTAGATGTCACGAGAATTATATGGCCAATCTAAAAACAATGATACATAATTGAAATTACAAATTTTATCTTACTTAGGTATGGTGAGACATAAAATATAATATCTATAATAGTTTTAAGAGTGAATACTCTAAGGTTATTTTTAAGAGATTTTGTTTATAATATGTGTTTTGAAATAAATATTATATTCATTGGCTATGATTAGGTATGTGCAATTACGATTCAATTTGTAATAGAAAAATGACCATTCAAAATGAGATAAGTTGAGAGAAAGCACTATAGATATGTGTTTATGTTATAATTTTATATTGTTGATTTGATTGTAATAAAATAAGAAAAATAATTTTTCTCGTATTGGTCAACAATTGGATTGATTATAGGTTGTACTATAAATTGTTTCTACTTTCAAAATATGTAATAAATTATGTTGTTTAAGAATTCATTTATTCGCGAAGCAATATTTATGATTTTTATTGTAATTAGATTTTTTAATTGCTTGTTTTATAACAACAAAGGACAAAATATAGAGAAGTGCAACTTGTTCTCTTAAAAAAATTGTGACAAATTTCATTTTATTACATAGTAAATAATTTGTATCAATAGAGTGAATGTACTTAGAATTGGAACTAAAATGAAAAGTTTGAGCAATTAGAAAAAAACAAAGGCATATTCTATTATGTCATCGAAACAAAACAAATGTAGTCACCACAAACAATAGGAGATCTATATATCTATAGTATCCTAAAATTGTACCAATGACATTTGAAAATTATCAATGGCATTCATCTCAACCTAGTTCTATTGTGCACGTAAATGGCTAATTCCTAGATACATGTCACTCAATATAGCACTTCTTGGCCACTAGGCCACACTTGTTACTCATCCTTGACCAATTAAAAACATGTTTCATAAATATAGAACACATATTAATACATATGACAACTATCTCCAATTATAGAACTAATTTTGCACCTTTGTAGGACACAATTGCCTATGAGGGACAAAACTAGTCAAAGTTTTGTCCTAAGGTTGATGGTTTTTTCCTCTGCTCACTTAACATCCACTATTTTAAATGCATAAGTCAATATAGTTGGACTAGTGTTAATAGAGTGGGAAATACTTTCATAATAGTCATACATAAAATAACACTTACCCCACTCATTCAAAGGGCCTCTTCTCTCACATCTTTGGGCTACTTAGAGATCACAACAAAACACCCATTTACAAAATCACTCTCTCAAACACATTAGCCAACTACCAAGTTTTGAGTACTTCTTCCAAAGTTATCTTAGTTCATTATCACAAACTATATTTTACGCCTAAGATCATTTCCAAGTGTCGAAAGCCATTTTAGGATCTTGTCAATACATTTTTTATTGCACATTCACACACATTCACCAAGACGGAGAACTATGTGAGGTTTTATCCCTCTTTGTAGTATTGGTACATAGTACAACACTCACCATGGGGTGGAGTGAAGTTAGTCAAGCCTAGTTAGACTAACCCATTTTTTAGGTCTTTAAGGAGAGAGAAAAGGTTTGCACAAAGAAGAAACACTAATCTATTACTGATTTGTGATTGTTGAAATCTAATCACATGATCAAGAACCTAAAACATAGAATATTAAAGTGTTTGAATCATAATTTGGCTAAGAGATGCAACATACAAAATTGCCAATCCAAATAATTCAGCAATACATAATTTAGGACACATTTTTATTTGGATTATTAGTAATTCATAGCATACACACAAGTAATTAATTTCAATTAGGAAAACCTTAGTTTTGATATTATATTTTGTTGAACCTACTTTATTTTTTTAACACATTAGCCTAATGATTCATGACTCACCCTTAAAGTTTCATTTTATTTCCCTTTAGGTTCTAATTTCATATCTAAATCCATCATAGTACCCTTTCTCCTATTAAGGTTTGGAATTCTTCTATTTAAATCAATCATGTCTTTCCTAACTAATGTGTTAGATCAAAATAATGTATTTTGGAACAAACATATGAATGCATCTTTTCATAATTATGACAGTTCTTTAAATCATATGTAGTAATATATATCTCCCTCATACTAAGATTGGGCATGTGGGGAGCGAGCATGGATCTACCTTAATGGCCACTTGATTGCTCCATTTTATTCTTTGTCCCTCTCTTGGGACTCTACTAACATTTGCTTTGTTGTTACCCATTGTTCTTGGTGTTGGTTGAGGTTGTAACCTTCTTCTCCTTTAGTGAAGATTTAGGTCGTTTCTTCCATATTTGAAGCTTTTGGTCATTGCTTTTCATTGAATGATTTTGTTCCCTTATTCTTCTCATGGATAGGCATGTGGATCTCTCCTTCTTCTTTGAGGCACCTCTATGTTGGTTGTGTCGTAGGATTGCTTTTTCGTGGGGGATTTTTGACCTCCCCTCTCCATAAATATATGTTTGAGTGGTTTGAAATTTGGTGCGACATTTTGGATGTAAGTATGGTTGTATTTTAGATTCTCTAACTAGTCGAGAGAGGGAACATGGACCTTGTAATGCAAAACATATTCTACTCTTACTCGCAGTGTTGATCCTTTCTTCTACCTTGTATTGTTTTCTATTTCTCGGTTGTTTGTTATTCCTCTATTTTCTTGGTTACACCCTTTTATCTTTGGAGCGATAGGGAACCTCAATGAGGGATTTGTGGCTCCAACAATTTTTTATCTACAACAAGAATATGTTAGGTCTAAAGTTGGGTAACTTATTGGCGAGTTCTTGACACCCTCAAAATTTGGATTTCTTTACTTGGCAAGAGGCTTACGGTTTAATTTTAGTTCTTGAGGTTTTTATGGAAGATGTAGAGCCTTACTCATCTCCTTTATGCAATTATTCTAGTGACCTCTTTCCCAAAAGCTCATGTTTTGGGATCTCTTCATCTTCCTTTAAGGATTTTGCTATAATACAAGAACCCCATTACTCGTTTCTCATTATGGGGTCTCTCAGTAAAATTTTGGAGGATGTTAATAAGCTAACTTGTTTATGGGTGAAAACAAGGCCAATAGTTTGGGTCCTATTTCCCCTTCAATTGTTTTAGGGTAATGGGAGTGTTGGATCGTTGAGCTTGTGACAATAATGTTTCCATGTTCCATATTTTTCTTAGGGCTTCTCCTTCTCTATGAAGCTTTCATTGCACACAAATCAAATGCATTAGTTGATGGAGGGACATGAGTTCCCTTTCTTATATTTGGAAAGTTCTTGATTGGAATGATCATAATGGTTGGCCTTCCATTCTACTTGATGTATGTGGTCAATGAAACAACAATATGGATACCCTTCTTATTTTCCCTATTGTTGGCATTTTTCCCTAGATGGTCATTTTGTACCGAATGAGGGCATGTTTTTGATTGGTGAATAAAAATTCCTCTTTCTCCTCATCCTTTTAGTGGTCTGTGAAACTGTTAGATTGACTTGATTTGTAATGGTGTTTCTATTATCCAAAATACCCCCTAAGGATATTTTGATAACTTACATTTTCATCTAGACTTGGGCAAGTATAAACTGATCAAAAATGGAGAGAACCAATGTTGGGTACATTCATTTCCTCCTTCCAAGCCCCTCATTTCCATACTTAGCCAAAAAATCAGAAAAATTGGGTCATTTGGGGAAAAATCGATAAAATCAGCTTTTGGAGGAACATGAGGAATTATTCCCTTATTCCTCTTGTTCTCTGCATTACCGTTTCATCTACGAGAATGGGTTGGAACATTATATTACGGAGGTATCGGGTCTATGTGGAATATACGAAACAATTCTTGTGTTCTTTTGGTTCGTTGATCGACCAACTTGGTGACTAAACAGGGTTGAAAACAAGGCATGAAGAGGAGTGCGATAAAAATGGGCACTTGCGAAACTATTCCAAAATTCTGATTTAATTTAATTTTAATTAAATCTAAATATTGTAGAGTAATTGATGTATAAATGATAAAATATAGAAGTAAAGACAAGAAAACTAAGATGTAAAATATGAAACCCTAAGTAAGAGAGGGAGATAGAAGAACTTAGTTGATTTCGCACAATTTGGAACTGATCTAGGTAGGGAGAAGTGATGAACATGATGCAAGTAACTTCATAATAAACCTCTATAAATTTTGCAACTCACGAACAATGATGGACAGAGGCGCCCATGATAGGATAGGGGCACAGGGGCCTTACGAGGATCGGGCGCTGTGGTGTGCCGATAACTTTGAATTTAGTTTTTGTTTTGTTGCGAGGGTGTCATAATTATTCTATGTTGATTGTCTACATTGTTCGCACTATGATCATTTGAAGGTACTGTAACATGTAGAAGATATGTTCACTGCACAAGCCCATAAACCACATTAAACATAATAAGGAAAATTCAAAATGGGGAGTGGATGACCCTAGTGGTTACCTCGAGAGTGAACTTATGACCGATCTTGCACTACATCTTAGACTCCATGTATTTCTTGTGAGTGTGTGTAGAAATTGGTAGGAAATTAGTGTTCATAGTGTGAACATATGGTTTGAATATTAGTATTATTTAATATTTAAATAATATGTGAGTGTGCACAATTAGTTGTCATGCACAACTCAAAGATAGGAATGTGTGAGACTATCTTGGGATTGGGAGTAAGACTAGGGAATAAAGGAGAGATATGAGGATAAAATGATAAGACTTGACTCCATGATTTTAGGAGCAAAGCAATTGTATAAAATTCCCTCTCATATTGATAGAAATTTCTCCATTCTATTTACATTTGATTTCTATCTTATGTAGTTCTCATTTCATGTGTTGATTTCAATTAATTATTGCTTAATTTATTTATGCAAATCTAAATATTTAACATCGAAATTGTGCCCTAGGATGCTCTTGTGTAAGTTACACTTGATAGCGAGGATGTAGCTCGCATGTAACAATGTAGTAGAATGTGTGGATGGAATAAAATGAACTTCTCCTTCCTATGTTGTGTATGCAAAGTATGCAGTCCCTTATCCCTTGAATAGATGTTAGATGGATACCTTTGAGTGCTTTAGGTGCCTTTTAAATGCAAGCTTAGGTGATGATAGTAATGCTTAGTACTTGGTCCTTGATTTTGAACACATAACTATATATTTATATGATTCCCTTGTTTAAATTTTGTAATTGACAACTAGAAGGTGACCCATAAGTGAAAAAGATGCCCAAAATATAATAGAGACCCAAAAAGGGAAAGTAAGATAAGAAAGGGTCAGGGGTGCCCGGGAGGGACATGAGAGCACAGGCGTTATTATCATGTCTATGCACGAGTGTCTAAAGCCATGTAAGATAAACAAGTAAAGTTCAACTAGGTTATAGGGTGTGTACAACAAATAGAAAAAAAAAGACAAAGAAAAGAGGCCAAAGATAGTTTCGACCACTAGTTTTCTTACTTAGGAATCATGTACATGCTAGCATGATTTTAGGACCTATAAATGTACCCAAGCTGCGTGATTTTGTGTCTGAGTTCCACCCAAATCCCGATTCTTTGTAAAACACAAGATCTATAGAAAAATAGGATAATTCGGGCCCCACAAGAACAAGAGGAACATTCTATCCTTCCCTTAGTTCTCCGATCGGCCGATGCATCAACATTTCACAAAAATACATTAAATTGAATTGTAACCACCCATATGGAAGGTTGTCGCGACCATCCCAAGCCCCTAAAATTCAAATGGCCATAAATTTTAGGTTGTAAATTCAAATGGCCATAAATTTTACATTGTAAATCCAAATTTCATAAACTTAGACTCGTTAGAAATGTCTCATTATGTCTTTGGTGAGGTTAGGTGGGTTAAAAAGAGGAAATACTATCCCAACATTAAAGATGTAGTTCTAAGTAGCTCAACCACCAAATTTGATGAGGTATGGTGCCCATTCCTTCTCCTACAAGAAAAGTATCATGGGGAAATGGCTTTGGCAGGGTGCCCATGCCTATTTTTAGACATTTAATGCATGATGTTGGTGGTTGAAGGTAGAAATTTGAGTTTCCCTCTCTTTTCCCTCCTCTCTCTTTCCCATCTTCTATAAATTGTAAAATGATGCCCATTTGTATAGAACGTGAGAAAAAAATGCAAGACTGGAAAAATGGCAATACGTAGCAATAATAATATAACAACAAAGTTTTCGTGGTAAAAAGAAACAATCTTTTAGAGATATGGCGTGATAAGGAAAATAAGAGAATAAAGAAGTTTGACTCAAAATCATGCCACAAAAAGATTTAATATTTGACATATGAATAATAAAAATATACTACACTCCTATATAGATGCCTTTTTACTAATCATTTGAGGAAAGTGTAAAAAGAAGATGAGTAATGGATATGTAGTTCTCACTACCCTTGAATAATATTGTTATTGTCTTCAATTTTAGGGCATTTAAACAAATATCTACCTTTTTTCATTTACTAGTCACACTTACCCTCTTGTATGGGTATGACGTTTGGGGACCACACCTTTGAGAGCTCTCCAAATATATTCATGCCAAAAGATCAATCCCTCTTGCAATCACGCTTGCTCAACAATCTTCATGTGGTGTGATGATTCACCTGAGACAATTGGGTAATTCCCAGGAGTAGTTGCCTTAGGTATCCATATCTTACTTTTAGATCCTTAATGGAACATGCAAACTATGGGGTCGATTCATGTTGGTATGTAATAACCTTTTCATTGGTTAGTCTTATTGATCATAATATTAACATGGCACCCTCACATAACTTCCTAGTGGATGCTCGTGATCTTTCAAGAGAGAGATAAACAACAACATTTATGATATTATTTATAGAGCCTACATCCAATCCATATGGTCTCAACCTAAACAATTCACGCCCTCAAAACTTCTACACTACTCGGACTTATATCTTCATTTCAAATGACGGTTTCACTCAACCCCTATGGTACACAAAACTCCAATTACCTTGTAGCTTGAGAGTTCGAGTCACTCAACTTTAAGCTTTCTCCCACTAGCTTCACATTGAGATATACCACCATATCCCTAAATAGCACCATACTTTTGAGATTGTTCTTTGAAGTCAAAGATCAAAGACCTTTTTGTTTTTAGACGCTCTCCTTATTGCAAGTTAATGGAGTTGTTCTTTTTCCTCTTTAGAGATTCGTTTGGATCTCTCCGGATGCTCATGGCTTATGAAGGCCATAAATGTTTAGCCCTCTTCCTCGGTAGATGTTTGACCTTCGCCAACGGTTTTCAAATATAAGTCCCCAAGAGGACATGCATTAGGTTTTTGCATCCTACTTCCAATAGTGTCACATCCCAGTTAGAAGAGGCCCATGGTCGGCCATCTCACAAACTTATATAATAGACCGGTGTGACGTTGCAAACTCTATCATTCATATAGTCTCACAGCCACCATGCATTGCTTCACCACTTTGACAATTATAAATATTTCTCTAGATTCATCTCACTACATAGGAATGTTCTCTTTATAATATTTTATTTGGTTCGAGTGTAACTTCATATTTACCCAATTTAAATTTAATTTTGGCTTTTTATATTCTTTAGAATGTGTTATCGATCTCTAACTTTTCTAATATCAACGTCACACCATCAAAACCCCACACGCTCCATGAAGTCAACAAACAAAACTTCATCCATAAGAAACAAAATGTATTCTAGAAAATGCCAAGCACAAACCACCATCCCAACCCTTTTCCCACTTGCTTGCAAACCTCACACAAACAGCGACACAGAAAGGATGAAAACACCACAAAGAAAAAAAAGAACAAATCCCAATCAGCCCCGTAAACTGCCGCCACCCTGCAGATCGATTTGTAATGGCAGACAATGAGGAAAATCTCATAGATTTCAATGCAACAGGCCCCAAAAACACACACCCACATCATCCCCACTTCAAACGCATTCTACTGGCCTGTCTTGTAAACTCAGCATACATCCAAGAAATCCACCGACAAGCAGCCCTGAAGCCGCCACAGTCTTCCGCAGCTTCAGAATGGCACAGCTACTTCCATTACAAATTGCACAGCCTTCTCTACATCCCCGCAGATGGCTCCATTTTCGGCGCAGTTTTCGTGTATAACAGACTCTCCGCGCTCAGAAATCTCCGATTTCTCCGCCCTGCAACTTGTCCCTCCGCAGTCATAGCTCTCAGAGGAACAATCCTGTCGGCCGCCAGCATAATCTCGGATCTCAGAGACGATCTCAATCTAATTCTGCAGCAAATACACAAAGTTTCCCGCGTAGACGAGGCGCTGCGCGTCACCAGAGAAATGACAAAATGCTACGGCGCAGAGAATGTGTGTTTAGTCGGACATTCCCTCGGCGCAGCAGTTGCCCTGAAAGTTTCACGCATTATAGCGGCGGAGGAAGGCAATTTTATTGACACCCATTTGTTTAATCCGCCGTTTTTTCGCTCATTTCAGTGAAACACCAAAAATTGGGAGCTTTTATTCATAAAATCCGCGCGATTGCTGCGGGGTGTATAACAAAAACCACTGCAGAGACTCGAGCAGCATTCTTGGCGCTTCAGAAATGGTGCCCTAATTTGTATGTTAATGTCTATGATCCGGTGTCGTGTAATTATTTGCATTATTTTAGGGCGAGGGAGAGTAATACTGCTCACAATTCGATTGTGAATTCGGTTTTGAGGTCTTGGGAAGGAATCCCGAGCCGCATCATCTTGTGCCGTCTGCTAATTTGGTTGTTAATGGTGGCGGGGGAAAGGAGTTTAGGTTTTCGCATGGGTTGCATCAGTGGTGGTCTGAGGAGACGGTGGTGAAAATAGAGCATTATAGTTTGGATGTGCCGGAGTTTGTGGATCGTGTCAATGAATTTGCAGAGGTTGCGGATTCAGGTAACTTTGAGATTACTGTGTAGATTTATTTTGTATGCATTTTATTTGTTTACATGCTTTCCTGGATATAAGCACAATTGCAACAATGAAATGCTCACATTTAGTTTTGTATATATTTATATTGTTTAGTTGCTTTCCTGGTTATGGAATGATATGAGATAGAGCACAATGGCGACAATGAAATGCATAGATTGCCACAACTGTACATCATGTTCACTTCTTTGTGGAGATGATTTTAGGGACTAGTATTTTCCAATGGGCTGATTATTTAATTTATCAAAAAACTAAAAATAAAAATTGCAATTGGAGCAATGATTTTTGGGATTCAGGGTGTAGATTTTTTGATCGACACGTTTCAAATCATAATCCATGATTAATCATCAAAATCTTGTTCCTGATCACGAATCACGGATTATGATTCAAAATGTGTTGATCAAAAAATCTACACAGTGAATCCCAAAAATCATTGCTCCAATTTCAATAACTGTGCAAAAATCAGAAATTCAATAACTGCAATTTCAGGCCATTTATGCTGTCTGGCTGATAGACTGATCAAGGGATCCTTTTGTCGCTGCACTCAATTATCTGTGCTGTATGAAACCTATTGATTGGAAGAGGGCTTGACCACTGGATGCATCAACCTATCAATAGCTAGTGAGAGTATGCAAACTTGATGGTCGTGATACGAGTTCAGGGCCCTAGGGTATTTCTGCACTTTGACTTATCAATTCATCCAATCACAAATTCTCAAGAGCTAGCTGATGATGTGCTCAATGGTCTCCTGGTCACGATCCTCCCGCCGCTTATCAATTCAATACTTTAACACTCAGTGACTCATTAATGTATGCAGTTTGATTACAGTGGGGGCATTTTAGGATTTATATTAGAAATGTTCTACCACATAGCCATTGCTCTTAGACTATGAAGTTTTCTCTAAAAGAATAACTATACATGTAATATCCCTGAAAATACTTCAGATAAATCTGGATATTTCTGTTAAAACCCGAGGGCATTAGTTTAAAAATTTGCCTCTTATGACAACAGCAACAATCTGTTTTTTAAATAAAAAAACAGCAAACCTCAAGGTGCCAAAACATATTTTTATTTATTGATTTCAATCAGCTACAATAAAAATACCAGTGTCTGAATACAATTGTTTGGAGTTGAACTAGCGGAACACTTGCACCCTGAATTATCATTGCAACTCTTGAATGGAATTGCCAAGCTCATATGTGAGGGTTTTTCGTCCTCAGACTCGTATGCAAATGAGGGATTTCATCCTCTATTGCTTTTGCAGAAGCTGAAGCTACTTGCAGACAAAGAACATAATTGATGAATTTCCAAGATGTATGAATAATAAGCCCAAAGCTGCCTTTATAACTTTCAAGGCCCTCTCCAAAGTTGGCGCCCCCTCCTAAAAATAGGAATAACAATATAAAATTGTTTTATCCTCTCTCCCATGTTGGCACCCCATCAAATAGGAATAAACAATATTAAATTGTTTTAATCCTCTCTCCATCCTTAAAATACTAGACTGTTTCGTTATGGGTGTGGATACGATACACTGAAACGGCAAATTTTTAAAAACCTTAGGTACGGTACGCTGTGGGTACATTCATACAATATATTTTTAAAAAGTAAAAATATAAATATATATAAAAATTTAAAGAAAACAACAAGCTTATAGTCTCAAGTCTCAACAACCTATAAAATATTAGAAGCCAACAACAAGCTTATTATGAATCAGAAGCTATCTAAAGCAAGATTTCTTTGACTGAATACAAGAAGACCACAAAACATTAAATCTATGAGTCCATCTACTAATGGGCTCACAAACATTCCACTTATTGTTAAGGCCCAGGGAAAGGTTTGGGGAGAAGGCAATCTTTTCATAGAGTTGTTTGGAGAAGGGGCCCTTTGAGCCAAAACTCTCATCCTCCATAATTAGTCCAACAGAGGGAGCTGTGAAAGCATATCTGAGCATTGTATACATTCTGAACTGAGATTTAGGAAGCTTATAGAAAGCTTTAAGGTCTGTCCATTTCATCCACTTCCCAAATCTGTACAAGTCATGACATATTTTAATTCCTTTCTCAAACCAAAGGAGGGCAGAGCAGCCTCTTGTCAAGGCAAATTTCTTGTCATTATATTTCAGATTTAACAAAATCCATTTGTAGGCTTAGCACCTAGTGTCAAAGGAAGAGAAGATAGGCTACCCAATCACCAAGTGCTTCACTTGTTCCTATGCCTTCCAAATTGATTAAAGAATAAAGGACTCATGAGGAGCAACAAGAAAGCCCCAAATAGTAAGTCAACCAAATGAAGTCCTTTTCATCTCTCTTGACCCTTCGGAGCCTATTGGCAATATTGAATCTCACACGAACTTTCCAAGGTTCAATTCCAGTCAAAGCCCTCAAGTTTTATTTATTTTTTGCACTTAAAAAAAAAAACCATGTGGGTACATACCCACAGGCCTTGGGTACAGATTTCCGTACTTGGGACGTACCCACAACATAGCCGAAGTGTATTGGTACCAACACGGTACCCGGTACATATCAGGCCTAGTACAGGGGGTACTTGGCGTTTCCGGGTAGTCTAGTAAAAATAGGGTCTTGATGCTCATGCAGCCCATTCTATCTTTGGCACCCCATAATAGAATGTTTTATTTAATTATTATTCTATCTTTGGTGCCCCCAAAATAGAAGTTCTTTATTTTATTATTATTTTATTCCACTTTTGCTTTTTGGATTAAAATATAATTCAAGTGTCTTTTTTCCAAATAAAATATAAAAATACCCTTGGACCACTTAAATTAATTTATTTTCCTCTTTAATTCCCCTTAGCCTACGGAAAATAAAAAGAATAGGCTTTGGGTATCCAGAATCAATTAATTCTGAAAAGGGGACATTACAATATACAATGAAGCTTATAAAGAATAAAGTTGCACAAGGAAAGCGATCAATTAATCTTCTATTATGGATAATATCAATCAATCCCTCAAGTGAGTAACAGTAATCAATCAATAGGTCTGGGTCAAGTGCTCTCCTTTCCCAGTCTAGTACTAAGGGTGTCCTCCTTTCAGCTATCTAGTTCTAACTGGTGCTCTCCTTTCTGCAGTTTAATACCAAACAGTGCTCTCATTTCAGGAGTATTAATGCCAAAGTCCAAAAATTGCTCTCATTTCAGCAGTCTAACACCAAGCAATACTCTCATTTCAGTGGTCTAGTACTAGGTGGTGCTCTCCTATTAGCAGTCTGGTATTAAATGGCACTCTCCTTTTCACAGTACAGTACTAAGTGGTTCGTTTCCTTCCGCATTCTTTAGTGCTAAGTGCCTCTCATATCAGCGGTCTAGTAATAAGTCTCTAGTGCATTGTTCTCCCTAAAATTTAAGGAAAAGGCTTAGGAAAGCGTCTAGAAGAAGGAAACCTTTGAGAAGAAAGGTGTACATAGAAATTTAGAGATGCATACTATAATTAAGAATACACAATAAAATACGAAGTAGCAGATACGTTTTGGACACATGCATGGGTACAAAGAATCCGATACGTAGATTCAGCGAATCCCCCCAGATATGGCAGTACAAAAATTTAAAAATATATAAATTTTAGCCTGTTAAATAAGAATTAACCATAATATGCATATACAAAACAAAATAACCAGAAGACACTACTGATAATCTATATAACACAAATGTCATAATAAATATTAAAATTTATTATTACATAAAAATACAGCAGGGTCTGAAAAGAAGATCAGTAGCTCCTGATATACATGTGACCGTTAAAACAGAAGATGCACGTATATCAGGAGCTACTGATCTTATTTTATGGTTTTATAGCAGCACAAAACTGAAAATCAGATTTGTGGCAGGATTTAGATTTATTGTCACAATCATTCCTTGCCCAGAACTGAATCTGCCTGTAAAGATAAAGAGGATTTGGGTCGATCGTGCTTGTTTCCTCCTGGTCAGATTTGTTCCCAAGGTCAGACCTGCGGTTTTTTTAAGGGCTTCATTGTGTGTTTTATTTAAATCTGAGCCTTTTTAATTTTTGTGTTGAAAAGAATATGATTTTTTTATAACTCGCTTTTGGCCCTCAATATGGCCAGGATATGGCTCTGGATGGTCCGGATACGTCTGCAGACATATCCAGCCATATCTGGACCATGCAGGCAATATCTTGGCCGTATCCATATCCAGCCCTGTATTCTGCCATATCAGTATCCAAGATAAAACAAGTCTCAATTGTTGACAATTTCCTATCAGTTAAAAGTTTCAAGATCTTTAGTTTTTTTAATGTTTTTAATTACCCATTACTATAGAGCACGCCTTTTCTTTAAAATTGTTTTAATATGAACCTGACTAATGCCGACATTCTACTTCAGGGATGGAGATTATTTAGTCAAATATTGCATTTGTAGGTGCAAGCTAGGCACTGCTCAATTAAAGGATAATTTGGACTCTAATCATTTCATTTTTATTTCTTTTCGCAGGGGAGGAGGAGATACAAGCAACCACTCTTGTAACATCTAAGGCAACAACTCTTGTAAAGGAAACGACCACTTTAACATCAAAGGAAACAAATTTTTACCATCTAAAGAAACATCTCCTTTAACATCGAAGGAAACAACTTCTTTGCCATATAAGGCAACAACATTTGTTTCATCAAAAGCCATGCCCAAGCTCATTGGAGTATAATAGTTGGTAATACAAGATATCTGAACCTATCTCAACGTGTGAGGGCAATCAAGACTTTCAGTGACGAGCTCAGTGGAGTAAAATAATTGGTAATACAAGATACCTCAACCTGTGAGGGCAATCAAGAATTTCAGTGAACTTTGCTCTTGCATTAGTCTTTGGGTGCCATTGATTCTTTCAGATCCTTGGGGCATAGTTAACATGCGGAGATACCAAGTTAAAGTTGGGAGAAAAACTGTTCCTTTACTGGTTCAGAGTATGAGACTTATTCATCTGCAGTTGTATTCATTGTAAGTATTTCAAGTTATTCAATTTGTATGCAGTATTTGTCATCCACTACGCATTAGCTGCCTGTGTATAAATTTGTAATGTAAATATTGGTGTACTTGCCTTCAGATCCTAATTGGCTTCAGTAATTGGTCTCAGGTAAAATTTACTTGGTTTATAAGCATTCTTTGATTAAAAATTATTCTAAGACTATATGAATAAAATTATATTCCATTTGTTTGTAAGGTTAATTATGGTTTTTTTTAGTGGTGCATTGACAGCTCTGTTTTCAGCTCGATGGCTTTGACCTATTTTAGTTGAGGAGGAATTTATACGTTCCCTACCTTATCATATACCCTCCCTCACATAGCACTTCAGGGAAGTAGACCATTGGGGTTCAAAGAAGGTTGGGGGATAATGCAAGATATTTGTAATCATTTTTGTATTGTTTGCGCTGTTCTTCCACCTGTGAGTTTGAAATCAACACAGAATGATCATTTGGTCCTACATAAAGTTACCAGGATTCTAATGCACCTAGTATTTATGTGCTTAGTTTATGGTGAAGGACAGGGTTGAACAGTCTAAATGGTACCTTAGAGACAAAGATAAGTTCTGATATAGTAAGTTCTGGGACATAGGAATGTTTTGACATTGTGAACAATGTTGACAAAAGTTTGAGGCTTTTGATTCAACTATTTCGAGTTTGTGAATGAGTTACGTTGAATCACCCCCATTGTTCAAACTTTATATTCCTTCAATTGCTTTTATTTATGATTAGTTTCTGCTTCTGTTATTTATGGACTGAAAAGGTTCTATCAAGTAAATACTTAGGATATGAACACACAGTTCGACACAGCAATTGATATATTTTAATAGAGATTACATCTATCACCATGTTGATGTGGTTTTGAAATTGGTATATAAAGATCACAGGCAGAGAGGTTTAGTTAAAGGATCCTAGCGTATTTATAAACCAGACTGTTAACTTCTGCTCCCAATCTGGGGAATCTCTCTGTGTAAGGGATTGAAACAGTAAATTCCAAAATTACAAAGAAATATTTCTTATCATAAAAAGGTGCCACGAAGATATTATTCTATTAACTTCAGTTAAAGGCACACTATTTATATAGAAACATAATTGTTGCTAGTGAAATGACACACTAAGCATTGCATAAAATCTAGTTTCTAATAATAAACATGAAAACACTTTAAGATTTAGGTACCAATATGACAGAATTGTGCCAAGAAGTGTCTTAGGTGCCTGCAACAATAATCAATCTTTGGAAGCTGTAGCATCATTTTATTAATCACGTTTACTCCATTGTCTGCTGAAATACCAATGCAGTGTGGCCTTCACGTTTGCTTTTGGGGAGATAGAAAATAATGTTTCTTGGTGTGCAGGAGTTAGCTATCTCTTTTGAAGGTCATTGCATGTGTAGTTGGAATCTTGATTTTTGAGCTTGCATTTCATTTGCTAAGTGTAGGTGGCCATTATACGAAGTACATTTATTAATAACAAAATAAGGCTCCTCAACACACACAGACACATACACATAGACACACGTGCACGCATGTGTGTGCGTTAGAGGCACACTCTTGCACACACAGACACAGACACACATTTCTTTCATATTATATATATGAGACCTTCCTTTTGAAGCCCACGTAATTGTTTTATCGTTTAGTTGACATATTGTTTAACGAGGTGTATATGCCCTACCCCCTCCGGATTTGGACCTGTTTCCCATTGGATTACATTCAACTTCACTATTAGATCCACTCAGGCTGAGGGTTTTTCAAGATGAAAGAGAATTGGTTGGCGTAGGCCCGAAGTTTCATGGACTAAAAGGCCAAACTAACCTTGAAGTGATATAGGAAAAGCATTTTGGTACACCCACTACCACGAGTTAAGTGCTAAGATTAGAAACATGGGATGGATTCCCTTCAATTACAAACCACGAGTCTAGTGCTAAGATTAGATATATGGGATGTATTCCCTTCTCTTACAATCAGCCGTCCCACTGATTAATTAAAAATCGTTTATAATATGTAAGTGACTTTAACAATGCCATTATTAGGAATAATGAAGCCAATAAATAAAATTGTGAATCAGATCTGGAACTGGAAAGAATTATTGATAAAAGGTCATGATACACGAAGTATAAAAAATAGCAAAGTTGAAATAAAATAAAATTCTGTGATTAAATTATGTTAGTATATAGCTTAAGATGTAGCCTGATTCACCTGATAATGATCATGATAGCAATTCACAATAGTTTCTCTAGTGTTAAACTTCACAGTACAAGTTTTTCATCCCTTTCTAGAGCCTTGGCCATGCTACTTCCAACTATTCTAAGATCTCTGAGACATGAATTACTAAACTTAAAGTTCATAATTGAAAATCAGAGGGAAAGAGATTTCTGAGGACTTTTCAAGCTGAAAGAGAATTAGTTGGCATTGATCTGAAGTTTTATGGACCAAAAGGCCAAACCGAACTTGTGAAATTTAGGAAAGCATTTTGGTACACCCACCTCCATGGTGTTCTTTAGCCCAAAAGAGATGGGTAATGTTATCAAAAGATCAACTAGTGGGCTTGATGGCTGGACCATGGTGGATGGCCAGCCATGACTAATTTTAATTTTTCTTAAAACTAAATGGGTTTAGTACTATACTTTCAAAATTTCTGCATTGTCTTTACCTAGATCTCCTGGGTCAACCAAAGAGTCACAGAGATGTAGCCTTGTGCTCTATTTCAATTAGAGAGCAACACACCACACTTTTTCATAGTAGTTTTAATTTTGATACATAATGTGGCAGTTTTATTTGCTTTGCATCTCAAAAATACAACACTAAGCTTTGGAGTTTTTAAAGTGCTAAGATTAGAAATAAGGGACTGATTCTTTTGGCTTATAAATCAGTTGGTCTACTCATTTATTAAAAACTGGTTATAACATGTGATCGACCTTAGCAATGGCATTAGTGGGAAGAAGAAAACTGCTATACATAATTGTGAATCAAATCTGGATCTTTAAAAGGATTATCAATTAAATGTTACGAAACACAGAAGTATAAAAATTAGCCAAATGGAAATGAATTGTTTTTTTAAATAAATTGTGTTAATAAGTACGATGCACCATGAATAAAGTCATAGTAGTTTTTATGTGTGTTAATCTTGGAAGCGTAAGTTGCTCAGTGCTTGGTATAGCCTTGGCATATTACTCAACTGTTTTGAGATTTTTGAGACATAATATAAAAGTCGTCATTGAAAATTGCAATTTTATCAAAAGTAAAAATAGAATATTTGAAGCCATTTGCTCATTAATTATGTTCCTTATGACAATTTTACAGTCTAAATTAATGAGAGGAGGTGTTGTATAAACCAAAGTATAATGAAACATATTACTATAAGGTAAAGGTATAGGTAAAGACAGTTATGCAGGCCACCTGCAAGTGAGACCATTGTTGTGTATGAAATTCTTTTTGTTGATAAGGGGATTGGTTTTCTATTTATATAATATATTGTTCAACAAAGTGTGCACTACCTACCCCATTCTTCTATGGAATTCATACACCTTTACCATAAAAAGATATACAATTCATCTGTCCATGTTATGTAAGGGTAAAGAAAAAGGTACAGTAATATGAAATGTTTGAATTTTAGCATTAAATTGCATCCAATCATCACTTTTTGTATTTTTTTCCAATTGATTAAATAATGAGTGTTAAATTTAAAGACAAAAATTATTATTATCTCAAACCTTGTTTCTAAAAGTTACAGAAATAGAACAATATTTGCTTAATTGGAATAAGTATTGCGTTTGGGTTTAAGCTTCTTTCAAGACCATTATGAATATGTTAAATTGAAATTTCTGACCCTGAAAAAGGGTGTATTTAATTTTTTTATTAGCCATTTAAATATTAAAATTTAAAGTATTTTTCTTCTCCTCACACCTTTATTTAAAAGTTTTGATTTACAATACCAACAATTTTTGTTTTTCGGTCATAGAAAACATTTGTTCAATTTTCTTCACTCAATTATTTATTAAAAGTAAAACAGTAAGCCAGAGGCTGGGATTGTGTACCAGATGAAGAAATGTCCATGCGAAAAAATGAATTCAATCAATCCAAAACAGACGAGCTTTTACATTTTGTAGTAATTATGTGAAACAAAGATATATATATATATATATATATATATCCTCCGAAATCTCTATTTCCAAGTTAAAACAAAGGAATTTTATATTAAAATTTGATTTCAGCATAATCTTGCTTAGTCACGTTTCCCACATATCACTGGAACTTATTTCCATCACCTGATCCACTCATCTTTTAGCTGCCAATTCATTTTCTCTGTCGTAAAGACTGGCCTTTTTCTAGCTGGTGTTGTAAATTGAGGAAAGGCAGAAAATTCTCCAGCTTGCCACGCAGGCTCGGGGAGGAATGGTCTACAGGACTGCAAACTGGACCGCGTTTTGCATTGGGAGTTGGAATCACTCTTGTGGGGAATGGTTTCATGGGCGTCACATCCGGTGTCACAATTTTCACTGTTTTAGTGTCTTTTGAATTATTTGTGTCTGTCACAGGAGTTGCAGGTTTGGGAGTGACGGCGTCGCCCATGTTCACGTCCATGCTCGCTAAATTTAGAGCCGCCGAATCTGCATCTGCATCTCACACCAGATTTATAATCAAATACTTGGTCAAAACTAATTAGGAGTTGAACATCTAGTGTTTATACTTACCAATGGTGGGATTTGAAGGTGTATGGGACATGATGCCTTCTTCTCTCTCTCTGGCAACTGTAAACTTTGCGTGCACCAACAGGAATGAAGAATGCAGAGTTTATGTATGTATTAGTGCAAGCACACGCAGAACATAATGCAGTGGTGTTTGAGTTAGTGTTACTCGTATATTTATAATGGGCGGAAGTGAAACAGAGCGATGACGCTCTATCTTCTGCTCTTTCCCTAACGTTTTCTTTTCTCCAAACGGGTATATACCTCCATATCAATATACTTACAATCCATTAATATTGATAAGTATTTCAATAAAACAGGTGTTTTCTGTGGCTTACCTGGCGTTTTTCTGGGACAGTGACCCTTGTTAATGTAACTCTTTTTTATTTAATAGAAGGACAGCTTCAATATTTAATTTAATTTAAAATTAATGTCCAGAAGTAACCAAAAAGGTTAATGAGACTAATAGTAAAATAGTTCCAATTTGAGAATGTTGGTAATGTAGAGACCTAATTTTGGTATTGGATTTTGCCCTTAAAATTATATTATTTTGGGTTATTTCGTATATTTGTTACTTATTAGTTAAGATTAGATTCTTATTGATGTGTTTTTCCTTCTTTTTTTAAAAATTGTTTTATTTGGATATTCTGTCATATTCTTTCTTTTCTTCTCTATCATCATAATTGTATTTCTATGGTTATGGAGTCTTTTGTTCTATGGGTTTATTTGGTGCACCCGTGTTGTCTGATTTATTATTTGTTGGTTTTCTATTTTTGTATGTTGGAATGCGACGAATAAAGTCTTAATTTGAATTTAAAAAGTCGATAAACACATGGGTACATTAATATATTCAGGACAATAAATGAGCAAATGAAAGAAGAGCATCCTCATGCCAAAAGAAATCATTACAAGAATATAGAGTAGACGGTCAAATGCAACATTGATCTTTTTGGGTTTTCCTCACCTTATTGTTTGGGACTGACGTGTTGTTTTGTGTTCATCCGTTGTCTCTAAAATTCTGAAAAATGAATATTTCTCAAAAACCCGCTCTTGTCATTTATTATTACATAAGGAATATCCTTTTATGTAACTTAGACTGATTTATTGTTTTAAATCTATTTATACCTATTTGCAATGTATAGGGGTAGATATATTGCATTTTCTAGCTATAAAAACCACTTTACCATATCCACATTTTGGTGAAACTAAATTGCCTTACATAATTTATATCCTTCTAGGTCAAATCTTGCTTCAACTGGTGATTTGATTGTTCTTGGACTTATTCCATCTTATTTATTCAAAATGTATTAAATTAGTTTTTGCTCTTATGTGTGACATTCAAAACCCCATTGTGTTTGTAGTGGCTCACTCCTTAGATGTTCTTTTTCACAGTTATGTTTCTGTTTGTAGAAGCCCTCATTAATTTTTTTTTTTTTTAATGAGAGAACCAAATAGCAAGGGAAAACACGTTAACATTAACTTGGATGGTCACAACCTACCATTCATTTGTAGAACATGAACATACCCTAACACAAACTTTAGATTGTAATGTGTATTTATGTTTTTTTCATCATGTAGATATCAAAGCTTATTTTGTGAATGCTATAACCTTTCAAGTTGATTGTTAAAATGGAAGGACAAAGATTATGATTATGAAGATGGACTAGAGAAAACATAGGGAGGAATCCATTGATACTATCAAGAAATATGCTCTACATAGCTCTTTGATATCTCTCAAACTATGATTGTCTTAAAAGAAGTTGGCGCTCAATATATCTCTTCTTATGATGTCCCTTTGGAAATTCTTTACCAATCTTCACATGTTTTTATTTCTACCATTACTTCTCCCCAAAATGCTAGGGTTCAAGATGCTTCTATTGATTTCTTTCTTTCTCAAATTACAATTCCTCTAAATTCTCACAATATTTTTGTGCCTTTCTAGCTTTTTCAATATCTCAACATGTTTCTAAAATTTGTCTAATTCAAACATTTATTATTTCTCAAATTTCATCTAATGTTAATAATCCCTCTTTTATCTCTTATTATAATATCCTCCATTACTTCTTTTGCAATTTAAAACTTTAAAGAACCACTATGATGTATACATTATGTGATTTGCAACAAAATGTTAAATTGCTCACCTGCCATTTCCCATGATATAGTTTTAAACCTTTTTCTAATTAGGTTCTTTTTAATCCTTTTCCTATGTTTTATTGTTTCCAAATGTATGTTGTATAATGGAAAATGAGACTCTTATGACAATATTACATCATTTTATGTCTCTTTCTTAGATATTATTCATGATGATAAGTGTAGACACATAAATTTGGTAATATATCACTTGATAATATCAATATTGGCTTAATCCATAGATTATGCCTAATGCACCTATTCCGAGCCTAATTTCTATATCCGTAGTCCTATCAAAAGTCTCTCTCCTTGTTGCATTGTTCAGCTTGCTCACAAAAGTGTTTGCATCAATCACAAATACTCAATTACTAACAATGGTCATGCATAGAACTTTACGGTCCCACACTTCCTAGACCAAATCATCCAATAATTTGGTCCAAAATTACGGTTTTGTTCTGTGCCCACCCAACAATTTAGTCCAAGCTCACCTAACTGCTTTTTTTTCTCAATTTGATATCTTTTTATGGGTTGATACTTTCTCTATGGGTCGGACTTAGTGTGAAATTCTATCTACAAAACCTTGTATACAAGTTAAATGCACTCATTTATTTGGCACTTTCAAGAGCTCCACTATAAAATATCACTCAAAAGGCATACAAAGCTCTCCAAACTTTCCCTAAAGAAGCGACAAAATTAGGAGTAGCCCCTACACAAGTTTGGAGCACTCCCAACCATGTTCAAGAGTCAAGCTTCTTAAGCCAAAGGTCCTTAAATCCAAGTCAAATAAAAACAAACCAATCCATTACAAAACATTATCAAGTGATTAGGTTATCAAATATAGTTGCATCCATTATTTGAGAAACTTGGTTTAGATTTACATAGGCTAGACACACGAAATAATATTCTATTGTTTATTTATGTCAGACACGTTTTGTGTGTGTGTGTGTGCACACACACACACACACACACACACACACACACACACACACACACACACACATATATGAAATAATACTCTTATAAACAAATAGTCAACTAATTCACCTCTCTATAATTACTCTTGCACACTATTTATGTGAGTTGTTTATTAACAACTTCACTTGTATCATAAACTAATAACAAAAGTATCAACATATGAGTTATATTTAATAACTCATTCACATTACAAATATTTAGTCTATCCATAAAGAATTATTCCACACAAATGTGAGTACTAAACAAAATATTCATAGCATATCCCCCGCCTATTGGAATCACAACCACTAAGAGGGGTGCGGGCGGGGTGAATCGGTATCTCTAAAAACTTTTACTTCAATTATGTTAACTTGCAAGAACCATCAAAACAACCATTCAACATTCATTAACCAATGTGAGCTTATTAAGTATGAAACAACCATCCACAAGAACATGAAACAAAAGAGAACACATGAACACCATATTTATGTGGGAAACCCTCAAGGGGAAGAAAACCCACTGATCATTGCATTAATAGACAAAAATCAAGATTTAGTGAAGCACCAACTCCACAAGGAGCACTAACCCTAATTTATCTAACACCAACTAGACTTTAACAAGCACCAACTTACAAGGAGGAACCAACCCCTAATTTATCAAGCACCAACTTGAATTTAGCAAGCACCAACTTGCAAGGAGGCACCAACCCCCTAGGGTTTTAGTGAAGCACCAAATCCATAAGGAAGACCAAGCACCAACTCAGCCACCTAAGAATGTTTTCCACCTTCTTCTTGTTGCTCACTCAACAAATGATGGACTTCTTTGCACTTCTTCTCTCTTCTCTCTTCTTCTTGGTATGATCTCTATCTCTGATATATCATCATGCACTCAGACCTCTAACACACATTTTGATCCTCAAACATCAGCTACTCTTCATACAAAAACTCATCTTCCCTTGAAGACACTCAAAACTCGCCTCCTTAGCTCACTCGCTCTTCTTCTTCTTCTTCACTAGGTCATGGATGAACTTCCCTTCATATCTTTAACACTTAAGATATTCATCATGTATACATTCTCCATGGTCTTTAAGACCTTATACACCTCTCTCTCTATCCTCTATAGATTGCTCAAGCTCCTATAATTCACAACTCCCAAATAGGCCAAAATTGCCTTTATATATATAGATAGATATAGATCTATATATATAGATCTATATCTATCTATATCTATATCTAGATATATACATCTATGTCTATATATATATATGTCTTAAGTACATACATCATATAGGTTGGCCATATAAAATTAATTTGGCCATCATAGAGTAAAATCCATATGATAAACATTAAAAACTCATAACATCAACTCCATAAGGTTTTGTAATAGCTCCATTAGGTCATTTGTTTCTTTAGGACTCGAGAAGCCACTTCAACTAGGTATTCTTGCACAACAAACCAACTTGACACTTCTTGATCAACTAAGAAATTCTTCAAAGCTTTAAAATATTAAAGGAAAATTTCCATGACCTATTCATACTTTCTCCATGCTGAAATAGCTCGCAACATCTATTCATACCATGAAAACATAAAAAAACCAAGACTGTCCTATTAGGAATGCATACCTAGAAAATTGCCTTCAATAAATGAAGCTTGTAACACCTCAAGAACCTCAACCATGCCAAATGAAACACATGAATATGTACTTAAAAATATCAACATCATCACCAATTGCATTAGACTCCACAATTCAAGGTACAAGGGCTCAAGAACACCACTTCTCTAAGCACACTCAAAGCTGTCTAAAATCATGCCCCAAAACCAGTCATCAAAAATTGACTTGGTATGACTGCTTAGGGACTTAAAATTATCTGGAAATCATCATAGGAATCATGAAACATCCATTTGTTCACTTTTTCCTTTGCAAAACTTGATAGATACAACAAAATCTTCGGAAACAAGCCTTTTTCTATGAGGCCCACTAACGCATTTGAACACACAAAACAACCTGGATATATCTAGGAGATTCCTCTACATGATAAAATCATAAAAAATTGCAAACCAATTAATTATGGGTCAAATTGAGAAATATCTCTCCAATTGACTTCAAGCTAGGGTTTAGAATGGTTTTTGACCATAATGATTATTCATAAAGACATGGACCTTAAAACCTAAAATAATGCCAAAAATTCTTATCTAGGACACATACCAACATGTACCAAGAGCTTAGGTTCCCATGTAGAATATTAACGTACCAATGAGCATCACAAAATTGACTTACAACTGGGAAACACCACTTTCAAGAACCCGGTTTTACCAAAAATCAATATCTTGCAAAATACTCCAAACCATGACATGAAATTTTTTCCACATACCTATATCAACATGAAAAAATTCCCATACTCAAAATTGCATACTGGAACTAAAAATGATCAAGCTACCTCATTAGGATAGGCAAAACTCAAAAATTCCTCTAGGTGTAGACATCAAAATTACTTTTCATGATTTATCCTTCAAGAAATGACCTCAAAACTTCAAAAACATACTTAGGAAAACATGTTACACCTCATAAAATAATCACATGATCATACTTACCTTGGAAACTAAGACACACACCTCATTAGGACTTGATTTCTTCACTTTTCATTCAAATTCTCTCTCTCTCTCTCTCGTGTGTGTGTGTGTACTTTAAATGACCTGACAAACAACTAACATCCATCATGCAAACCTTGACATCATCATTAGGAATCATTTGAAATCAATGAAAACTCAAAAAAATCTCCACATCGCGCAATTTCCATGACCACAACCTGCCAACAAGCTCTCCATAATACCAATCATGTACAACACTACCTTGACATCAATGAAAACTTTCCAACAATCTCCTTCTTTGTCATTGATGGCGAACACACTGATGGAAAACATACTACAAACTGAAAACACTTCAAAATGATACTTACCTTTCATTTTCTCATTCTCCCTTATGGTACTTACATGTGCCATCAACTCATTCTCCCCTTTTGACATGAATGACAAATGGTCTTCAACATACTAGGGGTATTCCACAAGTTGCCATCGATGAAAACCAATTGATTGTTATTTTCCACTTATTTGTGCCATCTTCTCATTCTCGCAACTTTCTTGACTTTCCCCATTGACATCATACATTCTTGGAAGCATCAACCAACTGATCATGACATGTTCCCCTTAAAGAAAATTCTTCTCAAGAGAACTCAAGACCACAAGACCAAGACATATTTCACACTAGGTCACCATTTGACTCAACCCTTAATACCAAAACTACTTCTCAACTCATGACAAACTCATCATATTTATGATGCGAATAGATCATGTTTGAAAACCAATAATTAGAAATAAAAACATCTTCTTACATTTCAACAATGATCCTTCAAATATTCATGGATGAAATCACTTACTCCCGAAACTAATGAACAACTTGCCCGAATACCTTCTTGGACCAACAACCCGCTCATGGAGCTACTAAATCCACCTACTTAGCTCTTCCTACCTTCTTATCTTCTTCAATGAATGTTAGATGCCATTTGTGATTATTCAAAAATCACTAATCTTCCTTGCTCTATATACAATCGAGATATACTTTATTCAAAAAAAGTAACATAATCACTTCCATACACCTTATGTAAAAAGAATGTAACAAGAAATATTTGCATATCTTGAACACACACAGAGAGCTAACTAGCTCCCCCTTAAACCAAAATCTCCTTCATGATCTATACAAAAGAATCAATCAATTTTTTGACTATATCAAGAATTAAAACTCATCTAGGTCAACATTCAACCAAGAATATTTCTCCAAAGGAACAATCTTAGACCTCCATGTTTAGAAGAGAAACAACCATGCACCGTACACGTACAATCATCCTCCTATAGGTCACCAAACCAAAAACTTCATCATGTCATCCTTCTTACATCATCATAATTCTTGGAACCATGTCATACCAATTAGGTTTGTACAAATCTTATTTTTATGATAGTCCTTAGATCATCATATGCTAACAAAAATATACCATCCAAGTTTCTTCGTTTCCTTACACATTCGTTTGAAAATTTCTTAGAAAACATAAAAACATTCATATAAATTTTTGAAAATAAAAAACATTCAAATACGTTTCAAGAAAAATCCAAAAAAATATAAAATTGTCTCGAGATAATACCAAAAACAATGAAAAATGTCCCAAAACTGTCCCACAAAAACAAATTAGTAGTTTGCTTACTTTTAGTTGTTGGTTTGTATGGTTTTAGTTATATTAATTTTTCGTATTGTGTGCTTTAAATTAGATTCACTTTCTTACTTAAATTGAAGATTACTTATACTGTGGTGCATTGCATTGAGTTCATTTTATCTTGCATACTTGTAGATAGTTGTGTTGCTTTGATTAGATTTGATTAATTTGTGCTTGTGGTTTTCTTGTACAATTTGTTGTCATTTCATCATCATCTCATCTATCATCACATCTATACACCTATATCAATAAAAACTAAGCTACATACTCATGAACATGAAAATTAAACATGTATGCTAAGCTAACATCATATAATATCGCCAAGAGGGGAAAGAGGGACCACCTTCCGCCCCCCTCGAACATAGACCATAATAAAAATGTGGATTAAACATGCTATCTCATAAACAAAATATGATAGATCAAACATCTCATCGACATGCAAAGTGATATCATCAAGTGATACATCATAATCTAACAACATGTGGTATAAACATAAACATATAGATTAAGCATGATATCTCATAAACAAAATGTGATACATCGTAATCCATCAATCATCATACATCATCATAAATATAAATGTCCGTGTACAAAATCAATGTGTCTCGATACATATCAGATACAAAAATCCATCAAGGGCATGGATCAAAATTGTGCCTTCATCAAGAGGCATAATAAAAATAATACATATACATTGGTACAAAATTATGCCTTCACATTGAGGCGATACACCAAAAATATACATCTAATATATCAATAAGAGAGTCAATCACGACTCTCACCCTCTCCGGGAGTTCCTGGTTCGGGTTTGCCACTAGGCGGGGGCATATGAGGTGATGGATGTGTAGAAGGCACTACATCATGCTTTGTCTTGACGACCCATGTATTTTTAAGCTTGTCTGTCTTCAAGGACCCTGTCACAGATCACACCGATCGTGACGACCCTCTGTCATCTAGATTGTGACATACCGCCTGCTATCTGGCTGAACTCGGGAGCTCTCTCCTTGGTGGGATGACTCGCATGATACACACATCTGTAATATGTAGCCTCGACTACTACTCTAGCCAATCAAAAGATGTACTCTTGAAGAAGTACCTTCTATTGGAGTGTGTCACGCGCTACCCTCCCACTGGCTAGCTCTATTCGTAGCTGGGATCATGTATGATACAACCCGGTCCTTTTCGCATGTAGTTATACCCTCTATGTGGTCACATGATCCCACTTTTTCTTGGCCTTCTCTCACTCTGTTATGAGCTGATCTCTCTCTCGCCCGAGCTGATCTCACTCCATAACAATCTGATCCCACTATGTAAATTTGATCTCTCTCTATAGTAGCTTGGAGTTGTAGGCCTATCACATGCTATAGCTGTTGCTGCAAGGCAAACACCTACCCACCAACCTATACATCCTCCTCGATATCCTCTCCACCCCGCCATATCCTCCTCCTCTGGTGTGTACTATGTGGTGGACTCATGTGAGGGGGTGATGGAGGTTCCTGTAATGGTTCCCGTAATGGAGCCTGAAGGGGCATCCGTGGTGCCAATACCGAGGTCGTACCATTGCACGATGCCGATACCCCTACTTGTGATCCTACCTGTGGACTCCGCCTATGCCTGTGCCCTAAGATTTGGGCCCTATAACCCCTATAACGTTGCATCTAATACCTCACATGGAATGGTCAAACCTCAAGGCAACACTATCACATACCACCCTACATAATCTGGGGTCGTCCCTGGATCCACTATCTCATGCTTGGCTAGCTACACCCAAGGCTATGAAACCACCTATAAGAAGCTAGTACGAGCTCAACCTAGCCTCGATCTGGGACCCCATGTGAAAGGTATCTCTATATCTACGACCGTACTACATCTCGTCACCAGAATCCTATGAATAAGACCAAACTACCGTTGGACCTATACACACTATGTACCACTCAAGGATATGAATCTTGCTCCCAAGGATAAAGTGATCCACGAAAGTGATTCTCAACTCAACTGCATCCTCAGGCCATTGGTATAACCTATAGGGCCACCATGTAATCATGTGGGGTTATAGCTCATCAATAACACATCTATAGTAATTTGTGTCCCCCATGCGGCCATGAATATCATCTCCATCTGGAATCCAACCCGCGATATATGGTTCTGTAAGAACCCGAGCTCTCAATGCTCCTACAGGGTGTCTAATTACAATATGGTCCTAAGCCCATATTTGTAACAAGTGGCGAGGACCCACGGTATTTTGAACACGGTAGGATATCAAATGTAAATCGACATATAAATGAGCCGAGAATGCAATGTCCCCAACAATAAACCTCCCCGGGAGGAGGCCGTGAATCACTCCAATAAGACCCAACAGAAATCATGCACCGTCTTTCGGTGCAACAAATATGCGCCGACAAGAGCTAATAAAACACGAGAATCCATCCCACCGATCAACCATACATCCGGTAATGTCAATGGATATACCCTAACGCGGTATAACTATCACTCCAAAAATTTTGGCTACACTCACAAATATGGTCCTAAGCGACCATTGTAGGTAATCAACCGACCCTGAATAGGAACTCACGAGAATTTGCTACACATCTTCTAATGCAATTCTCTTCTCGTTAGTCGGAAGGAGAAACGTTTGACTCTCACTGTGCCATCTCTCAGCTAAGGTTGTGAGTAGGCTGTGATCTAAAGTAATTTGTGGAATGTGAGGCACGTGTGATAGATCAGTCACCTCCTGTGTGATCTCCAAGAAAATCTGGTCCCTTCGTCTGAATGTCGCCTCATAAACCCGGAGCCGCCTATGTTGTTCTCACGTCTCTAACCACTCTAAATCCATTTGTAGGGTTAGTTAGGTCATGAGTCATGATTTTTTTCTTCTATTTTATCATCTAGTTCATCTATCCTACCATCTAGGTTTTTCTAAAAACCTCCCATTTTCTTATAAGATCATTCCAAAATGACTTCCATGGCACTAACACCCCTTCGGCACAACGCACCCCTCTACAATGTCATCGCCCTTAGAGTGCTAACGTCCCCTTATGTGCATTAACGCCCCTTTTGTGCGTCGGTGCCCCCATCCGCACGCCCATGCACCCTGTTTTTCCCAACCCTATGACGTGTATAGGCGTGTGCCTCATGGCGCTAGTGTGTCCTTTTTGCATTTACGCGTAGGCATCCACACGTTGTAAGAAAATTTGCATGAGAGCACATCCTAATGCGTACTGGCATGCATGCAACTATGCATGCTTGGAAAAAGTACCCCCTGCGAATGCTTACGCGCCCTAAGGGATGCTTTAGCACCTTCATGCACAAAACCTACCCTAATAAATGTGATTTTAACCAAAATTAAATGCTATAAAAGAAAAAAGGTGAATATTTCGGCTTTGTTTACCTACGGGCCATCCATGAGAAGTATCATGTAGTATCTCACGCAATCCTCAAGGTGTTTCTAGTTCTACACCCTCGACGTCTTCTCTTGTAGGTTAGAGCTCAATCAGTAGTAAAAGGTAAGTGTATGTGGTAAATAAACTTTCCGTGATGATTTATATACCCATTTTTACCCACTGTGATGTGTTTCTCACCGTCAATGCGCCATTAATCCATCATGGCTCTTCTAAATTGTTCTAACACTCGTTGTGATGATTATTTTTAATAAATAATTATTTTGCCCCGTTTTGCTACTATGGGGCATATTTTTACTTCTCGGTAGCCTTTTCTACTACATGGGGCATATTTTTTCCTTACGATGACCTTTAACGGTGTCCCATGACTTCGTTATTTCTTCTACAATATTTTCTTCCTAAAAATTCAAAACAATATAAGTTTTTCAAAAATCCAAAAATTGGTAAAATCATTAAAAATCCAAAAATTGTAAAAATTCAATTTTTGTAAAAATTGGTAAACAACATGCATGTAGCTGAAGCCTGTATCAAATACATTATCCTCGAACATCAAAATTTGTTCTACAAAAACATATTTTTAGGTTCTTGCTTGTTCTTGTCTCAAACGACTTGCATGGATCATCGTGATCTACCTCCATTAACAAAGTTGGCTTGCTTACTATGTCGGTACTCCTGTGCAACAATGAGTTGCCGAGACTATGTCATAATGCATGAATTCTTTCCATGGGACTACTTGTGTCCTCTGTTATTCCCCTTTCATGTATCCTTGCTTGGGGCACCATTTTTAACCCTTGTCGTTACAACACGAACATTTGGGAACTAAAGCTTGATAACAAAAACATTGGTGCAACTATCTTGAACGTTGTTTGTTTGAGTACGTGTGATTATACTTGTTTCTCTGTTAGGTTAGCTGGTTTACTTTCTCGTATTGCATTACATTATGTATGTTACATGGAGTTACATATTTTTAGCAATGAACAAATGTTAGTAATATATATTTTCATGTTATTTTACACTTTTGTTTATTTTAATAAAGGTTGATGATGTAGATCATAGGGGAAACATGATGAAACAAAGTTTCTTATTGAATATTGGATGCAAAGAGCTATTCCTATTCTCCACTTTCATGTCTTCTCACTATTAATTTTTCTTCTAAAACACCCGGGCAATAAACAATCATGTTTATCCATCTCCTATCTTATTTCTCTAGCCATTTTAATCGTCGATTGACTTCTTCTATCACCCCATCGACACTCAAAAGGGCATCCTTCATTATACTATTTTTTCTTCAAAAATTTACTTGTTTATGCTTGTCTACTATATTTTAAGTGAAGTCACTTACTTCACCTCAAATAGGGGAAAATGTAAACATCTAAATTCCACTTTTGCAATCTTATTGCTAAAAACACACAAATCACTCCCATTCTTACCATTTCCATCATAATTAGTGATTTCCACTAATTAACTAATGTTTCTTACCATTTTGGTCAATTAACAACACATTGTTGATTACCTATCCTCTTTCGCATTTAGGATGCCACTTTATGACAAATCGTAAGTCAAAATCCTCTTCCAAACAGACAATTAGCGATTATTAGCTAATTAATCCTATTTTACCCTTGTTTTGGTCAATATACCCTATTATTGGCTCAAACCCTCTTCCAACCACTCAAAATCACCCCACTTCCTTCCAAAACATCTCAGAAGGCTTCAAAATCTTATCCTAGCCTCCTAATTGACCCTAAGTGGTTATTAAAGCTCCTCACATCCTAATAACTTGTTAATTCACTAATCATGATTAGCAAGCCTTAATCAGGATTAACAATTCTTAATCTACTTTGTGCTTTTAGTCCCACATGCACCAAGATGTAATTTTTCCTCAAAGGAAAAACTATAAAAAGGAATAACCACATACCTTTAAACTTTACACCATGCTTTGATTTGCATATCATATAAGAAATATGATTAAGAGCCAAGCTCAATTTGTTGTTGCAAATCAGCAACACCCCTGGATGCAAATCAAGGTTCTGAATTGATGTTTTAGGCATCCAGTGTGATTACACAACATGGAAACCTCTCTCCAAGTGTGGGAATTGTGAAAATGAGAGAGGAATCTCCAGATTAGAGGCTTGTTCCTCAAACTCCTCTGATTTATATCTATATTTTGCATAACTACAGAGGTTCAGATCCTAATCCTACTCTAAATTGCAAGGAGACAGGGATAAAAATGCAAAAATGAAACTAAACTAAAGATGGTGATGCACCAAAAGGAGTGGTGAAACATTTTTTGCCATGTAAATAGACACAAATTCATGAAATGTAACAAGGGAAAACATACACAAGCTGATAGATGTAATTAGAGGTCTTAAAATGAAGTAAAATACTACAAATAGAGGACTAAAAGCATTCACGAGTTTGACCTTTGTCAATTCCATGTAAAATCTCTTGCATTCCACCCTCAAAGAGGTATAAACCTGCTACAATACTTGAAAAAGGTTTGATTCTTACAACTATCACTTGCTGGAGGTGAAAGAAGAAGTTTTCTATGCCAAAAAGTGTTCAACCATGAAGAAATGAGCCAAATCTGGCTTTTACAATACATGGGTCGAGCCCAGGAGAGAGAAAACGTGAAAATGCATGGGAGCCATCCTCATTGAATAAAACGCATTAAAATAGCATGGAGGTCCTTACAAACCCATGCTCTAACATTTTTGACCATACTGGAGAAGAATGCGACCCATTTTGTATTAAATTTGGTTGTTGAAATGTCATTTCTGGCCATGGACATGTACTAGAAACATTTTTGAATTTTCTCTCCAAACTGAACCAAAATTTAAAATTGACCATGGAATCATGTAGAGAATTTCATAAGATTTTCGTTGATATAAAGAACGTGCAAATCCGAGCTCTGGATCGAAAGTTATGCTCGTTTGAAGATTTAGGGCAAAAAAGGGCCAAAAACGGATCGGCGGGAAATTTTTCAAATTTTACCTTTTTTTGTCTTTGGAAAAATTTTCAAAAATTCCCGCGCTCTGCTGGTTAGATGCCACGTGGCAAGCTCTGATTCACTCTGGAATTCTCTCTCCTTCTCTTTTCCGCGGGTTTTCCTTTGAAAATCGACCTTTTTATACTCTTTTGGAAAAATTTCAAATTTGCCTCCGACCCCGAACTCCTCTGCCACGTGGCAGCTTCCTATTGGCTGCGGGCCTCAAATGGGAAAATTTTCCACAAAAACTCCGCCAAGCCATAACTTGAAAAATATAAGGAGTTAGGAGGCAAACTTTACCTTTCTGGAAAGATGAGAGAGAGCTCTATCTGATGGTGCCATTTCCAGAAAGCCTTGAGTGCCTGAAAATCAAAAAATGTAGATTGAGGCACAAGAGAGGCAAGAACACAAGGAGTTAGCCACAAAAATGAGCTGGGGAACCATTTTGGATAACAATTTTGGTGACTCAGAGGGGTCATCTGCCTGCTAGATGAAAATACCAGTAGCCTGAAGCAGTCCATTGGGCATGGAGTCATCAAATATTCTATTTAGAACCTCAACTCGACTTAGAATGTGCAAGGAGGAAGATGGAATATCACCGATGGAAGCAAGGACGTAAAACATCTCCATGGATAAATAAGTGTGCCAAAGCACTTAGGGAAAACAAAACTAACCTACAGCAAAACAATGTGCACAAGCACTTGGAGGAATGAAAATCTAATCTAATATTTACAAGGTGGTAAATTTCCCTCTAGAAGCAATGCTTGAGATAGATTCCATTGACTGGAATCTGCAGTTCTTCACCATCCAATGAGGCCAATTGGAAAGCATTGTTGTTCTTGCACTTCGTGACCATGTATGGGCCACTCCAAATGGCATCAAATTTTGAATGCCTTCCCGGTTTTGCTCTATCCACATCCCATTTCAACACTAGATCTCCAACCTGAAAAGATCTATCCTTGGCCTTCCTATCAAAGGTCTTTTTGATCAAAGCTTGGTCCTTTTCCACTACTTGGGATGCCCGATTTCGACCTCCTGCAGCTCCATCAACTCTGCATATCTCACCTCCATGGGCTCAAACTCTAGCAACTCTAATTGCTTCATGAGTTCCAATGTTGGCAACTCAAGTGACATGGGCAAGATTGCCTCTCTTCCATAGACAAGTTTGAATGGAGAGTTACCTGTGGATCTCTTGGGAGTTATCCTATCAGCCCATAAGGCTGATTTCAGTTTGGTATGCCAAGACCTCTGATTCTCATCAAGAGTCCTCCTAATGATCCTCAACAAGTTCTTGTTTGTAGACTCGGCCTGGCCATTACCTTGAGGGTAATAGTTTGATGAAGTGCTTAGGTAGATCCCATTCTTGACAGCCCACTCAGTCACCTTGGATCCAATGAATGCCAATGCATTATCTGAGATTATTGTAGCAGGTATACCAAATCTGGTTGCTATCCCCTCATAAAAGTCTAAGATGCTGGACTCATTTGCTTCTTTGAGTGCTACTGCTTCAGTCCACTTGGTGAAGTAGTCTGTGGCTATCAAAATCCATTTGTGCCCTTGACTTGAATTGGGATTAATGACTCCAATGAAGTCCAAACCCCATTGCATGAATGGCTGGTCAACTGAGATTGGATGCAATGGAAGGGCAGCAAGTCTCTCTTTTCCTGTGAAGAATGCACAATTCTTACACCTCTTGATCCATGCATAGCAATCACTGAAAATTTTAGGCCAATAATAACCAGCCTTCATGATTTTTAGAGCTGTCACTCTCGGTGCAAAATGACCACCACTGATCCACCATGGAACTCTTCCAACACCCTATGAATCGATTTGTGCTAATGCATCTTAAGAAGCACTCCATTCACATCTTTCTTGAACAAAACTCCATCAACAATGGCATATGGGATAGCCCGTAATCGAAGTGTCTTCTTTGGGTCTTGTTCATCTCTAGAGGGCATAGGCTTGTGCTTAGGAAGTGCATTATACCTTGGGTCCAGCAAGGAGTGGGGCAACATTGTTTTCTTCTTGAGTGCCACATGGCTCATGGCTATCTTGAACTGTCAAAACAGCCTCTCCTTCATTGCATGCTTCTTTTTGCTTCCCCAAAACCAGCTGCTCACACAATCCTTTTCCTCTTACCAGCTTGGTGATTTTGATCTCAATGTCATACTCCATGACACGGGTGATCCAACCTGCCCTTTTCTCGTTCAAATCTTTGTTGAGGAGGAAGTCCTTAACCCTAGCATGTGAGACCAGCAACTGGACCTTGTTGTTTGAGACTAAATGCTTGAATTTCTTCAAGCTTACGATTCGCCAAAGACATGCTTCTCAATAAAAGAGTACTTCACCTCATAGTCATCTAGGCTCTGGCTGAAGAAGGCAATTGGCTGCTCATCATTATCCTTGTTCTGCTGTACCAAAATGGCATAAATAGTGTCATTACCTCCAAATGCATAGAGGATGAAATCCTTGGAGAAGTCCGGGTTGATGAGAGTTGGTGCTTGAGAAATGGCTTCTTTGATTGCTTCAAAACTCTCCTTGCCTTCTGCTGTCCACTTGAAAGCCATGCTCTTCTTTAACATTTTGGTGATGGGCTTGACAAGGGCTGCAAAATCTGGGACAAACCTCGAACAAAGTTTATCCTCCCCAAGAAACTCTGAAGGGATTTCTTGTGGCTTGGCAATGGTAGTGCTCTTATGGCTTCGACTCTCTCTAGATCAATTGCTAATCCTTCTTTAGAGACAATATGGCCAAGGAGCTTTCCTTCATGTGCAAGAAAGATACACTTCTTAGGATTCAAAGACACTCCAAATTTCCTACACCTCGTGAAAACTTGTCTCAAATGAGAGAGGTGGTCTGCTGCATTTTTGGAAAAAATAGTGATATCATCAAGGTAAATCAGCACCACGTTGTTAATCAAACCTTTGAACGCCATGTCCATTGCTCTTTGGAAGGTAGCACCAGCGTTGGACAACCCAAATGGCATCTTCCTGTATGCAAAAGTCCCCCATTTGGTTGTGAAGGCTGTCTTGAACTGGTCTTCTTCCTTCACCATAATTTGATTGTAGCCGGAGTAGCCATCAAGTAGTGAAAACCTCTCGGAGCCAGCCACAACTTGCAAGATTTGCTCCATGGAAGGGAGTGGGTAATGGTCCTTGAGAGATGCTCTATTTAAGTCTCTGAAATCAACACACAATTTGATCTCTCCACTCTTCTTTCTGACTGGAACCAAGTTGGCAACCCAACTAGAATGCTTGATTGGGAATATGATTCTTGACTCAATCAACTTGTCCAATTCTTTCCTCATGAGAGGCTCCATGTGTGGATTGACTAGTCTTTGTTTCTGCCTGACAGGCTTAGTATTTGGATCCAATTCAATTATATGCTTTGAGCTAAGTTGGGATTGAAACCTTTCAAATCTTCATAGCTCCAAGCAAACACGTCGGGGAACTCTTGACACAAATTGTATGAACTCATACCTTTCTTGCTCGGTTGTCATCTTTCCAATTTGCAATGGTTTGTTCTCTTCTACCAAGATGGATCTTTGAATCCTCTCTCTTTACCTCGAATGTTTACTTTCTCCTTTCTAAACTGATCATTGGGATTAAAAATGGACTCCAAAGTGATAAGTCCCTTGGGCAGCTTGTTAATTCTCAATCTGTACCACTTGGTCACCATACTGCTGTTCCAATTTTTCTTGATTCTTAGTGAGAACTCGGATTCTTTCTTGCAAGAAATGGATGATTTGATGGTCATTCTCAAACACTTGCCAACCGACATTGTTATTCGGCTTTGAAGGCCTCACAATCACGTGGATGTTTGGCTGTACCTTGTCTTATTGAATGCTTTCCACAATGTCAAAGGCTGCCCCTATTGCTGCAAGCCTGTCAGCAGCTTGATTCTCTTTCTTAGGAATGGATTTGATGCCAAAACCCTCAAAATCTTCCATGAGGTCCCACACCCGTTTTGTAGCACCCGAGTAGATCATTCTTGGCGGCAGCATGTGTGTCCTTGACTGATTTACAATCAATTCACTGTCACCAAAGACTTGCAAGTTCTTTATTTTCTTCTTGATTGCCCAATGCATCCCTTGCAGAAGGCTTCATATTCAGCAAGTGTTATTGGAGCATGCAAACTGAAATCTAAAAGATGAATAGTACCTTACTCCTTGAGGTGAAACAAGCATGGCTCCACCTCCTGCACCTTGTCTACTTCTTGATCCATCAAAAAACAGCTGCCATACCTCATTGTCATCCTTGTGGTTTGGCTTGGTGATGTTAGGAATAGGCTGATTTTCTTCATGTATACAATAGACCCCTAGCTCAGATTCTTCTACTTCTTGATAAGGATCAAAAGCATGTACCTTGTTTTCCCATCAATCAAGAGTTAGATCGGGATGCTCCCAACCTTGGTGTCACTTCATCAGTGCTTGGGTGATCTTCTTGATCAAATGCTGAGCAATTGGCATTAATCTGACTTGGAGTGTAAGGCTCAATGTGGAAGTTTGCAATAGGTTCAGACCTGATTGTAGCCTTAGTTCCATACCTCATTCTGAATAGCATGTGTGACCAATCAGCAGAAAAATATCCCCCAATCTTGGTTGTGAAGTCCCTTGACAAGCATAGGGAAAAGAGTGGTGGAAGGTCTATGACTGATACATCTTGTGAAACAACAACATTTGGACATGCATGCAAGGTAAGAATCAAGTTTTTAATCACCCCAATTATTCTTGCTGTCCCATCCAATTTGCACTACCCCTTTGGATATGGTTTCATCTTTGGAGCCCTAGCTGATAAGCTATTTGTTTAGGCATCACTGAGCTACTTGCCCCGGAATCTATCATGCAATTGTGCACTAACTGATTTCCAATGATTAATGAAACATAGAAAGGAGGGGGCTTCAACATTTTACCTTGCTGTCCTCCATGATTTCCCTCAGGCTGGGTAGCATTTGTGAGCACTTTCTCTTGCATCTGAACTTGCTGATTCGAAGTTGGCTAGTCCTTCATGGCAGCTTGTAACAAGTCTCTTTGGCCTAGGATAGATAGGGATTCCCACATTGATATATTAACATTTGTCTTCTTCATCTGATCAATGATACTGAATGGTGATGAAGGATCTCTTTGCTGTCCCTTTGCTTGTACATTCACTCCTTGCACGTGGGCAATAATAACTGGTATTTGAGTTGGTCTAGGAGTTGTTCTTGGCTGCCCTTGTGCATTTGAAATTGGATTTTGCTTGCCAACCATTTGTGGAGCCATGGAAGGTTGTGGATTGGTTGGAGCTAATGGTTGTTCTTCACCTAAATTCCTTCTTTTTGACCTTGTGTTGGCTGCAACACCTTGGGAAACTACCTGATTCATGCCACAAAAATCCTCTGCTTGCCAATTTACCAACGTGGTGTCATTTGGGGCTGATTGCTGTTGGAATGTTTCTTGTTGTTGGTTGTTTCCTTGACTACCCTCACCCTCCACACCAGTAGTTGTCACCATTAATGCTTGATTCAAAGCACCATTGAAGCACATGGATTGGTTATGAGGTTCATTACATGGAAAACACCAGTCATACTCCTGAGCAATGTTGTTTTGTGTTGGCACCAATGCCTTAGAGGCAGATATGGCATTTGGATTGTAGGGCTGAAATGGTCTATTGGCAGGAGGCCTTGTTTGATTCATATTTGCAGCTGGATTAGGTGGTCTTTGTGGTTGGTATGGCTGCTGTTAGGCTGAGCTTGGGGCTGGTAAGAAGGTCTAAAACCTTGGGCTTGTTTCCTCTTGAGAGTAACCAGCTCATTGCCTAGGTTTTGCAGTTGCTTCATGACTTCTTGAAGCTCATTTGGGGCACTTGGAGATGAAGTAGAAGATTCATTTGAACTCTGATTTCTGGGAGTGGGAGAAGGAGTCAAATTAGGTACTTGATTAGTGTTTGGACTCTCTAAACTTGGAAACAATGGCATGGGAGGTCTAGGGGCAAGTTTGCTAGCTTGGATCAAACAATTTTCAGCCTTAATGGAAATGCTATAAGCCATAGGGATAGTTATGCCTCCCATGGATTGAATCAACATAGAAATATCAGAATTTAGAGCTTTGAGATAGTAGAGAAAAGCACCTTCTGATGTTGGCCTGACTGCCACTGGAATTCTCTCCCAAGTCTTTTGAAATCTGAAGTTGAAATCAGTCAGTTGCTCATTGGGAGCTCTCTTGATGGTTGTCACTGCTCCAAAAGAGACAAGTTGTCTCCCTTCTCTCCAAATTGCTCATGAAGTGCTATACATAGCTGATTCCAATTTGTGATAGAACCAGCTCCAAGGCTTCTAAACCATTGCAATGCTTTCCCCTTGAATGAAGATGCCAACAATTTGATAGCCACTTGCATCTCATTGATTTCATGAATTGCACAAAGATTGGCAATGTCTTTAACATGATCACCTAGAGTAGTTTGATTTTCTCCAGTGAAGTAGGGAATGTTCTTCAAGGCTGCAATTAGAATTGGATGTTGTGCATTGAGGGAAAGTGGGCTGTTTCCTGTGAAGTTGACATAGGGGTTGTTTTGTGCCATTCTAATTGGTCTTAGAACCCTTGTTGATTGAATGAAAGGCCTACCAGGTGGAGGAGTTGAGAGAGTTCTGTTTGGTGGAGATGGAGACCTTTGGATTCTCCTCCCACTTTGCCTTACTCTTGGAGATAACTGCAGATATTCAAACAACACCTCTTCTTCTCCAGCTCTTGACCTTGTAGTGATTCTTCTCATGAGTTTTCAGGCCTGCACTGCTGAAACCAGTTGATTCTTCCCCTTGGAGTTGCCAGATATGCAAATTATAGCTCTTTTCAAGCAAGAAAATTACAGCAGATGCACATCAACTTTGCTGTAATAAAAATGAGACCTCTAAGGTCCCACCGAGCGTGCCAAAACTGTTGTTGCAAATCAGCAGCACCCCTGGATGCAAATCAAGGTTCTGAATTGATGTTTTAGGCATCCAGTGTGATTGCACAACATGGAAACCTCTCTCCAAGTGTGGGACTTGTGAAAATGAGAGAGGAATCTCCAGATTAGAGGCTAGTTCCTCAAACTCCTCTGATTTAGATCTATATTTTACACAACTACAGAGGTTCAGATCCTAATCCTACTCTAAATTGCAAGGAGACAGGGATAAAAATGCAAAAATGAAACTAAACTAAAGATGGTGATGCACCAAAAGGAGTGGTGAAACATTTTTTGCCATGTAAATAGACACAAATTCATGAAATGAAACAAGGGAAAACATACACAAGCTGATAGATGTAATTAGAGGTCTTAAAATGAAGTAAAACAATACAAACAGAGGATTGAAAGCATTCACAGAGTTTGCACTGTCAATTCCATGTAAAAATCTCTTGCATTCCACCCTCAAAGAGGTATAAACCTGCTACAATACTTGAAAAAGGTTTGATTCTTACAACTATCACTTTCTGGAGGTGAAAGAAGAAGTTTTCTATGCCAAAAAGTGTTCAACCATGAAGAAATGAGCCAAATCGGCTTTTACAAGTACATGGGTCGAGCCGGAGAGAGAAAACATGAAAACGCATGGGAGCCATCCTCATTGAATGAAATTGCATTAAAACAACACGGAGGTCCTTACAAACCCATGCTCGACATTTTTGACCATCTTTGGAGAAGAATGCGACCCATTTTGTATTAAATTTGGTTGTTGAAATGTCATTTTTGGTCATGGACACGTACGTCAGAAGCATTTTTGAATTTTCTCTCCAAACTAAACCAAAATTCAAAATTGACCATGGAATCATGTAGAGAATTTCATAATTTTTCCGTTGATATAAAGAACGTGTAAATTCGAGCTCTGGATCGAAAGTTATGCTTGTTTGAAGATTTAGGAAAAAACGGGCCAAAAAAGGATCGGCGGGAAATTTTTGAATTTTACCTTTTTTTTTTGTCTTTGGAAAATTTTTCAAAAATTCCCGTGCTCATTGGTCGGATGCCACATGGCAAGCTCTGATTCGCTCTGGAATTCTCTCTCCTTCTCTTTTCTACGGGATTTCCTTTGAAAATCGACCTTTTTATACTCTTTTGGAAAAATTTCAAATTTGCCTCTGACCCCCGAACTCCTCTGCCACGTGGCATCTTCCTATTGGTGCGGGCTGAAATGGGAAAATTTTCCACAAAAACTCCTTGAGCCATAACTTGAAAAATATAAGGAGTTAGGAGGCAAACTTTACCTTTCTAGAAAGCCGAGAGAGAGCTCTATCTGATGATACCATTTCGAGAGAAAGCCTTGAGTGCCCGAAAATAGAAAAATGTAGATTGAGGCACAAGAGAGGCAAGAACACAAGGAGTTAGCCACAAAAATGGTGGGGCACCATTTTGGATAACACAACCCTTGCCTCAAGTCTTCAATGAGGTTAATATATGGGTATCAATATGATCTTGTAGTCATTGTTGGAGAGACTATCTCACCTTCCTTGGAGAAGCAACAAACCCCCAATTTTATTTCTCCTAGATCAATTTAGGTCTAAGTTAGTTAGCAATTGAATATTAAGTAGGCATGCTTTAGCTAAGATAAATTGATATATCATGTAAGTTATTTCAAACATTCCATTAAGCTTTAATCATTGATGTAAATATTGTTAGATTCAATAAGCATTTGTTAATTAGACTACGTGGTGTTAGTATTGATAGTTTAGCTTTGCTTGGAACTTTTAGTAGTCTTTAGAGTGCATATGTTAAGGGGGAGCTAATGTGATCTCTACCCCGAGAAGTGAAGCTAATAATGTTGCGGGACTAGTCTGTTGAGTTCTTGCACTATGGTTGGATAAATGCACTATATCGGTGTACAATAGAGGCTGTGAAGTTGAGCAAAGGTGAGCTACATGTATATGAGAATTCTTGAGATAGGGGAGCTAGTAATGACCCTCTAACGAGATTGTAATGTGTCAAGAAGGCCTAGTAAGGAAGAGTTAAAGGTTGGTTACTTGCATTGTTGCAAGAAGTGTTATCCATATGACTCAATAAGGTGGTATACATGCGAAAAAAGGCAAAAATACTAAGAAAGGGTTTTAGGACATAGGTATTGGTGCTAATCCATCTTCATGGCATATAAGTAAGGTATGATATCTGATTTTTACATTTTTAGCTAGATTGAGATGGTATGAACCCAAGGAGAGCTATAAGGATGTATTTCATGTTGTGTATGGACTTCTATAACTATCAAAAGTTTGGTATTTTTGGTATGAAGAAGTTTTTTAGGAATCTCAACCTAAGAAGAGTTACTTGCAACTAGTACATGAGAAAGTTAGGTATGTATTTGAGTATCCATCAACTACAATAGTTGTAGAAGGTAATAGGAAGGATGTGTCATACTCATAATTCTTGTTGACATGTGTGAGTTCCATGAATGCATCTACCCAAGGGCAGCCACAATGTTTCCATGATGAGAAATAATCCAACAACAAAGTCAAGGAAGAAAAAGAATGGTTTGTATGCTTGTGTGAAGACTTTGGTTTATTTTTACAACCAAGACGTGATCATATTATGCTAAAGAAGATGAAGATCATGTCTTCTGGGGAATGATTTTTCATTAATGTAAAAGCGAGGAGAACTACTAGTTTGTTTTCCATCAATGACAAAGGGGGAGATTGTTGGCATGTGTGAGTTAGAGTGTTGTTATTGATGAAAAAACTGATTAATGAAAAATAGGATGATCTATGTGTCCTAGAAGATGCATGGTATGATGTTGACATGTGAAATTAGGTTGTAGCATGATGGCATGAGTGGAACTAATGAGACTACTTAATCAAGGTGGTGTAATCAGGTGGCCTAGTCCACATGGGTGATAGAGCATGATGGTTTGAGTTTCATAGTGGCTTGAGGAGCTTGGTAGAGGCATGGAGAGAATGATTGGAGAGTTTTAAAACAATTATGAGAGTATTAGAGTGTAGCTACATGTTTGGGTATGACTTGCAGGTGATTATCTAGACCTAGTCTAGGTGCTTGAAGGAAAAATAAAGCACGAGAGTGAGTTATAGGGAAATGAGATCTCATGGAGGCATGTATAGGTGTGAAAAATGCTATCTCAAGTGTGTTATGTCCTTTTGGAGAGCTTGAAAGCAGAGGTATGGTGTTTGCATACTTGGTCTAGGTCTAAGCTAGACCTAATCTTAATGTTTGGAGGCCTATTGGAGTATGACAATCACATGAAAATGTGTGTGAGATCTTGGATACACTCGGGGAAGGTATTTCATAATATATTCAACATGTAGAGGTAGTTTTTAGTAGTTTTATGCATGGTTGTTATGTTAGAACACTTGGTTGTGGCCTAAACTAGGCAAAACTAAAGGCCTAGCCATGAATTCCTAGTGGTGGTGAAGATGAAGGCATATTTATGATTAAGTGAGAATTTTAGGTGTTAGTAGAGGGTGTCATGGTGTTGTGGGAAAATTTTCAAAGTTCCAAAATTAATATTTTGCAAGATATGAGGTTTTGAGTCATATCGAGTTCTAGAAAGCATGTTTTCTAGCTCGATGTGAGAGAAATATTCTTGGTTGGCACATGTGATGTTTGCATGGGACCTTGATCATTTTAGAGATTATTTTTCATGGAGTTAATAAGATCTCATAGTTGGAATGATATCAAATGAGGTCCAAACATTTATGAATGATTGCTAAGAAGGTAAGTTGCTTTTTATGAGTTTGAAACCCTAGTTCATGAGTGATAGGATAAAAATTGATGGTGTGAGCCTATAATGGATTGGATCATCAAATTTGATTATTATATGATGGAGAGGACTCTCCCAAATTTTAGATGGTGGTGGTTTCAGGTCATGACACTTAGTGGAGCCCACCCAAATTTTCTTATTTCTAAGAAAGAAGGTTTTACTCTTAGGTTTTCCATTAGACCCTATGTATAAATTAGTGTTACGAGGTGTTGAGGAGAAATGATAATTTTTGGAGTGATTTCAGAGCTTGGTGAGGTGATTTGATGACCTGCATAGGTCAAAACATGTTGATTAGTTTTTGGGCCAAAAGGGAAGTTTTTGCAGTCATGGTGAATGAAAGTGCTTGAGCACTTAATGACATGATGACGATGATTGATTACCTTAGATGTGTTTTAGAAATTCCCTATTAAGTTTTGGATGATTTTGTTGAGATCTTTACGTGAGTTGAGGTGGCATGAAGAAGGTCACAAGTTGACCTAGTTTGATTGGTTCAAGACATCGTGGATTTTGGTCTCGAAGATTGATTTGAAATACCAATGTATTGGTTTAGATGATGATGGATATCAATTGTATAGTGAAGAGGGATGAATTTTGTTCCTAGTGAATGCATTTAAATGTATATAATGTGTCAGCAAGGGTGAAAATAACATGAGTTTCAAAAGCGGTTCTTGATAAGTTCAGTTTTCTTAAGAGGAGAAGTGGTTCTATTTGCTTTGTTGGTTGTTTCATGAAGTATAACTTTCTTAGAAGTGTTATAAATGTCATTTTATTTCCAATGAGTGGTTACATGGAATATTTTAGTTGTTTGGTGTGATCTTGGACTCCATTTTTTAAGACTGGTTCTTGGAAGTGTGTGGTTTGAGTAAGAAACATTCTACTTGATGGTGTTAGGATGAATTTTCTTAGTGCATAGTTCCTTGAGCTGATGGATGATTTTGTAAGATTATTACTGATATGTGTGAATGATTTGGAAGCATAAAATATTTGGATGACGTCCTTGGAGGTCTTGGAGTGCTCGATGAATGAGAAACTAGTCATTTTGGAGTAGTTGTGTTGTTAGATGTCTTGGTGCATTGCCAACCAATATGGGTGTGTAGAAATAAAATAAAAAACTTTGGTAAATTTATAGGCCCTAAAAGCATACTAGAATTTACATGATTCCTAAGAAATAAAACTAGTGGTTGAAACCTACCTTTGGCCTCTTTTCTTTGATTTTTATTTTCTATTTGGTCTTACACACCCTATAACCTTGATCGAGATATTAGTGTTTATCTTTTGTGGTTGCGCAGACACCAATGCCCAGACGCTCCTTTCCCCTCTAGGTTCCTGTTACTTTTTTTCTACCTTACTCACTCTTTTTGGGTCTCTTTATCTTCTAGGCATATTTTTCACTTATGGGTTGGCATTCCGGTTGTCAATTATGAAATTCAAACAAGGGAATCTTATCAATACATAGTTATGTATTCAAAATCAAGGACTAAGCACTAATAATTACTATCATCCCCTAAGATTGCATCTAAAGGAACTAAAGATAACTAAAGGAATCCATTTAACATCCATTCAAGGGACAAGGGTTGCATCAAATCTGCATACACTACATAGGAAGGGGAAGTTCCTTCTATTCCATCCACACATGCTATACATTTCTACATTCTAGCTACATCCCGCTCTCAAGTGCAACTTGCAAAAGGGAATCGTAGGGAATAATTTCTAAACACACTCATAAAAACTACATGGATTCGAGATGTAGTGAAGCGATTGGTCATAAGTTTACTTTTGGGGTGATCACGAGGTCGGTCGGACTCCCATATTCCATCTTAATTTTTAGGTTTGATATGATTTGTGGGATTGTCGCGGTGAAATCTCCTTTTTCAGTTACATGCACCCTCAGGATCATTGTGCGGCTACCAAGTGATCAATAGGGAAAATGATGAAGACCTTATGACACACGTAGGAAGGTAGATCCTAAGCTCATGTGTAGTCACGGTGCCTAGAAGCGGTCTCTAGTGCCGGGTGCCCTTGACCTATCCCGGACACCCATGTCCAAACTCATCCCCACATTTCAAAAATTATAGTCAGCAAGAAGAATGACACTCTTCCTAGTTTGTTCATCACTTCTCTTTATCCAAATTAGTTCAGATTACATGAATATCGGCTAAGTCATATTTTCTCTATCTCTTTCTTAGGGTTTCATATTTACATCTTAGTTTTCTTGTGCCATTTCGTATTTTATCATTTATACATAATTTATTTCAAGTAGTGACTCTACAATATTAGATTCAATCCAAATTAAATTAAATAATAGATAAACAAACCATGCAAACCTCTTAGACCTTCTCGTGTAAACCTTAGATAAGGGTCTCCTGTGAAACCTTGCAGAAAGAATGTCAAAAGTGTTTTGTGGGTGCTCTTGAGTGCTCTCCAAGATTTGAAGGCAAATGCTACAGACACAAGAATTTTTATAGAGTTTTTGTGCTTCAAAATCAAGAGGGATTGGAAGGAAGGTAAGATTGTAATTTATAGAAATAGAAGGTAGTTGGAATTGGTTACATGGATAAATGAACATGCTAAAAATAACATTATGGGAAGTTGCAATAGTGTCGGGGGAAATAATGAAATTAATTACAAAATCTGCATCCGAAAGGTGGTTGTATGTGCATTTTAATTTCCCCCACCTTTCTAGGATTCTAGAAGTGCAATTAACTAGGGTAGTCAAAGTGGAGTCAAAGTGGAGTTAGATCAAGTGGTAGATGACTAGGATGTGCACACACTTAATTAATTAATTATTTAATTAATAAATAATAATTAATTTAGCCAAAGGGGTACAAAGGGTACATGGGATTAATTTAATTAATCCAAAGGGGTATAATGTGTATAATTAATCAATTTAATTAATTAATTGCAAATGGGTGAATAATAGGGTGTATTAGCATAATATTGGGAACAAGTGGAAACATGAATGTAAATTTGGGGTGTCTACATTTTCCCCTCTTTAAAGTGCTATTGCAAAGTAATAGTGCTTTAAATATAGTAGACACATCACGAGATGGTGAGTGAAAAATTGTGAAGCATTAGGATGCCCCAGGAATCAAAATGGTAGAGGAATGCCCCCTCAAGTGGGTGGATGATGCAGCAAGGTGGAAAAAAACCGCTTGATAGGAAGAAAGCAAGGGATTAAAACAAGGATGGGAAAGGATTGTGTTCATAGCATGAGCGTTATTTGGAGAGTAATTTTTAGAGCAACCTAATTTTTGTTGTTGCACAATAGAGTTGTCACCATGATTATGAAAGAATCAAGATGGTTAACCCAGATGTGCGTAAACAAACACACACATAAAAGAAAAAGAAAAAGGAAAACAAACCCAATATACAAAGTAGGTGCCGGCATCAGGGTTATAAAGGAACCAAGATGTGATCACACTACTTGTAAGTGGTCCAAAAAAGAGTAAACATCAACAATGCAACACAAAGTTGAAAAAAGAAGACAATCAATTTATGCCCCTAATGCATGCCACAATGATGATTAAGTAGATACAAATGCTCCCAAATGGGAATAGGATCAAACTGGAAGAGAGGAGTTAAAGCGACTCCTTATGAAACTCTTGTTGAATTTGTTGTGCAAATGATCAAAGTTGAAATTTCCCTAGGTGAAGTTATATCATGAAGGAAAAACAATTTGTGTGACTTTCCCCAAGCAGAGTTAGCATATCATGCAAAGGGAAGAAAGTGATAGTTGTAAGATTGGCACGAGCACTAGAGTAATAGATAAAAGTATGACGTTTATCAAGATTGTATTGAGATGTTGAATGATTTACTTCAAGGGTTTTCTAATTGTATGATTTATGTGAGAAGTGAATGTTTGTTCAATTTTTTGTGATTTTTTTTTTGAAAATATTTTTTTGGATTTTTTGAAATATTTGATTTTTTTTGGATTTTCACAAGTTTGGAAATACAAATGCAAAAAAAAAAATGAAGAAATTCCATGGCTTAAATAAACCAGGAGGAAAACACAACACGTGCAAATGACAAAAAGATATAAAAGAAGTAACAGAAATAAACCCAATATGAACAGGAAAGAACCACACCAAAGTTATATGTGAACTAGGATGTGAATAAATTTCTTCTTACAATTGGTCCATAAGTGCATTCCAGATACACAGAGTATTGGTTATTTGAACTATCACACATAAGAAACTAAGCTAAGAATAGACAATACAAAATTCCATATGTACAAATGTTAAACAAACAAACAAGATAGTGAACAAAAACACACCAATGTAAAAATTCTAATAAAGAAGTGAATATATACAGATGTCAAGTTACCCCAAGAGAAATCCAAAGCCAAGTGATGTCCCTATGCAAAGTTACATTGCTGAAAAGAGTGGTTGATTGATTGGAAAAGATGATTGGGAATAATCGGGTGAAGAAAATGGTGATTGAAATGTGATTCATTTTTTTCATTTTTATCGTCTAAATAATTTTATATTGTTTTTGGGATTTTGAACAATTTTATATTGTTTTTGTAGTTTTTTTGAGACATTTTTGAATTTTGAATGTTTTTGGTTTTTTTGGAATTTTGAACCACAAGCCAAAGAAGAGGGAAAGGAAATTCCCAAGTCAAAACCGACATGCTAAATGGAAGGTGAACAATGGTGGTAGACAATGGGCATGAAAAACTACCAAGGAGAACATGTGACACATGATGAGGTGAAAAGTTACAAGTGGGAAACAAAGTGAAATGAAAAAACAGGTGGATGCATTGACATGCCCCCAGTATAAGGGTTACTCTTTGGAGACTCAGGAGTAGAACTTCTTTAGATGAATGGCATTCATAGGATCCTTCAACTCTTTCCATCCTCGGTAGACAGTTTGTATGCACCAGATCCAAATTTAGTAGTTATAACATAAGGACCCAACCAATTAGGCTCAAATTTCCCTTTTTTTGTGGTTTTGTTGTGTTCTTTTGATTTTCCTTTAGGACCAAATCACCAATTTCAAATTTTGAGGTTTGATCTTGCGATTATAATTACGATGTGCGATTATTATGATACACCTACATATGGTCTAAGGTGTGAATCCATCTCTCATCAGTAATTCTAGCTCTGTAAGGCGTGCAACATGGTAATCCTCTTCATGAATGAGATGTTGGAGGGATACATGAAGTGAAGGAAACTCAACTTTGATAGGTAATATGGATTTAGAGCCATATACTAGGGAAAAAGGAGTAGCTCTGTAGGTGTATGGAAGGAAGTGCGGTAGGCCCAGAGGGTAGGATATAACTGTGTATGCCAATTACGTCTATGTTTATTGATAGTATTTTCCAGAATAGACTTGATAGTCTTGTTTGATGCTTTGGATTGGCCATTGCATTGTGGATAATAGGGTGTAGCCCATTTTAGGTGGATATTATATTTCTTAGCTAGGGCCTTGAGATCCTTATTTTTGAAAGAACCACCATTGTCAGTGACAATAGCAGTAGGGGATGCCAAAATGATAGATAATATGGTTGAAGATGAATTTAGAAATATTGCACCCTAGTAACGTTAGTAAGAGGCATAGCCTCAACCCACTTGGTGAAATACTCAGTGGTGGTTATAATAAAAGTGTGGCCATCGAGAAGATGTGGGCTTTATTTTTCCAATTAAATCAAGTCCCCATTTTGAAAAAGGCCAAGGTGAAGTAATAGGTTGTAAGGCTTGGGATGGTGCATGAATGAGATTACCATGTTTTTGGCAAGCCTGACATTTCTTCACAAAGTTGCATGCATCTTCCTCCATTGTGGGCAGTAGTATCCAATGCGTAAAATATTCTTTGCAAGGACTATTCCATTGGTATGGGCACCAAAAATACCTGAATGTACTTCAGCTAGCATCTGATTAGCTTCATCTGATTGAGACATCTTAAGAGAGTCCCATCATAGCCTCTTTGATACAAGGTGTTAGCAAGAAGGGTGTAGCGTGAAGCACGTTGTGCTAAGGCTCTTTTATTAGCTGAATTAAAATTAGGAGGATAGGCTTTAGTTTGAATGAAGGTGTATATATCGTGGTACTAGGGATGATCAGGACCAACAATCTCACAAACCATGGTGGACTCAGAAATTCGTATGTGGGCACCAAAATATGTTCAACAAGGAACTCGTTGTGAGTTTGATTAGTGTCGAATGAAAGAAGGGAAGTGATAGTTTCCATGGCATCCGCTAATTTTTTTTTATATATGAGGAACTTGTTCAAAATTGATAATCGGAAATACCCTCTAAGGCTATCAACCATTCTTTTATAAGGTAAGATATTTTCATCTTTTACTGATATTCTCCATTAACTTGATTAATGACTAGAAGAGAATCACCAAAAACTATCAATTCTTGCAGACACCATGAGATAGAAAAGCCTAAGCTTGCTTATCAGTGCTTCATACTCTGTTATGTTATTTGTGTAAGGAAGTTGATACGATAAGATTTAGGTATGAGGTCTCCATCCGGTGTACACAAGACATTCCTGCTCCAGAACCATGGATATTGCAAGATCCATCAAAGAATAATGTCCATAAGGGTGTTTCTTCTATGTACAACAAGTCTTCATCTGGAAATTCAAAATTTAGTGGTTGTGAACCTGGTAATGGTGTTACGGCTAATTGATGCCAGTGCTTGACCTTTGATAGCCTTTTGATTGACAATTTCAATGTCAAATTCACTAAGTAGTGCAATCTAGCTAGACATGCATCCTGTTATGATTGGTCTCAAAAGTAGGTACTTAAGAGGATCAACCCATGAAATTAGCTTGGTGGTATGATTTAGGAGATAGTGTCATAGCTTGCCGAAAGTATAAGCAACTGCTAAACAAGCCTTTTCAACTTGTGAGTACTTGGTCTCATGTTCAAGGAGAGTTCTTCTCAAGTAATACACAAACTTGTTCCTGACCCTTATCATTGTGTTTTGCACCAATAATGCCCCAATGGCATGTTCTATTGCAGATGTATACAACAACATAGGTTTATCTTGTATAGGTGGCATGAGTATTGGTGGAGATGTTAGGTATTCTTTCAATTTTGCAAAGGTGTCTTGACAATCTTGTGTCCATTTAAATTGGACATCCTTTTTAAGCAATTGGTTGAAATGATGGCACTTATCTTCCAATTGGGAGATGAAGCAACGAATAGACTATATTTTTCCTTGTAGCCCCTTAATTATCGAAGGTTCGAGGAGGTGGCATATCTATTATAGCTTTGACCTTGGTAGGGTCCACTTCAATTCCTCTTCGTGAGACAATGAATCCCAGAAGTTTCCCTGAAATGACACCAAAGACACATTTTTTTGGATTAAGGAAAACCTTGTACTCCCTTAACCACTCAAATATACACCTAAGAACTATTGGATGATCCACCCTAGTCTTTGATTTAGCAAGAATATCATTGACATAATCTTCCATTATGTCGTGAAGAAGGTCGTGGAAAATAATAGTCATGGCACGTTGATAAGTTGCACCAACATTTTTAAGGCCAAAAGGCATGACCTTGTAACAAAATGTCCCCCATGGGGTTGTAAAATATGTTTTGTTGGTCTTCTTCAACAATTTGAATTTGGTTATACTTGAAAAATCCATCCATAAGGGATAACATCTCATGGCCCGTAGTAGAATCGACAATCATGTCAATATTAGGCAAAGGGAAATCATCCTTAGGACATGCCTTGTTAATGTCACAAAAATATGTACAAATACAGATTCGGGGGTCTTCTTCATAACTGGTACCATATTAGATATCCACTCTAAGTAATCAATGCACCGTATGAAGCCTGCATCCAATAATTTTTGTAGTTTGGCCTTAACAAGCAATGCAACCTTGGGATGCATTTTACGTAGTTTTTGCTTGATAGGTTTAGCATTTGGGTGCACCACAAGGTGATGAACCACAAGAGAAGGATCAAGACTGGACATATCTTTATAAGACCAAGCGAATACATCCTGAAACTCGGTTAGAAGTGTTGTGAAGGATTTGATTTTGGTTTTTGATAAATTGACACCTAGTTGTAACAATTTTGGTTGGTCTTCAGTTCAAATGTTAATGGTTGTCATCTCTTCTACCAACAACTTAGAAGTGTCATTATCTTGAAATGATGTTAGAGGCTTGTGTAGATTTTGGATATTTTTGGATCCAAATCTCCTCTCTCTAGTGCCTGAAAGGTTTTCACTAGGAGATGCATCCTTTTCTTTCTTTTTCTTTTTCATTTTTTACTTCTTGTATAATGCCTCAGAAAGGTTTTCACTATGTGAGATATAATTTTTTTTTTTCTATGTTTAATTTATTTTTCTTTAGGACTGGAGATTGTAAGTTCTTCACCAAAAGTAAGTGGTAGCATCAAGGTTTATATCGAAACCCTTCTTGTGATCCGATAAGGGAAAAGGGTCCCGAGCCCGAGGAACTCTGGATGGCCTCATTGTTTTGAAAGAGATCCATGGAAATATGACATTGTTGGTCTTGATCAATGAGGGAAGGATAAAAACGTCAAGGGTTTGAATGGATAAGTAGTCTAGGAAAAGTGTAGTTTTGGCTAGGTCTTTGAAGAGGCTATGTGTGGAACTGGTCTCAATTTCAGAATGAGTCCTCATCGCTAGATAATACCTCAAAGACTATAGGCCTCTTCTCATATGTCTCATATCCTAGACCATATGTGTAAAGATTAGACTTGATATTCATAGGTTCAAGAACACCATGCCCTTGTGGACCAAGGCCTCTTCCTTTCTAGTTCATGTTTTTCATCATTTTATGGCCCTTGGTGTAATCAAGTGGATTCGTAGCATTCTACCATCCTATCATCGTATAGCCAAGATTCATCGAGAGATTGGAATATGTTCATCTTCTAGATATCCATATCATCTCCAAAGAGAGTTTTTCGAGATAGTAAGTTGGAGGTTCTTGTAGATGAGGAGCGTTAGGACCCATAGCTATATGAGGTGATAATGGGAGTTTTCCAACAAGGAAATGTATTGTCAAGTGTGTACTCGCCTAAACCTTTATGAGAGAATGTAACATCTTAGGTGACACTTTAGATGTAGATGCTTAGAGAAGGAAGGCTTGGAAGCATGAGGGCTCAATAGTATATCTAGGTCAATATGGTTGGTAACAATAGGAGTTGGGATAGGTTCGGTTATCTTATCGGCGTAGATGGACAATAGTTTTCCTTTTTGTACCTTGCTTCGAAAAACTTATAGTATTCAAAGGGGTCAATATCGCCACATAAGGTGAACTCTCTACCGTTATGTGGAAACTTTATGCATTGATGGAAAGTGGAAGGTACTACGTGCATCACATGTATCCAAGGTCTACCCAGAAGAAGGTTATATGATGTGTCTACATTAACTACATGACATAGTGTCAAGGAGCTGCAGGCCTACTTGTATGGGAAGAGTGATGGTACCACAAGGACTGGCGCTCAGTATTATCATAACCATGAATGGTAATGATATTAACATCTAAGTCATCTATTGTATGACCAAGGAACAGAAAGCATTTTTATAGAACAAATGTTAAGAGCCACTCCATTATCGATAAGAACTCTCTTGAATTTATGATTGGTAACATAGGCTTTGATGTACAAGGAGTTGTTGTTAATAGATTTGGGTTCAACATATCTTGAGGGCCAAAAGATAGGATAGGAATTTTAGGCGTAAGGTTTGTGATCATAGCCTAAAACTATTGAACATTGAGAGTATGAGGAACATGTGATTCATTTAGAGCACAAGTGAGAATATCTTGAAAGCTAGGTGACTCTTTCAGTAGTTCCATGAGAGAGATATGTCTTTGGCATGGTTGCTAATTGTTTGATGAAGTCATATTGACATGGAGTGGAAGATTTGGCATTAGAATTTGACTTTTGATTTGAAGGAGCTGTTGGTTTGGATGTTTGAGGTTCTACGTAGAAGATGTAGAAGGTTGGTTTTCCACAGGAACCCATATCTTTTTTTGGCTGTGTGGTCACGACATTACTCAAAGGTGTGAATTTAATGGTCACCATTGTAGATGGTACTTCCTCAATAAATGAGATAATTGAACTAAAATCAGTGTTATTGGTAGAAGGACATTTGTTAGAATTTTTATCATCACCGCCATGTTTGGGAAATGGGTTTGAGAACACCTTAAGATTGTCATTGGGTGTCTTATTTGGTGATGATTCTTCAACAATGATATCTCCACTATCAATGAGATCTTGGAAAAAGTGATGTAAATGAAAGCATCGATTAGTCGGGTGACCATCAATGTGATGAAAATCACAATAAGTATCAGACCTTGTACCAAGTAGGCTTGGGTTCTCCCTCAACCCAAGGTCTAGTGATGGGATAAGTAACCATGTTTGCATTAATGAGTTGTTGAAGGAAATTTGATAGAGGTTCTCCCAAAGGAGTGAAATGACGTCATTTAGAATCAAGAGAGGATGAAACCTCTTTGCTAGAAACAACAAGAGGTTGTTTACCTTTGTTTGGTCTAGTCTGAGTGTTTTGGATGTTGTGGACATTGCAGGTTTTCTATAATACCATCATTGACCATATTACAATTGTGGTTAACATGTTTAGATTTGTCTTGGTGAGAGCTATTAGAATGGTTACTATGTTTCCCATTATCTTTTGAATGAGGTTTAATCAAACCTTTTGCGATAAGGGATTTTTCAATCTGCGATCCTTTCTCAATAACTTCTTTGAAAGTATTAAGGCAATGCATTTTCATGTGAAAGGATAGCTCATTGTTGAGATTGGGTAAAAAGATGCTCATGAGCTACTTCTCAGGCATGGAGCATGGGAAATGACTAGCAATCCCATGCCATCTTTGTAGGAATTGTGTGAAGGTTTCATTTGTTCATTGTTTGGCATTACACAAGTCCATCATTGTAATTTCAGACTCTATGTTGAATGAGAAATGTTTGACAAACTTCTCTGAGAGGTCCATGAAAGTTTGCAGAGCCCTTGGGGAGAAGTAGGAACCATTCCAAGGCTTGTCTTCCTAGACTTTGTGGAAAAAGATGCATTAAGAAGACATCACTATAGGCCACCTCTTGGAAAGCCATATAAAACTCCCTGATATGCTCTCTAGGGTCACTCTTGCCCTTATATTTGTCAAAGTTGGGTCTCTAAAAGATTTTGGAAAAGGAACATGCAAAATGTCCTTATCAAATGGGTAAGGACACATTTCTTCAAAGCTGAATTGTTTACCTTGATGTTTCATACTAGAGATGGTATCCTTCATCATTTTCCATTCTTGGGAAAATGGTGAGTTGTTTCTGTAAGAAATATAAGGAGCCATCACTTGTAGAGTTATTGTTATCTTTGGTGTGCACAATATGAATCTTAAATGAAGCATCACTAAATTTCTTTGGTGCCTTCTTGTCATGGGATTCATTGGTGACTTTGGAATTTAAAATAGCAAGTTGTTTAGCCATGTCATTAATTTGATTCATGAGGGCTTGAGTAGGATCAATGGCTCAAATCAGTTGATTTGCCTTTGTTCCTTTCGTCATATTTTTCTTTGTTTGATTCATTGCCTTTGGCGTTGTTTGAGGTGGACTTGTTTTGATCATCATTATTTGTGTGACTAGGTCCTGCCTCATCGTCATTGTTTGTTGAAATGAAAGGTTCACCCTTGTTAGGTGGTGGTTTTCCAAGTAATGTTTGTAAACTAGCTTCATCAAAGTCAGAGGGTAATTTTTCTCCCATCTCAAGGAGACAAAGAAAAAATTGGTCTTTATTCATACGTAAAATATTTTCAATGTGGGATTGTTCTTCGAGTGAGATGTCATTCTGATCATCCTTAGAGTTTTGGTCATTATCACTATCAAAATTTCCAAAAGGATTGTCCAAAATATATATGTTGTGTTCCCACCATTTTTAAAAGAGGGAGGGAGTAGGGTAAGTGCGCCAAGTTGGGGACAATTAAGTGGACATCAAATCCTGAATTTTACATTAAAAACAACAAAACATCAAATTTAGTCTTCAGCGGACTTGAACCATTCCGAAAAGTAAAAACTATGTCATAAAAATGGTACCATTGCATAGGGAGACTATTATCTTTGTAGAAATACTGATTTTAAAGTGAATAGAAGAGGATAAATATCATTTTATAATTTTTACTAATAATAGGTCTTTAAGACACTTTTTCTAGTGAATGTTTATGTCTACGTTTAATATTGCAATTTTTTTTTCTCTTATCGAATGTGATAAAACTTATACCATCCCAACCGTGGTGAAATTATATACATGTTCAAAAAATTTTTTATTTGATTTCAATAATTTTTGATGAAGTTATGGAATGGCAAACGGAAAGTGCTATGTTTTCTTTATGTTTTCATACCACTTTCACGGAAAAATCATAAAAAATAAAATATTACTCAAAAAAATAAAAAATAAAATCCATCCCCAGACAGATAGTGGCATATAACTTCTCACCAAAGGAAAAAATATATATCAATTTTTGGTCATCCAAATTGTGGGCAAACGGACTATAATCTTATCGGTGTTTTAAAAAAAAAAAAACCAAGTCATTGAATTTTGAGTGTTTAATATAGCTAATCGTGTCCATTTTTACAAAAATTAGTATTTTAGAAACTAGATTCAGATGCTACGATTCATATTGATATAATTTTGTCTAATTTTGAGTGTATGTATTGCTAATAATCCCTACAAGTTGATATTATGTTGTTATTTGCAATATGATGTCCACAGATGACCCTATAATTTGTCCATCAACTTCCTACACTTAGGAGGGAAAAGAGATATATGAAAGATAACTCAACCCGTAGCAAAGTGAATGTGATGATGGAAGAGAGGTGTGTGATTAAGTTTGATAATAACTTATCCCTTAACAAAGTGAATGCTAATATGGGCAAGATGTTTGGAAGATATGAGTGACACAACCTTTAACAAAGTGAATGTCAAGATGGAAGCATGTGAAAGTGTTTGATAAAGTCAACCCTTGAAAAAGTGAATACTAATATGGAAGAGTGGTGCGATGTGATGAAGGTTCTCCTCCTCTAACAAAGTGAATGCTAGAATGGAGGAGGGTCATAGTGAAAAAAGTTTGAATGTGTTCAAACTCTAACAATGTGAATGTTAGAGTGAAGAAATGAGGATAGATTGATTGCAAAACATACTCTACCACCTAGCAAAATGAATGATAAATGGGAAGAGGGTATGAAAAAAGGAGTCAAATCGTATGTGAAATGCTCAACCCTTAACAAGAATTATTTAAGAAGGAAGAGGCTAATGAAGAGATAAGACTCAAATTTTAATAGTGGAAATGTTGAAAAGAAGATATGATGAAGTGTCTACAACACAACAAATATGTTGTCAAGTTAGCGATGTGAAGAAAGAAAACGTATTCAGTTTAACAATGATTTTTTCAAACTAAAAGTCGTAAGAGGAGAATGAAGATGAAATGTGACGAATTAAGTTGTGGCAAAGTGAAACACAAAACGGATAAGATGCAAGTTGTAAGATGAAAGTGCTTAAGTGAGGACATGGTTATCCACAACTCAAGACCTGATGTCGAAAAGAAGCGAAAAGTAAATGTTGGGAAATACAATCCAAATGTTTAAGTTGTGAATGAAATGAGAGATGAAATCAAAAGGAGGTGAATACGAAAGATAGAAGAATTTGATAATCATGAAAGGGGAAGAAACCAAATAAGTGAATGAAAACTCCAAATGAGTGAAAGAAGATCAAATGGAGAAGATAATGGGGATGATGTGAAGAGAAAATTGAAATAAAAAAAAGAGATGAAAAAGGGGAAAAAAGAGGAAAATGAAGGTTAGTGAATGATGATGATGAGAAGAGAAGAAAAGAACAGATGGAATGAGAATGAAAGTAGAATCGAAACAAGATTTTTTTGGAAAATGACAAAAAGATAAGAAAAGTGAAAGATGAATCCCAAACAAGGAGTGTTTGGGAAAAAGTGAGTGTGGAACACTACTAAAAAAAAAATAAACAAAAAAATAAGAAGTCGAAAATAAAGAAATTTTTGTTTTGAATGTTTATTTGTGGCCTCTACATTAGATTGGCTTAGATAATGTTTGGATTCCTGGGTGGCTCTCTCAACTAGGTGTTAGCAAAATATTTGAGTGAGCATGATGCTATTGCTAGCTGATGGATTTAATTCATGCCCTTTGAAACCATGAGAAAATAACTTGATGAGAATAAATCGCACTAGGGTTGCCACTACGAATATTCCATGACTCTAACTCACAAAGGATTTACTAGTCAGGAAGGAGAAAAGATTCATGTTTTTTTCACTAGTTCCCTCAAGGTGTGGACTACTTTGGGGTTCCTAGAACCACCCCCTTTGTTGTAATTTAAGGCTTATGATAAGGGGTTATGTTCTAGTTAAGCGGTTGATCCATAGCTCTTAATCGAAACCAACGCAAATCAAGTGTTTTGAATGTGGTGTTTTTTTATCTTTTGATTTAGGTGTGGTTTGGTTGAACTCCTTTAACAACCTGCACTTAGTATTTTTAATGTTTTAACCACCTTGTGTGAGAGCGGGTCCTGTAAACAATGATTAGAATTTTTTACGGAATGAGGTAAAAAACAAAATGAAATGGACAAGACAACATAAGCGAACCCACATTTTTTATTTCCAAGATCACTTAAAAGAGCGAGGAAGGAACATATGTGTGGGTTGGCTTTGGTTAAGTGTAGTGTTAATTCCCAAAAAAACAAAAAATAAAGAAACAACCATGTGTTCGATTCCCAAGATCACTTTAAAAAGCGTGAGGGAAGAGCATACATGTGGGTGATTCGTGGTAGTCTCACAAAAAAAAAAAAAAACAATAAAGGAAAAGTATGCAAAAACACGTGACAAAGTTTTAATTTGGGTTAGAAAATGATAAAATGTGGACAAAATCACTAAAAATTAGGAAAATTTGGACCAAAACGTCCAATAACACTAAAATTGCAACATAAAAAATTAGTGCAAGAGAGTATTTAAAAGCGTCCACAAACCACCTTTGAAAAGGAAATTTCATAGTTAGGAAAATAAGAAGAAAGAAACAAAATAATTTAAATGTAATTGAAACTACAAAGAAATTAATTTAAATGGAAATGATAAATAAAATGAACAAAATAAAAATAAAAAAATGAGCCCTAAAACCTAAAATTATAAACTATAAGCCAATGATAAAATAAAACTAATGTATTATGGGTTTGTTTATATGCATAGGTTTGTGGGTGAGCAGCTCGAGAGAGGATATGACTCGGCAGGGGATGGGTGGGTGAGGAAGGGCTCGGGGTTTGAATCTGCAGGAGGGAGGATATGTGTAGGGTGAGTCACAACCGTGAGGGCTTGGGCCAAGGAGGGTTGGATCGGGATCGAGAGTGGGGAGGGGGAATGAGCCAATGGCTCGGGGTGAGTTACGTAAGGTTGTGGAGTGGTGGGGGTGGGTTTATAGGGTGATCAGGGCTCGGGGGTCGGGGTTGGGTGAGGTGAGATGAGTCAAGGATCCATGGGGTGAGGCGAGGACACGAGGAAATAGGGAAGGCAATGGGATGGGGTCTAGGAAGGCAATGGGACGGGGTTTAGGGAAGGGAACGAGATGGGGTTGGGGGAGGGTGCATGGTGGGAGAGCCGAGGGCTCGGGAGGAGGGGTGGGGTCGTGGGGATCGAGTAGGAGATGGCTCGGAGAGGTGAGATCTTTGAGAAGGGAGAAAGGGAGTGGGGAGCTGGGAAGTGGGGGTCCGAATAGGACGAGGTGACTCGGGGTAGGTAGGCAGGCGGGTGGGTAGGTAGAGACGGGGTAGCTCGAGGAGGGGGGGTCATGGGAATGGAGTTGGGTGAGGAGGGAGGTGGGAGTTGGAGTGCATGAGGGGGAGGTGTGAGTGGGAGTGAGTTTGGGTGAGTATGTGAGGTGGTAGAGGCCGAGTGAGCCAGTAGGAAGGGGAGTAGGCTAGATCTAGATGTTTGGAGTTTTTTTGTAAAAACATGATTTTGTATGAATTATATTGAAATAAAAACTTTTTTTTTGTCTTTGTGCAGGTACAACCACAACAAGCTACTATAAACAAAACAAGAAAAATAAAGAACTGCAAACAAAAAAAAAACACTGTTAATCACCAAAATACAACATTTTTTTAATTTTGATCTGGGACACTTGTTGCTTGCTACTAAACTTGCACAATTGCTTGCTTCCAAACCTACACAACAACACATAAACACTACAAGAAAAAAATTAGATAAACAAAATTAAACAAAAATGAAAGAGGAGGGGTGTGACTCCCATCGGGCGTGCCAAAATGTAAATAGAGAAAATTACCAAAATGAAAGATAAACAAACCATGAAAACCTCTCAACAACCTTCTGTGCAAACCTTAGATAAGGGTCTCCTGTGAAACCTTGTAGAAAGAATGTCAGAAGTGTTTTGTGGGTGCTCTTGAGTGCTCTCCAATATTTGAAGGAAAATGCTACTAGACACAAGAATTTTAACAGAGTTTTTGTACTTCAAAATCAAGAGGGATTGAAAGGAAGGTAAGCTTGTAATTCATAGAAATAGAAGGTAGTTGGAATTAGTTACGCAGAGAAATGAACATGCTAAAAATTAACATTAAGGGGATTCTGATAGTTCTAGGGGAAGTAATGAAATTAATTACAAAAATCTGCATCCGGAAAGGTGGTTGTATGTGCATTTTAATTTCCCCCACCTTTCTAGGATTCTAGAAGTGCAATTAACTAGGGTAGTCAAAGTGGAGTCAAAGTGGAGTTAGATCAAGTGGTAGATGACTAGGATGTGCACACACTTAATTAATTAATTAATTAATTAATAAATAATAATTAATTTAGCCAAAGGGGTACAAAGGGTACATGAGATTAATTTAATTAATCCAAAGTGCAATGCGTATCAATTAATCAATTAAATTAATTAATTATAAATGGGTGAATAACAGGTGTACTACCATAATCACGGGAACAAGTGGAAACATGAATGTAAATTTGGGGGTCTACATTTTTAACCCTACGATACACACATTATGTCATCATTACCCTATGACGCACTCTAGTTCGACGGTTCATACTCAATTGTTGAGGGTATAAATCTGAAATGAACCTCACCACATTCAACTTTCATGCTTTGTGCTTCATGATCTATCTTTCTAGCACACATTCTCAAACCATTACCCTATGACGCACTCTAGTTCCACTTTGTTCATACTCGATTGCTAAGGGTATAAATATGAAATTAACCTCACCACATTCACCTTTCATGCTTTTTGCTTCATGATCTATCTTTCTAGCACACATTCTCAAACCATTACCCTATAATACACTCTAGTTCCATGGTTCATACTTGACTGTTGAGAGTCTAAATCTGAAATGAACCTCACCACATTCACTCTTCATGCTCTACACTTCATGATTTATCTTTTTAGTGCACACATTCTCAAACAATTTATCGAAGACACACTCTTGTTCTATGGTTCATTCTTGATTGTTGAGGGGTATTTTATAAATGAACCTCATCTCATAAAAATCCACTAATGGGCACACTGCTCCTATTACATTCACAAATTGCATACCAATCCATACCACTCATACATTGAATTTTCATATCTTGGTTGCACTTACTCTTGCTTGATTATACTACTTACATGCTACACTTTGCTTATTATGCTAGTCAAATACTCAATATGTCATTACTTTTCTATATATACACATGCATGTTCACTTGGTATTTTTATAGTGAATGTAAATCTCTTACAATGTTTCACATGCTACAATGATGCTTGACACAATATCCTTTTCCAGTCCCATTGAGGCTCCTGGGGGAATTTACCATTACTACTCTCACACATTATAGGTGTTATTGTTTCATTGTGTAATACTTCCCATTCTTACTAGCACATTATTTTCCATTAGTACATACATGTTTTGAAATACATTTTATATTTCTAACATGCTAATGGGTGCTTCATGTGTAGCATTTTCTTTGTAGGACTATATGCCACCATGGTTTTCTGATACACTTTGTTTAATTTTTTTCCATTGTATACATTATTTGTGGGCTATGTCCTATTTCTTGTTTGATCACTATTTTTTTCTTATGGTTGCTTCAGCCCCGATTTTATTGTGAAATTGTGAGCGATGTCCCATGTTTGAAACCCAATTTTCATTGCCTATACATCTTGTATGCATACTTTCTTGTTACATTATTTTTCTATGACATGCTTGCTAATTTTTCTACTAGTACATGTATCTAGCCACTTTATTTTCATGTGAATTTGTTTCTACCATGCGCATCTGCTATACCCTACAGGTATTAACTTTAGATCTACATCAGGTCCTCTCTTTTGGGTTGCACACTCCTAAAATTATTGCATGCACCCCAAATGAAGGGAGGAATACATTGGGTGAAAAAATCACCCCTACAGAAGCTCATAGCTATAGTTCGAGTCAGAAAAGTATAGGGAAAAACATGAAAAAAGTTACAAAATGACCTAGAATCTAACTTGGGTCTACAACACAACACAAACACCAACACCTAACATTAGATAATAGCATCTCGGGTGCTTGTTTCCTCCCCTTAGCGGTAATGTCCTTGGGCACATATAGTAAGTTTATTAGATAAAAATAGTTCATAGAATCCTTTAGAGAAATTATAAAGTTACAGGCATAGTATTCCAGTCACAAAATGCATTCTATCTCCTTTAATAGTACAATTGGAACTAATTTGGAACAATCAAGACAAAAGGAATAACTAGAACTAAATTGGGACACACCATTTATAGTGGTGGTTATCGATCGAGTCATGAAAGGAGAGTAAAAATAGACCTATCTCCCCAAAAATTTCTCTTTGGTGTGAGATCGTCAAAAAATTTCACTTGGCATCGATTGACCAAAAACTCACATTTGGCATGAGATCACCCAAATAACTCACCTTTGGTTAGCTCGACTAGGCTTTATAGTTGACGACATCTTTCCTCCACCTCATGATCATCATCTGTACCATGGATTTGTTTGCATTTTTGTTTCTTATGGTCTTTAAGTCTTTTTATCTCATAGTATTTCTTGCACATGCTCCTCACACTTCTCCACTTACACTTAGATGGTTTTGGCTTGATTATATTGAAGGCACATTAGACCTAGATCATAATGACATATCATTCCCCATGCCATTTGGATGCATTTTTATTTGTAATGAATCATTTCTTGGCTATTCAAAAAATCTTACTTGATGGTATGCACATGGTTTTTGTAATTTTAAGAGGTTTTGGGATAGATTCAGCAAAAACGGGTCCTAGAGGGTGGAACAACTTGCAGTGCAAAAATAACCCCTGAGCTTTGGGAAGTAATTCTAGGAGCTCTGTAAAGATTTGGAGGTAAAAAAAACATACTTGAAGAGGTATTTCAGATCCTTAGAGGATGGTGGTTTTACATCTTTCACAAGACACAAGAAATTACGCTGCAAGCCTGATTTTGGGATGCACAATCTATGAACCCAAAGAAAAATCCTATTTTTGGGAGGTTGTAGAATAAAGGTATGATACCCCTCCCATTTTTTCAAAAGGTAATTTCTAGTCAATTTCATATAAAGAAGTGCATGAAAATACCTCCAGATACTCAAGTTATGCCTCCGTCAAGTTGCTCCCCAAGGTAAGATCAAGGAGTTAGTCAATTTTCTAGGTGGACACATGTCAAGCCCAGGTGGTGGTGCAATTTTTTGCACTAAATGTCCAATTTTTTTGATGTTTAGGACACAATAAATGTTCCCAACCCCAAAATATCCCTCGGACCATGATGTGACCTCATTTAAACTCAAATAGCTCATTTTAGCCCCCATACACCATTTTCTAGCACCCTCCTCTATCAAACCACAAAACACCACTTGTCAAGCCTGGGTGAGAGCATACTTTTTTGAACCATCCATCCCAAAAATTTGGTATGGTTGGGACACTTTTTTGCACCCATGCCTAGCCCCTTAGTCACTCATGCGACATAGTTTTGGTCCACTGGGTGTTTTAAGTGCTTTTTCACCAATTTCTCACCAACCAATCAAAGAGCACGACTTGTATTAATGAGGGTGATGAAATTTTTTTCACACCAAGCATCCCAAACCTTTGGGATATCTGGGAAAAAAAGTGTGCCCATGCAAGGATGAAAAAAAAACTAACTTTTTTAGTTTTCATTGTTGTTTCTACTTCTTCTTGTGTGTGCGTACTCAAACCCTCACCACCAAAAATATTATTTTTCCTCCATTATTGCTACTTCCAACACCTCCATTTTTCATTTTAGTTCAATCCCTCTTCATCCATTTCTACCATAGCATAAAAACCCTACTTTTTTAGCCTTCACCATGCCAAACGTTTGGCTCATATCTCTCAAACCATAAAACGGAATTTAGTGAAATCTTGGTCATCTCTTCCTCTCCCAAGCACCTTCATGTTGAAAAAATAGAAAATTAAAATATTCCTCAGATCATTAATAAAATCAAAATCAATTTTTTAAAAACTCTTCTTCCTCAATTTCCCATTGATCCGGAGAGCGGGTGAAGCTGAAATTTTACACAAAGCATCCAAAGAGAAAACAAAGATAAAAAAGGTGATTTTTTGGGAAAATGAGGAGGGGAAGACCAACTTATAAAAATAGGAAGTGCCACTGGTTCACACTTACTATAAAAATAAAATTCTTAGAAGATAAAAAAAATCAAAGTCATAAACTCCAAATATGGAAAACCAGGCACACTGAGACTAAAAAAGCAAAAGGCAAAAAACATCTTTCTAAAAATATAAATTTCTTACAATTGGTAATAAAACATCCATTAAAATTCTCTAAACATGGTGAGAATCCCTCAACACTAATATCAAGGAAAAAAGACAACCTTTCCTAAAATAGCAACTCCTGAAACCTAGGGTCTAAAAATAGAAAGTTTTGGTTTCAAGCACAAGAAGTGCTGCTAGCACCACTATCATGACTCATATTGTTACTTTTAATCATCATGAAGTTGAAATTCACTGACCTTGAGCCCTTTTTGGCTCTCACATCAGAGTTCTTGAGTGTGGGTGACAATAATGTTGCTCACATAGACCTATAGAAGCTCAAGAACAAAATGTTGGGCGGACCAAGAGAACCTATTGAGGAAAAAAATCTTCTCAGGATTGTACACAATGGGTTGACATATTGTGTCCTTGTGAAACATTGAGTAGATGGTAGCTTTCTCCCAAAAATATGAACCGGATTCTAGAATAATAAGAGTGATTGACAATTTAGTCTTAACAATATTTGATTAACTAAAAATAGGGGATATATAATAGTTAATCTAATCTAGAATGACATGTAAATACAATAAATAAATGTAGTAAATAAACATATAAATTACCAATGCAAATATTAAAAGGAAATGCTAAACCGTAGAGTACTAAGAAAGTAAAAATGAACTCAACCTGATTAGAGGAGCTTGCTTTGGAATGTGTCGCATAAATGACTAGAGGACAAGAAGTAGGAACGATTGTTCATAGGTCTCAAAAAGGGTATATCGAGATATCTAATTTGGAATGGAGTGCTTGGAGAGGGACCTGGAACACATATGGGTGCTTTGATTGGAAAAATGGGTTCCCTAGTCTATGTAAAAGGTCTGGAACTAAGTTTCACAGTCGTGTAGGTGGTCCAAAAATCTCACTATGTATCGCATCAGATTCGCTACGCTTTTCCAGGTGTCATTGATAATACAAGATGTATAAAATACCTACAAAAGACCAAAGAGGAGTATCAAAACCCTAAAAATAAGAATGCAAATGAATGGGTTAGACTGACCTCATTTGCCATAACAATGGGCTTACTAATCGAACAATGCACTACATTTAGACCCAAATGTAGTTCTAGTGTGTGTGTGTTTGTGTGCATCAAGTTCCCTAGGTGATATTGTGTGCCGCTTTACTTTGTGAAGTAGTGAGAAATAACTATATGTAAAAATGTAGTAGAATGGTGCATGAAATAGAACACAATCCCTCCCCCTATGCTTGTGTTATGCAAATGAACTAATCTTGTCCTTGTGATGGAGCTAATGGATGTAAATGATCTCCAAATGGATGCAACTCTAGGTGGATGATAGTAATGACTAGTGTTTGGTCCCTCATTATGGTCTCATAACTTTATATTTATAGGGTTCTCTTGATCTAATTTCATAATTAACCCCAAAATGGCTGACCACAAAAAAAGATAAAGATCTCAAATGGATATAAAGGGACAAAAAGTGGCAGGAAAGCTCAAAAAGGATCGGGGTGCCCCTAGTGGGACTAGGGTGCCCATGGGCACCCCAGTCAAGGCTAAAATAATGCAAAATAACAAAAAGATGATTGGGCATGCTGGTGTAAGAGGTTGGGAATGATGAAAGAAAATAAAATAAGATGGCCAAAAGACATGAGTTAATTAGTACTTTCTTCACTCAATAACATTCCAAATAGTAGTATGAGATCGGGGATAAATAATGTCTAAAGTGCATTATTTTGTGTCTACATTTTCCCCACTTTATGTTGGTGAGAAAAAATCTCACTAACATAAAGTAGATAGATATGTGTACTGATGTCCATGAAGATTGTAGTAGAAAATGCGCTGAAGGACTAGACAAAATGTGGAATGACAAAAAGATGATGGAGCATGGAAACTAAAGATGAAAAAGTGCAAAAAAGTGATGAGAGTGAACCTAGGGTGGAAAATTATGTGTAGCTATATATGTGATGTACCTACATGGTTAGTATGATGTGTACTACCGCAAAATGTTGTTGTTGACATTGTTGTCCCCATTTGAATACTTGTTTCTCATACGACCAGACCTGTAAGGAGAAAATGATCAAGTAGTCAAATATGTATGTATGTATGTGTAAAAACACAATGTAAAAGACACATATAAATGTAAAATATGTAAATGAAAGAGTGTAAATGGAAAAGTGTAAATGGAACATGTGCACCTAATCCATGTCAAGAAAGAGAGTGTAGAAGGATATCTTGTATTGCGAGTTTTTTGGGTGATCTCATGCCACCCTGGCTGAAGAAGTGTAGGGAGAAAGCTGCATTATTATCCTTCATGTAACTTATTCCCTGAATGTGTGTGAAGAGATCTCTTTACATCCTATTTTTTTAGTAAATCCAACACCACTAGCCAAAGTAGTGTAGGGAGGCACACCCACTATAACCTCCTAGCCCGTAACTGCTTTCCAGAATGCTAAGGACACCATGTCCTATAATATCTACTTGTGTAAGGGTTTCAGAGACTGGTTCAACCCACTTGTTATATGTAACTCATAATGCGAAGGGTGGAAAGTGCACTAAACTTAACCAATGTAAATGCATTATGTAGTATGCAAAACTCCAAATTATGCCCCCTCTTTGGGGGCGCATGTGACGTCACCGATAGGAGAATGTGACCCCAAAAGTGGACCAACAACATGTACTATGAAACTCTCCCCGTAGGGGAAAGGGAATGCACTTGATAAAGGCCAAGGTGCACACAAACAAGAAGGCTGGCTAAAGACAAGTATTAGTACAAACAAGCATGCATATAAAAATAGTGTATAAGCTACCAAGAAAAGTAGTAATGTATACACATAAGAAGACATATTAAGCCACAAAAAGTAGGTGGAAAACATGGGACACCACTCACGATGTTAGAAGACACACAAGGACATCATGGATGCATACAAATGAACAAGTGTGAACACCAAACATAGGGCAAGGTCAACTTACAAGAACAAACAATAAAAAACAAGTATGGAAGAAAATATGCCTACGCATAACAAATGTTGCACATGAAGCACCCTGTTAGCTTGTTAGAAAATAACTATCATGTCAAAAGAGTGTATAACCAAGTGATGTAAAGTGCTAAGTAAAAATGAAATGATAACACCTGTAAGAGTCAAATGTGGATGCCCCCAATGACAAGTGTAGGAAGGGTAGAAGGAGAGTATCCATGCTACGTGTAAGAGACCTATATCGGTGATCACAACTAGAAAAATACGTGAACATGCATGTGTGGATGGTATAGATAAATGGCATGCAAGTAATCTAACTAGCATGTGTAATAAAATGACCATGAACAAACAAGGGCAAGGAAGAGTAAAAGTAACCATAATAGCGGTATGCTATAGATGGATGAAATGCAATACAAAATGGAGTGATAGGAGCTGCGTGACCTTGAGTGAATGGAAATTTATGTAGTGAGGTTCATTTATTTTCCCCCTTCAATAGTCAATAATGAACCATAAATGAGAGTGTGTCATCGGGAAATGGTCGAAATGTGTGTGTTGTGTCTAGCGCGTTGTGATGAGTGTGTATATGTGTGGTGACGATATGCGACCTAGAGATGATGTGTGCGTGAAACTTATAGCCGAAGAATATATCATGACAAGATGAATGTAGGAGTGATGATGTAGCCTAAAGCGTATATCACTACTAGATGAATAAAAAGGGGGTGGTGATGTAGCCTAAAGTGTATACAACAACTAGATGAATAAAAGGGAGTGGTGATGTAGCCTAAAGCATATACCACTAAAAGATGAAGGGATAAGTGACTATTTATCTTAAATTACATGTCACTAACCTAGTAATGTCACATGATATAAGGTTGAATGATGAACGAGTTATGAATCTAAGGTCCATTTGATTACCCTCGGCGGTTGAGTATGAGACCGAGGAACTAAAGTGTGTCATAGGGTAATGAGTGCAACACGTAGAAAGATGATGTAGTATGTGTGATTATAATAGATGACCATATGATGAATAGAATATGTAATTTACGATGTATAATACATAATGTGAGATGCAATTTAGGATGTATAAGATGTAATGCAAGATGCAATGTATGATGTGAAAAATGTATAAACACATAGATGTAGACTAAATGTAGTATGTATGACGTGAGACATATGATGAAATGTAATGTGTGGTACCTGTAGTGTAGTGTGTGGGGTTCATGTGTAGTAAGCCCTCAACAATCAAGTGTGAATCAAAGCACAAGAGTGTGTCATCGGGTAATGACGACGCTAAAATGTGGGATGAGTATGCCTATGTGAGAAGATTGATGTATAATAATGTAAGTGTGATAAGTGAGTAGATATGGTCATAGGTGTGGGGAGGGGAGTGTGTTGGATGATATACCCCCAAGTGTGTAAGATGAGTGATGTAATCATGTAATGTTATCTAGAAGACCATGACACTTAGGAACATAGTCGAATGGATAAGCATTGGTGACTTGATAAGCAATAGTGTTTGGTTGATCACGTAATGAGCCATTAAAGCATATGTTGTACATGCCCATGGCATATTCCTCATCAAGTAAATGGGGAAGAGGACAACCATTCATATACCAACGAGTAAGATTCTGTGTATATCCAAGAAAGTAACTATTGTAAATGAATATGTGCCCAAAAGGCATGGGGAAAGAAATGTCTATATAATCAGGATCAAGAGTGCCCCCAATGTAAAGAATCCATGATTGTCCTAACTTAAGTGGTGAAGAGAAAGAAGCGTGTGAGAGATAGAATATGAGATGGAAAATACGTAAACCATAAGAAATAGTAATATTGATGAAGCCATAATATAAATTAGGATCATGAGGAGGATAGAGGTCCTCAAAAGAAAAACCGAGTTAGCCTAAACCCTCATGTGTATAGATGGTGTCACCACATATAGGATCAAATGGAATATGTTCCCAATATGAGTCATTCATGAAGAGTGTGTAAGTGAATGGTGGTCATGCTAATTTAGGTGGTACATGTGAAGGTGTAGGTGATAGAGTGATATTGAAAGACTAGAGAGGCCCCGATAAGGAATGACAATGATAGTAGTAGCGGTGGCATAGAAGAAACATCTATCACACAAATGGTACCATCCAATGGTGGTAAGTGAGGTGGTTCTTCCCTAGGTAATCCAAAGGTCAATATTAAGGATAAAACATTCCCTAATCATCCTAGGATTTTTACAAGTATAGAAGATCACTTTGAGAGATTTCTTTTGACTATTTGAATGTTGAAAATAGAGTTCGTATGTGCAAATGGTGACTAGTCAAAATTGAAGTGAACCCTAGACGGGACTCGGGTCATCTCGGCAAGTTATGACCAAGTGGTGAAAAATAAGTTCGTGTAAAAATGATGAGTGGGAGTCATGTTTTAGGCATTTGGTCTTTGAATCACAATTCTTTGTCAAGCAATCACAATTTTTTTTCCACGTGGTGGGTCCTCAGAGCCACTAAGTGGGCCTGCCACCACTGAATCCACATTGCCACATAGTCCTAGCTTGGTTGAGACAAGTAGTGAGTTACTTTGAATTACATTATATGAGTGCACGGGTGAGTTGATAACATTTATTATATGATGTTCGAACCACATTGTTCGGGTGTAAGGCTTATCAATTTTATTTCCACACCGAGTTCATAGGCGAGTTCACTATTTATCTTGACAAGTTATTACATTTTCTACGTGGTCAAGCTATCTCAACAACTCGATGAGATATTTTTGCACTCATGAGTTGGTCTTATTGTGTCATCCAACAAAATAGGATACGAGGCAAAAGCACACCTAACTTACCCACATCAAAGTTATTTTAAGCCCACCCCTTATCCCATGAATGGAGAATGTAGGATTAGTCCACATTGCCGTGGATAAGACCGAATGACTCGACGATTGGGTGGAAGGCACAACGGGCACGTGGACATGGTTAGAGGGCTCAACACCAACATGGAAGAGGTCTGATGGTGACATAGACCATTGCGGGGGGTCTAGGTGGAGACAATGAGGCACAATGGTCAGGGTCAGTTTAAACGACCAAGAAAAATGGTCAGCTCGAGCGATGGGAGTAGGATCTAAAAATGCTACATATCCTATGAAAGTGCAACGTCCTAACTAACTTGGCCAGTGAGTTGGTTACATATCGAGTTGGTTGATATGGATAAAATCCATAATACATGAGCCACTTAGGCCTATAAAAGGCCCTTCCCACATACACTCCACATAATAACGAAGGCATTGAGCTTTTAAACCAATTCAAAGGAAATGAGGAGAATTAGGAAAAGATTCCAATGGAGAGTTGGAAGGCCTTATAATTTTAAAGGCAATTTTTATAATAAACTCCTATTATAAATTATAAGCATTTTTGTGAGTAAGTCCTAATTAATTAAGCACTAATTTTTATGGGAGATAAGACTCATTTTAATAGGAAAATTGTTATTGGGAGTTATTAATACTACCCAATAGGCCTATAACACCACACAATCTACTTGTGAATCCTGGAGTGTTAACCGTGAGTACCATAGGGTGTCATAATATCATCTAGAAGGCCGATCAAGTTCCATAGGATTTTTGTACGCTAGGAAGGTGGAGGACGGTTCCAATTGATCATCAATGTTCTTCGAAGGTCTAGAGTGCTATTTAGGCAAGTTTAAAGTTCCATTAGGTTTTATTGTAAGAAACTATATTGTACTTACAAGTTTTGAATAGTGGAATGGTTCTATAAGAACCTAGAGATGTAGGTTATTTCCAAATTACGTAATCAATCTACACGTGATATGTTTTCATTCTTACATTATTTTGAGTTGATTTACTTTAAAGGAGTAATTTTATCGGAAAAATTTAACAAGCCTATAGGGGTCTGCAATTCGGTTATAATTTTGACCTTGAATTTTCGGATCAAGTTGGTATCGAGTAGGTGTTTGTACTTGTAAAATTTCTAATCTCCGAGTAAGTTTTGTGTTAGAGTTGGTTAATTTGACTATGTGATTGCTCCGGTTTGTGCGGTAGTTCAATGTGATTGAATAGGTACACGTGCATCATGGGAAAAATGTTGAAAAAGAAAATATCAATGAGATTGAGGCACACAATCACGAGATCCATGAAGAAAAATCTCTCCCGCATTCAATGTGTTACTCCTTGGAAGAGGAGAATGCTCGCTTGAAATCGAAGCGTAAGCCAAGGATGAGATCTTGTCAAGATTACAATGTGGTGATTAGAAAAAGGAAATACCTTCAACTTGAGATGCGAAACTATGAAAAATGATTGACCGTAAGTTGTTCACCACGAGAATCTTATTCTTCCTCCCATTTAGTTTCAGATTCGGGTAATGATGTATTTATTCTATATAAAAAGCATACTAGATGCATTGGATCCAAATTGTTAGATAAAATGGGATTTTATGGAAGAGGCCTTGGTAAAAATGGCCAAGGTATTTCTAACCTAATATAGGTCGAGGATTGTCCTCATTTTATAGGTTTGGGTTTTCCTAGTGTGGGAATGGATATTGGAGATTGTTCTAAGAATGTTGATGGGAGACAAACTTTCAAAAGAAAAGTGAATACCCCACTAGTCTGCAAAAATAATAAGAGCAGGAAAATTGTGCTTTGTCGTCATAGGTAGAAAGTGGTAAGAAAACAAAATGAAGAGGTAATGAGATTCGCCTCAAGTTTCTTATAATAATCATAATTACAATAAAACTTCGATCCACTTTTTCATCTTAAAAAGTATGGCTATGATTTTTAGAAAATGTGGAATTCCTTTCCATGTAATTTTTGTGGATTGCCTAACCATTATGTTGCCAGATGTTGGAAGAGAAGGAAACTAATGAATAAGTTGATGTCGTCGTCAAGAACATAACAAATTAGAAAGACCACCTTGTCATGCAAACACGAGAAATGGCAAGTGAAGATTTCCTCATCCCAGAAGAAGGAGATTAAGAGGAATTTTTGTGCTCATTGCCAGAGGAATGGGCATCAGATGGATAATTGCTGGAAACTTCATCCATATCACCATCAGAGTAATGACAAGACAAAGATGGAATACATACCTGTTGCAAAGGTAAAGGAAGTTCCTACTCCACCATCAGTTGACAATTCAACCTAGGATTAGGTAATACCTAAAAATGAAAGTCAATAAAGTGGGTCAGTCAACAATTTTTCAATTATATATTACATAACTCTGATTGTTGAATAATATGAAATATTTGTTTGGAGTTCATATTTTGTGAGAAAAGTTGAGGGACAAGTTTACCATACTCAGTGTATTTTCTTACTTGGGAAAATTTGATTAATACTCCATTTATATCTCCTAATCAGCTTTTGAGTGCCTATTACAGTTTGGATACATGATTTAACTCAGATTTATAACCTTAGAGATTTTTCATCCATTTTTACAAACAATTGAGCTCACAGTATCGATTCGAGATCTTCATTCTTTGTAGTAGCATTGTTACCATGCAACATGATGATAGTTGATCACCACTAACATATAACATCGGGTTGGATCTTCATTCTGTGAAGATTCCATCATGGCCATACAAAAAAATGGTACTTAATACTTTTTGTCAACAAGAGGAGCTCGTGAGAGATCAACTCGGATCATCATTCTGTGTAGAGGAATTGTGACCGTGAAATAGAATTGTAGCTAATCATCATGGATGTGACATATTCCAAGTGTAAGACCCCTAGAGGGAAAATGTGGTGATGTTTAAGTATTTCTAAAGTGTAAGACCTCCTGAAAGGTAGATGTAGTTGTTATCCAAAATGTGCCCCCTGCTCATTTTGTGGCTAACTCCTCCCATTCTTCCCTCTCTTGTGCCTCAGTCACAAAATTTTGCTTTCAGGCACTCAAAACCTTCTGGAAGTGGCACCATTGGATAGAGCTCTTTCTCAGCTTTCCAGAAAGGTAAAGTTTTCCTCCTAACTCCATGTATTTTTCAAGTTATGGCTCGGTGGAGTTTTTGTGGGAAATTTTCCCCTGAAAGGCCCACAGCCAATGAGAACGCGCCACGTGTCCAAGAAAGTGGCGGGGGTCGGAGGAGAACTTGGTTTTTTGCCAAGTGTTTTTGCGAAGGTTTCAAAAGCAAATATTTTTCCCCACGAGCCTGCCGACAAATCGGGCTGCCACTTGCCCGTGGGGAAGATTTTGAAAATTTGGCTAAGTGTTGGCGCAAGAATTTTTTTGAAGGATGGCCCCGCGGCCAATAAAAACATGACACGTGTCCTAGGGAGCCGGAAGTTCGCAGCATGGGGAAGGTTTGAAATTTTGCTAAGTGTTTCGCCAAATTTCAATGGAGGATTTTTGGACCCATTTCCCGAGCCGAATCACAATGCGACACGTGTCACCAGAGCTCAGACCGGTGGGGCGTGAGGAAGAATTAGATTTTTGGGCAAAATGTTTTGCCGAAAGTCCAAAGGATGAGTTTTTGGCCCGCTGCCTCCGTCAGCCAATCATATGAGGACACGTGTCCTGGAGTGGCGGAGCATGGGGAGAATTCAGAATTTTTTCCCAAGGAGGAAATAAAAGAAAATTCAAAGGGAAAGCCCGCCCCTTATTGCGCACCCAATCATTTGCTGCCACGTGTCCCAGCTCAGCTCGTCGGCCGGCAGGAAAATTTTGGAAAATTTTCCAAAGGCTAAAACAAAGAAAAATGGAGCAGGAGGGGCCCACGCCCAATGAAAACTTGCCACGTGGCACCTAGACTTGCGGAGCATGGGAAAATTTTGGAAAATTTTCCAAATGACCAAAAAGGTAAAAATTCAAAATTTTTTCCCACCGACCCGATTTGGCCCTGTTTTGCCCTAAAACTTCAAATCGCCATATCTTTCGATCCAGAGCTCGGTTTTTCACGTTCTTTATATCAATGGAAAGATGGTGAAATTATCTACAAGATTTCAAGGTTATTTTTGAATTTTGGTGGAGTTTGGAGAGAGAAAATCAAGAAACACCTCTGGCACGTGGTCATGGACAAAAATGACATTTGAACCACCGTTTTTAATGAAGAACGGCTTGCATTCTCTCCCAGCATGGTTAAAAATGTCAAGGAATGGGTCTATCAGGGCACCCATGCTGTTTTGATGGAATTTTGGTCAATGGTTGAACCCCTTGCACTTTTTCCCACGTTTCTCTCTCCTGGGGTCGTGGTTTGCACTGTAAAAGCCAGAATGAGTTAATTTTGCAAGGGGAGACACTTTTTCAGCTCTCTGCAACTTCCCTTTTCTTCCTCGGAGAATTTGTGAAGAAATTTTACCTTTCCATGTAATGCAGCACCTTTTCTTGCCTCTAGATCACCGTAATGTACTGTATTGGATCTGAGATGTTGATATATGTTCTGTGATTAAAATCCCTCAATCCTTTCATATATCTATCATTGCTTTCTTGATCTTTCATTACATTTTGAGCATTTGTGCATGTTTTGTGTTGTGTTTCCTTGTGGATTGTGTATTTCATGTAGCATCAAGTGTCTACAACTCCTTTGGTGCATCACCTATTAGCATTAGTTCTTTCTTTTTACATTCTCTATCTCTGTTTCCTTGGAATTTAGAGTAGATTTAGGAGTTTAAATCTCTGCAATTGTACAAGTGAATTAGCTGATTAGAGGAGTTGAGGAACCAGCCTCTAATCTGGAGATTCCTCTTCCATTTTACAAGTCCCACACTTGGGAAGAGGATTCAATGTTGTGCAATCACACTGGATGCTAGTATGATCAAACTAAAAATCGATCAACATCAAGGGGAGTCTTTGCTTTGATTTACAACAACAAAGTAGTAGTACATATTTTTGGGTTTTGTTGAAATGTAAGACCCTTAGAGGGCAGATATGGCAATATCTACTTCCATGTAGACTATATGTTGCTGAAGTGTAAGATCCCCAAAAGGCTAGATGTAGCATTATATTCCTTCGTGTTTCGAAGAGTAATACCTTAGTAGGAAAATGTGGTAGTACAAGCGTTAGGAATTGTCGAAATGTAAGACCCCTAGAGGGAAGATGTGACAATCAAGACAAAGGAAGAAACATGGTGGGCCCATAACCCATAGGGCCAGGTTTGAGACCAAGTTTTCAAAGTCGAAGAATTTAGTAGAGTATATCATAAAGTCCACTGCGGTAGAGCTTCTAATGTGGCGAGAGTATTGATTCGAGGAAAGGGTGAAAAAAAGTTACTGTGAAGTGTTTGGTGGAATAAAAGCCTTTCCCAATGGGGAGGTGTAATCTAGAGGTCAATATGAAGGAAAAATGTTCCCTAATCCTCCCATGATCATCAAATTATAAAAGATCACTTTGAGATATTTCCATCGACTATTTGAATGTTGAAAATGGAGTCCGTACGTGTAAATGGTGACTAGTCAAAATTGAAGTTAACCACGAGGCATGGATTGGCTCAAATGGAAAGTTACGACCATGTCACAAAAAATAAGATTGTGTGAAAATGATGAGTGGGAGTCATGTTTTAGGCCTTGATTTGAGTCACTATTCTTTGTTAGAGATTGCAATTTTTTTCCACGTAGTGTGTCCTCGTGGCACCACATTGCCTGCCACCACTTAATCCACATTGCTCCATAGTCCTTACTTGGTCGAGCCAAACAATGAGTTATTTTGTACTACATTGGATGAGTGCACGGGTGATTTGATAAAATTGCTTATATGATGTTTGAACCACATTATTTGGGTGTAAGGATTATAAAGTTTATTTCCACACTGAGTTCATAGGCGATTTCACCATTTATCTTGGAAATTTATTATATTTTATACGTGGCCAAGCTATGTCAATGACTCGACGAGATCATTTTCTTGGTGAGTTGGTCTTATTATTTTAGCCATAAAATAGGATACGTGGCGAAGCCACACCTAACTTACTCGCATTGGGCTATTTTAAGCCCACCCCTTATCCCATGAATGGAGAATGTGGGATTAATCCACATTGTCATAGATAAGGCCAAACAACTCGGTGATTTGGTGGATGGCGCACGGGGCACATAGATGCGGTTTGAGGGCTCAAAATTAGCGTGGCGGGGGTTCTAACGGTGACGTAGATAGGTTTAGGGGGTCCGGTGGAGATAGCGAGGCACAATGGTTAGGGTCACCTAATGGGTGAGAAAAATAGTCAACGCGAGTGAGGAGAGCGGGATCTCGAAACCGCTACCTATCCTACGAAAGTGTAGCGACCCAACTAACTCGGCCGGTGAGTTGGCTGCATATCGATTTGGTTGATATGGATAAAATCCACAATACATGAGCTGCTTAGGCCTATAAAGGCCCTTCCCACATACACTCCACACAACAACGAAGGCATTTGGATTTTAATCCAATTCAAAGGCAAAGCGAGGAGAATTAGAAAAACCTTCCAAAGGAGAGTTATAATGCCTTATAATTTTAAAGGAAATTTTTGTAATAAAGTCCTATTATAAATTATAGGCATTTTGTGAGTAAGTCCTAATTAATTAGGCACTAATTTTTGTGGGAGCTAAGACCTATTTTAATAGGAAAATTGTTATTGGGAGTTATTAATACTACCTAATAGGCCCATAACACCACACTATCTACTTGCGAAGCCCTGGAGTGTTGACTAGAGTACCATAGGATGTATTAATAACGTCTTGAAGGACAACCAAGGAGTTCTATACGATTTTTGTGCCAAGAAGGTGGAGGGTGGTTCTAATTGATCATTACTGTTCTTTGAAGGTCTGGAGTGCTATTTAGGCAAGTTTAAAGTTCCATTAGGTTTTATTGTAAGAAACTATATTGTACTTACAAGTTTTGACTAGTGGAATGGTTCTATAAGAACCCGAGAGACGTAGGCTATTTCCAAACTCTATAATCAATTTGCATGCAGTGTGTTTTCATTCTTGCATTATTTTGAGTTGATTTACTTTAAAGGAGTAATTTTATCAAAGCAAAATTTTACAATCTTATAGAGTACGAAGTCGGTTATAATTTTGGCCTTGAATTTTGGATCACTAAGTTGGAGCTCATCTATAATATATGTGTGTTGAATAGGAAGACTACTATTAGGATACCAATCGCAATCTTTGGAATGGATTGCATGCAATGAAAAATAGTGTAATCAATGCTTTTATGTAAGAATTTTACATAATTATGTATGGCGACAACTTACATGGCATGAAGCCATGGCCTACTAAGTAGACAACTATAGGAGATTGGTAAATAAAATAAAAAAAAAGATAGTGTGGCTAATCTTGGGACCAACAGTGATGGGAAATGTAATGTGATCGAGACATGGATGGAAAAAACCATCATAAGCATGTAGTGAAATACTAGATGGAATAACATCATGAGAAGAGAGACCTAAAACTTCAAGGACTAACATAGGACACAAATTAATTTAACATCCATTATCAATCAAAGTGCGCTTAACAACTACATTATGAATATGACATATGATATGTAGAGGCAGGTCATTATCAAAAGTGTGAACATCAGCGGGAAGGTTATACTTGAATACTATGTGTTAAGAGAATGCATCAAAAAATCTTGATAAAATGAGTATGGATGCATGTCAATGTGATTGCGAGTAGTAGAAAGAAAATGTTGTACTGTATGTAGTAAATCAGGATTTGCAACAAAATAATCATTAATTGAGATACTCATGACGATCAAACCCTAGGTTGACAAGTAATGAATGAAGAACCTAGAAGCGTGAATGATTGGGTTCACCAAAATTATTAACTAAAAATGGGGGATATATAATAGTTAATCTAATATAGAATAACATGTAAATATAGTAAATAAATGTAGTAAAGAAATATAAAAATGACCCAAGAAACTATGAAAATGGAAATTCTAAACCCTAGAGTACTAAGAGAGTTAGAAATGAACTCAGCTGATTAGAAAAGCTTGCTGGATCGTGTCAAAGAAACAAAAAGAGGAGCATGAAGTAGGAACGACTATGAAGAGGTCCCGAAAAGGGTGGATCTGAGCTATCTAGCTGGATTGGAGCTCCTGGAGAGGGACTGGGGCTCCTATGGGCACTTTGGTTTGCAAAATGAGCACCCTGGTTTGTGAAAAAGATCCAGAACTTAGTTTCATGGGTTTAGTAGGTGGTTCGAAACTCTTGGTGTGTATCACATTAGATTCTTTGTTCTAGGTGTCATTAGTAATCCAAGATATATAGAAGACCTATAAAAGACCAAAGAGGAGTATCAAAACCATAAAAAAATAAGAATGCAAATGAATGGGTTAGACTGACCTCAACTACCACAACAATGGGCTTACTAACTGATCGTTGCACTACATTTTAGACCTAAATGTAGTTATAGTGTGTGTGTGTGTGTGTGTGTGTGTGTGTGTGTGTGTGTGTGTGTGTGTGTGTGCATCATGTGCCCTATGTGCTCTTGTGCAGTCACACTTTGTGAAGTAGTGAGAAATAACTAGATGTAAAAATGTAGTAGAATGATGCATGCAATAGAATAGAATCCCTCCCCTATTCTCGTGTGATGCGGATGAACCATCCTTGTCTTTGTGATGGAGCTAATGGATGCAAATGATCTCCAAATGGATACAAATCTAGGTGGATGCTAGTAATGATTAGTGCTTGATCCCTCATTATGGTCTCATAACTTTATATTTATAGGGTTCTCTTGATCTAATTTCACAATTAACCTTGAAATGGCAAACCACCAAAAAGATAAAGATTTGAAATGGCTAGAAAGAGCCCAACAAGTTCGGGAAAGTTTAAAAGGATTGGGGCACCCCTTTTTGGGACTTGGGCACCCTAGTCAAGGCTAAAATAACGCAAAATGATGAAATCGACTTGGCATCTTTGGTGCAAGAGTTCGAAAATGACGAAAGAAAATAAAATAAGATGGCCAAAATAAGGGGGTTAATTAGTACTTTCTTCACTCAAAAACCATGTAAATAGTCGTATGATATTGGGACTAAATAATGTATAAAGTGCATTATTTTATGTCTACAATACTCATCCCAAAGGCTATATCTCAAGGTATGCAAATCCCCATTGGAAAAGAAATGGTCGTGATCACCAAGGAGTTTTCATCTAGAGAGTGGTCCAAGAATGAGTCCTATCTTCAAGGCCTCACCCCCAGTTCCTGGTTGAAGCATGAGAGAAAAACCTCTCGTGCACTGAAGAATATTTCATGCAATGAATTCCATAATGGATTCTTGATCCCATCATTCTCTTAAGTCTGATAATGGGAGAAGAGAACACAAATAATTTCCATGACTGGATGACACTCTTCATTCTCACAATCCTCAAAGGCAAGTAGGTGATTGATTGGGGGAAGCTCATCAATGACAACTTACATCACCAATTTCTCTAGGTACCTGCTTCTAAGAAATTATTCATGACCTCATATCTGGTCTATGCCTTGGTGAACACAATACCATTCAGGGGCTTAACACATGCTCATAATGTCTCTCAAAAGGCTCCTGCATTCGAGAAATACCCACAATTGGTCTTAAAGGAGAGTAATCAACACTTTTCGAGTGAATAAGAAATTCACAATGTATGTGGTCAAGTTTCTAGAAGGAAACCAACAATGAAGGATGTATTTGCAAGCCACGCCTGCCCTAGTCAAGAGGTATGGAACATAATTCATTCAATTTTCAACATTCTTTTATATCGATTATCACGATTTGATATTGCTCTATGAATATAGCCTCCGTAATGTCCCCTTTTTGTAATGACCCTTTTTTCCTATGCCAAATGGCCCAAGGGACAAGTCGGGTCCAAAACATGGTCGACCTAGAAGTGAGGATCTTGGAAGCTTTTGGGAAGGGGGCCTGTGGTTTTAATATCCTAGTTTGGCGTATGGGGGTCAATTTTGGATGTGGTGACTCAAAAAGGAAAATAGTAACTATAGTTAATTTTATGTTAGTGGCCCCTCCATGGAATAAAATGTGCCTAACGTTATGGGGGCTTGTTTGCCAATGAAAAGTACATAAGGAAACGAGGAAGGAAGAAAAGGCACTTTTTTTCGCATACTCTTATCCCTTCTCTCGCAAATTGCTTCTTTGTTGCATTTCTATAGCTTGTGGAGTCAAATCCCATAGGGACCCTAGCTTCGGTGGTGAGATACCTATCCCTAGCTAGTAGAGAATTCTTCGGTAGTGATAGATTTACCCTAGTTTGTCATCTGGGAGCCACTTTCTAGGCTATGCTACAAAGATATTTCTTGAGGGTTCAGAGGAAGGGTTTCGAGGACTTTTGGGGAAGATAATCAGAGGGGCTCTAGATCAGACTCACAGTAGCCATCTAGGATGGGCGTGGTAGCACGGGGAAGGTATCCCCCCCTCATTTCCCAACTTCATTCCTAGTGAGGTTACTTGTAGCCTCTATGTGGGGGTTTTTCCAGTTGGTCGTTTCAGATCTGTAGGTGGAAGTACTATTTCCTATATCTACCATTGTTGTTTCCAAATACCCTTATTTTTGCTCTTGTATTTAGGGGGTCATGGACCTCTGAAGTTTTTTAGCCGCCTAGGGCATTCTATAATTTTTTGGCAACAATTTTACTAGTGTAAAATTCCCAAAAATAGTTTTATTATGTCCTCTATAATAATATCAAGCTCTCTTTAATTCTTCAAGTGATTCGAGTGGATATCTTGGAAGATATTGAGTTTATTTAGTTTCGTCCCTGTAAAAATCTGCATAAATCAATATTTTATGCATATTTAAGGGTATCCCACAAGGATATTCCGGTGGTATCGAGAAAGCTATTTCTCCGGCTTGTTGAGACCGAAAGATGGGGGACATAGCTAGTGAGGATATAGGGTTAGAGCTAATGAAACAATTGTTCACAAACATGGTAAAGCAGCATGAGACTACCAATCTCTATTTGAGCCAACTCACTAGGAGATTAGCACAAGAAAGGTCTGATACTCATGTGGAAAGAGGAGAAAATAGTGACAAGGGACAATATGGTCAAAGAGGTGAGGGTGGACATTCAGGAAAACGGTCCCCCCATTCTTCTACCAGAATCTAAGGTCTCACGAACCTTCATTCTTGAAGTATCCGGAAGTTTCGTAGGTATGACAATGGGGATGTTGTAGATGAGGAGTCTTGTTGGGAAAGGTACAAGACTTTAAGTGATGGCTTTTGTGACAAAATGTCGTTCCAGGAATATTGCAAAATGAATATTGGCAGTAGGCCTAGGAGAGATTACCAGGAATAGGTACTAGAGATGCAAAGGAGGTTGGGACAGATTTCTGTTCCACATTTCGATGGTTCTAAGAAGTGTACTGCATAGTCTTGGGTGTAGAAGTTGAAGACATACTTTGACTTGAATCCTATGCGGGAGGAAGATGCAATTAAGTTTACAATCTTACATCTAGAGGGAGATGCTCATGATTGGTGGCATCATGGGTTGATTACACAGGGACACCTATACATCATGACTTATGCAGAGTTCACAAAGAGGCTAGTGAGCAGATTTGATAAGAGGGACCCCGACATGTATTTTAGAGAGTTGACTCATCTGAGGTAGACTGGTTTCGTGGATCAGTATATCACAAATTTTCAGAGACTATCGGTCATGGTACCTGATATTAAAAAGATGAGGTTGATTTACATTCATAGTAGGTTTGACAGATGCTCTCGCTAGATTTTGAGGGCATTTGAGCCTTCTTCATTGCATGAAGCTATTAGGAGAGCTCGTGACTTGGAGTTATCCACTCCTAAGTCGAGGTTTCCACCTCAAGTGTAGCCTAAGGGTTTCCCTTCAAGAACTAGGGGTTCGCAGCCAAAGGTACCTCCACCTAGGAATGATATAGCCTGTAGACCATTTAGAGCTAGTGAGGACAAGCAGGAATTGAGGTGAAAGAAATTATGTTTTGATTTTTGTGCACCTTGGGTCCCAAGACACAATTATAAGGGTAGAGGGAGGGGCCAGTACATAGAGGTCTTTGAGGAGAGTGATGGTGAGGAGGAGTTGGACAAACAACCATTAGAGGATGATGAGGATGAGGTATTAGATGGTGCGGGTGTGGAGCAGGATAGCGAGACTTTCCCCTAAGAGACTATCACCACATTGTCTAGTACCCGAGGTATAAGGCATTCAGAGTTAGGGGAGTTTTGTAGGGAAAAATAGTGGTGGTACTCATTGATAGTGGGGCAACCCACAACTTTATTGATGCCTCATTGGTTGAGAGGCGGGGGTTATAGAAAGAGGAATTTGAGGGCTTCAATATGGTTGTAGCCAATAGAGATTCTATGAGATGCACACAACAGTTCCCCAATTGAGCATCACAATGGGTATCTATACAGTTACCAATGATTTCTATATTATTGGTATTGGAGAGACCAACATAGAGCTTGAGGCATAGTGGATCCATTCCCTTGGTGAATTTCAAACTAACTTCCAGACGATGGAGCTAAAGTTTAAGCCCGAATGGAGGAATGTGATTTTGATGGGCTTATCTTTGGGTACCCCGAGTTGTTATGGCCAAGGGATTGAGAGGATCTATAGGCATGATGAGGTGGATTGGGTAGTCCACTATTTTGTTTCGACCAAGAGATCATAGGAGGGACAATAGTAGTGCCATGTGGATATATAGGGCTTATTGGACAAACACAGTGCCGTGTTTGGTGACATACCTCAAGGCATACCTATAGGAGATTTGAGCATGTAATTGAGCTTGAGGATGCTAGACTGGTGGTCACTTCTCCTTATCATCACCCCAAATGGTTTAAGGATGAGATCGAGAAGACTATACAGAGCTCATGGATATGGGGCATATTAGATTGAGTTCCAACCCTTTTCTTACGGTGGTTTTGGTGAAGAAGAAGGATGGAACCTTGTGGATGTGTATGGAATACTGTGCCTTAAATAAGAAGACAATAAAGATCAAGTATCCCATAAGATGCATTGATGAGTTGCTAGACAAGCTACATGGTGCAATCTATTTTTGAAAATAGATTCGCATTTTGATATCATCGATCAAAGTTAGGGAGCAAGATGTGCATAAGAGAGCATTCGGATGCCATTACGTCCACTTTGAATTCTTACCGATGCCTTTCGGATTGTCTAATGCTCTAACTACATTCCAGTCTTTCATGAATTATGTGTTCAACCGCTTGATTTGCGAAGTTTGTATTGGTTTTCTTTGATGATATTTTAGTCTACAACGGGACATGGGAGGACCATATTAGGCACTGGGTGAGATATTGGGGATATTAGAACCTAATTAGTTATATGCAAAAGCCTCTAAGTGCAATTTTGGCATGACCAAGCTTCTTTACTTGGGATATGTAATGGTGGGGGTACAGTGAAGGTGGATAGAGGGAAGATATGGGTAATCTTGGATTATCTCGTCACCTAGGACATTTACATAATTAAGAGGATTCGTGGGGTTTTGCACATACTACCAGAGGTTCGTGAATATTTTCTCTCGGTTGGCTACTCCACCGACCGATTTGACCAAGAAGGGGATTTTTTGGACGACAGACGCAACACAACATATTTTTGATCACCTCAAGGAGGTGGTGAGTTCATGTCCCATCCTTACATTACCAAAATTCTCTCGTCCATTCATTCTAGAGTGTGATACATCAGGATAGGGTGTTGGGAAATGCTCATGCATGCAGATAGGCATCCCATCGCCTATGAGAGTTGGAAGTTGAAACTGTGGAGAGAGGGTATTCAATTTACGACAAGGAGATGTTGGCCATCATGCATGCCTTGGCCAATTTACATGAACCTTATGGGTAGTAAATTTGTGGTTCATATAGATCACAATAGTTTGAAGTTCTTCCTAGGATAGAAAGAGCTCAACGATCACTAGTAGAGATGGGTGAATAAGGTGCAAACCTATGTCTTTGACATAGAGTACACTAGAGGTAAGAATAATATTGTTCTTTGATGCTTTATCTAGGAGGCCTTACCCTCACTGCTATGCTTAGTTATATGTCCGATATTTCAACATGATTGGAAGGCTCATATACTTGTTGAGTACTCCAAAACTAGTTTTCCTATGAGATCATAGATGGTAGTGTACAAGATGACCGATACAGAGTAGTGGATGATCTCATTTTCTATAAGGATAGGATTTTCCTTGTACCAGGATCCAAAATGAAGGATAAGATCCTTTGTGTAGTACATGATACACCACTAGCTAGACATCCTGGGTATTTCAAAACATACAGGTTGATTAGGGAAAGATTTGCATGGAAGGTAATGAAGGATGATGTCCTTAATCATGTCAGAGAGTGTATGGTTTTCCAGCAAACTAAATCTGAGCATTCTTTCCCAGTAAGATTACTTCAGCCTTTCCCCATTCCCAAATAGAAATGGGAAAGAATATCTATGGAATTTATCACTGGGCTTCCCTTGGTGCATGGGCATAGCTGCATTTATGTTGTATTTGATCGGTTAACTAAGTATGCTTATTTATTTTCCCTACCCAAGGGGCACGAGGTAGTAGATGTGGCCAGGATCTTCTATATCGGTATTTTTATACTACATGGGTTACCTAAAGATATTATCATGATGTGACAGGAAAAGATATTTATGAGCACCTTTTGGTAGGAGATCTTCAGACTAGCAGTACAGAGTTGACCCCCAAGACTATCTACCACCCACATACAGATGGGCAAACAAAGATAGTCAATAAGTGGATAGAAGGCTACTTGCAGAGTTATGTAACAGGACACTAGTGGGCATGGATTAAATGGTTACACATGGGTGAGTACTGCTACAATACCACCTACCAGATGAGCATAGGTATGACCCCTTTCCGAGCCCTATATGGGTACGACACTAGGACATTTGTAGATTTGGTATTACCAGATAGTTGAGCTCCCAAAGCTTGAGATTGGTTACAAGAGAACTAGGATATTCTGAAGGCTCTCAGAGAGAATCTTCGGAAGGCATAGAATCAACAGAAGGTATACGCAGATTGGCACAAGACAAAGAGGTCTTTTGAGGTTGGGGATCTAGTGTTCCTACATTTACAACCGTATAGGAAATTCTCACTGAAGCAGAAGGGTGCAAAAAAATTGAAACCATGATTTTATGGTCCGTACCGAGTAGTTCGTCGAGTAGGGGCAGTGGCATATGAGCTAGAGCTACCAAAGCACAGTAAGATACATAATGTATTCCATGTTTCATGCCTTAAGAAGGCACTTGAGCCACATATTGTACCCTCTACAGAGCTACCACCACTAGATGAGGAAGGGAAGCGGGTGCTGGAACTGGAAGCCATTATTGAAACGAGACAAAGGGGGCTCAAGAGTAGAGTAATCACCAAATATTTGGTGTGATGGAAGGACCGCCACTTAAGGATGCTACTTGGGAGGGGGAGCAGATTTTACAACATCCTAATTTGCATTTGCTTGAGGATAAGAAAAATTTGGGAAGGGAGGATTGTAATGTCCCCTTTTTGTAATGACCCCTTTTCCTATGCTAAATGGCCCAAGGGCCAAGTCGGGTCCAAAATGTGGTCGACCTAGGAAGTGAGGATATTGGAAGCTTTAGAGAAGGGGGCCCTATGGTTTTAATATCCTAGTTTGGCGTTTGGGGGTCACTTTTGGACGTGGTAACTCAAAAAGGAAAAAGTAACTATAATTACTTTTATGTTAGTGGCCCCTCCATGGAATAAAATGTGCCTAGGGTTATGGGGGCTCATTTTCCAATGAAAAGTATATAAGGAGATGGGGAAGGAAGAAAAGGCACTTTTTGTCGCATACTCTTAGCCTCTTCTCGTGTAACTACTGTTATTGCATTTTTATAGCTTGTGGAGTCAAATCCCACATGGACCCTAGCTTTGGTGGTGAGAGACCCGTCCCTAGATAGTAGGGAATTATTTGGTAGCGAGAGATCTACCCTAGTATTTCATTTGGGAGCCACTGGGCCATGCTACAGAGATATTTCCGAGGGTTCGAGGACGAAGGGTTTCGAGGACTTTGGGGAAGAAAATCGAGGGGCTCTAGATCGACTCACGAAAACCATCTAGGCTGGGTGTGACAGCATAAGAAAGGTGTCCCCCCCTCATTTACTGACTCCATTCCTAGCAAGGTGACTTGCAGCCTCTATTTGGGGGTTTTTCCAGTCGGTCATTTCAGATCTGCAGGTGGCAGTACTATTTCCTATATCTGCCATTGTTATTTCCAAAGACCCTTATTTTTCTCTTGTATTTAGAGGGTCACGGACCTCTGAAGTTTTCAGCCGCCTAGGGCATTCTGTAATTTTCTGGCAACAATTTGACTTGTGTAAAATTCCCAAAAACAATTTTATTATGTCCTCTATAATAATATCAAGCTCTCTTTAATTTTTCAAGTGATTCGAGTGGATATCTTGGAAGATATTGTTTTTATTTAGTTGTTATCCTCACTGTAAAAATCTGCATAAATCAAGTATTTTATTTGGCTGCAAGTTTTCAATATTTTGTGCATTTTTAAGGGGTATCCCACAAGGGATATTTCAGCCTCGCTACCCGAGCGACAAGATCATGTTGATGGAACTATACAGACAATTGGTGCACGTAAATAGTAAGTTGAGGAACATGAAGAAGAAACAAATTCCTTTTCTGTCTCACTAAGGATTTTCAATTGTAAGAGTTCCCATGATGGTGCATACATAGAAGCTTCCCTAACCCCTATAAATATTCACTCATACACCTCAAGAGAATTTTTTGACATAAGAGAATATCCATACACATTTCACATGCCCAATTTGTGTCATGTCCCCCAATTCAAATATTTTTGGGTGAGCTATGTTGATGAATACAAGGTCCGAGAACATGATCATAAAAGGATGACGGTGGATCAAATGATTGATTTCAGGTTTGATTGGTATGAATATGGTTTTTGGAGGATGGATAAGAAATGTTTCATCTGGAGTACCCTATAGTGAAGGCTTCCCCTATCCCTAAGTGGTTTGGAGTGTGTGTGAGTATGGAGACATTAAATAACACACAGAGGAAGTGATCAAAAGGTCCAAATAATGGTTCAGAAGAAGGAGGGATGATATCATCTCCTCAAAAAAATTTCCATCCCTTTAGAGAAAAGCATCATATCGATCCTCTATGGCCAAGGAAAAAACTCTCAACTTGGCTCATTAAGGAGAAATATCAAAGAGGAAACTGGAGGAACATGAGGCCCCTCACTACAGGAGACTACATAAGAAAGTAAGAATGGTGGAAGAGCCTGTAGTTGATCTTGAACAAGGGGAAATTGATCCAACTCACCTCTCTGTCCCACAAGAATCTCAAAGTTCCTCATCTCTCATTGCTGCACTAGCCTCACTCGCACAAGATATACCAGCATCCCATTTAGAGTAAGAGGCTATAATCCTATCAAGTCTTTGAGCAGAAAGGAATGAGATCTTCCACAAGGTATAGGAGATGATTACAACAAAATACCCCATGTTATAGTAGCTAACAATTCCTAACTTCTCACTATCACCTTTATGGTCAAATAAAAGAAACGAAGGTTGGTTCAAGTGGCTTGTTGGGCCCCTAAAATATTGACTAAGTACAAAAAGGGCACACGAGTGCACAAGGCCTAACTTGAGGGGTGGGTGCACATGGAGAAGAGTGGAGAGCTTAGTCCTAGAAGAGTATGCTCCCATGAGAACGACCACATCTGGACACTTGGCGATGGATCCGAAGCCTTAGAAAGAAGAGTTGGAATTTCAAGAGGCCTATAAATACAAGCACCCACAAGAGAAAAGTAGGATATGAATAGAGAGTGGAGCTCTACGGTTTTTATGCGAGGAGTTGTATTGGGTTATGTAGATAAAATATAGGAGAAGGATTCATCAAGGGATTGGGATTGTAAATTTTCTTTTTGAGAGCTAAGGAATGTAGATCCAGTTATGATGTATAACTTGATCTCCGCCATACTACGATGTTTTGTAATAGATCTAATGGATGTAATGAGGTTGCCAAATTATTTGAATATGATCATTAATGATTCTGGTCCATACATATATCTTCATGGTTATGTTTCATGTTTTTATGGAACGAGTTTAAATATTTATGCATTTTCCTTTCGTTCGGTCTAGTCCTATAATTTGTTAAGTATATTTCTATCGGAATGACTGTATTGGTCTAGAAGACATTCTCGAGCTCTATGATGAATGCATGTCTCATTTCTTGCTCAATTTCTTTAAGTTCCTATCATAGATGATGTTTCTTGCTAACCTCACATAAAGGAGAGACTCGTACCCGCTCGTGGCTTGGGTGAGCACCCAAAGACCCGCTAGGTGATAAGCTAATGAGCATGGGATTCCCTTGTTCTTTGATGGGTGTAAAAATGACTACATGGCTTCCGATTCCTCGGTGGTGCCTTGGGAATCAATATATAGAGGTTTTCAAGCCAAAGGTTATCAATCCCATTGAGGAAATGAACCTCGTTAGTTACGAGGCAAGCACAATTCCCTAGGACCAAAACACATGAAGGTCACATGCACTTGTTTAGAGAATCTTCCACTTTCCTTGTCGGGAAAATTCAAGAATACAGGAGAAGCTAGATCAAGAGGAAGATCATATTCGAACCCTCACTTCATATGTATAAGTGCTCCTAGATCCGAATGCTTCTAATTCTCTCCCAACCGAGTAAGTCAATCCAAAAGTATATTTGATATTGAGTCTATCATGAAAATGCAAGGATTCACAATGTAGGGAAAGGAGAATGGAAAATGGGTGAGTATGATCCTTGAGAAAGGGAAGGTGTTGATACCTGAGATGCTAACATTGTAAAAGTACATGGATGCCATGACCATGAAGATAATCACAACACTTTGAGGCAGCTAATGAGGAAAAATACCACCTGGGATCAGGTGTATCCATTGGTCATGGAGATTGGTAAAGTCAAATAATCCCTTATGATAGCCAAAGGTGTATTCTCTTTGGCATTGGATGACTTGTCTCAAGTCTGGGCTCAATTTTTTTGCTCGGTATGAAATTATAAAACACACCATTGACAAGATTGATTCATATGAGGAGCAAGTTGAAAAAGGAAAAATGATGCCAATGCTCAAATACTGAAGCTTAAAGTGCCAACCATGAATGTAGACACTTTAATAGATAATTTGTTGAAGGATTTCAAAGATATAGTCAAAAGGAGGCCGAAGACCCATTCTCGTTCAACGAAAACACATTGTAATCTCTGGTAGAGATAAAGGCTATCATTTCCAACACCATGAAGAATCATCAATCTTGGTATATAGAGTGCAGTAACATCAAATCTCTCATGTAAAAATGGATCAAGTCACTAGGTTTCGTTCACGACCCTCGGGAAAAAAAAAAAGTGGCACCTACGGTGGTAAGGTTCAACAAACAATTCAAAGGCATTGATATTTCACCCTTGGAGCTCACGGGAGTTTGTCGGTGCTAGGGTCTTCATCAGAATAGCTCTCTCTCTCTCTCTCTCTCTCTCTCTCTCTCTTCTTCTTTCTTCATCTATTCTCTCCCCCTCCTCCTTCCTTCAATCTAACTCTTCATTGGTGGGTTGCACTTCTTGTTTTTCATCTTATTCATTAATGTGACTATAGTCTAAAAATGTAATAAGCCACCCTTATTTTATAAAAGGGGACTTAATGTTCTTTCCTAGGAATACCAAGAGTCATGAGTGGAAAAGACAAGTGAAAAGACACATGGGGGTAGGCGAAGATTCATTTCTTAGTCTATAGAATGTAACGAAACCCACATTATTAAGGGTTGTCAATTTTTGCACTCAAGAGACAAATCTATTTGAGAAAGGAAAAATAGAACATTATTCCATTTTACCTATCTATTTTCTTCTATTATTTAGCATTGTACAACTTGTGGATATGCCAATAAAGAAAGGATATTATTCTTTTCATGATGCATGAATGTGTGCAACTTTGTGTACATTATTTCCTCTCATTTTTGATGTTATAAGCATAGTTTTTTCTTTCCTATAAGCTATGTATTCGATACTTCTAATTATCTTTGGAAATAATTTGTTTTTCTACTTGCAAAGCTAATCTTCCCCTTCCTAATTTCTCACTCCCTTTTCCCCATCATCCAACAAATTCCTCCCTTGTAATTCATTGCAAGCATTTATCGTGGGTATAGTGGAGTGTGCCTATTAGATCCTCGGCCTCTTGGCCATCAAAATATTTCCTTTTATTTCACTTAGAATAAATGGATCTACACCATCTAGGCATAAGGACATAGAGTCCTAGAGCGTTGACAAGATACCCATCAATTTGTATACCAATTTTTTTTTCGCCAATAGTTTTGGTGCCCACTGTAAAGGAGACTTGGCAAAAATATGCAATTGAAATATGAACCATAAGGAAATAATTTGTTTTTCAAGAAACCAGAAAAATAAAAAATTCAAATTTGAATAGTCATGAGCCTTATGCCTCATATCCATGGCTATTCTTGGTAACTCACCTATCCAAAGATCTGAATTAGTTTTCCACATCCAAGAAGACATTGTATCTAAATTGAGGGAAGCCATTTGGCATAAAAAGAGAAATTTTCTCATTAATTCATTGCTACCAAGGTGTTGGACACTCAAGGATAATGTCTTTGAAGAACAAGAAAGAGTGAGACAAGTTCAAGAGCAACAAAGAAGAGATTAATTTTATCTCAAGTTTTCAAGTTGGCTAATCAAAGGTACACTAGATCTCAAAGACAATGTGGAGATTTTGATCCCATCTTTGAAGAACTGCAAAGGAGAAAATAAAAATAAACAACTCTCATCACCATTTTCATCTCGAAGTTCCTCACATCGGTAGTCCAAGTACTTTCAATCCATTGGGCATAGAATTTCCAAATCTCAACAAAGATTTTGAAAAATTTACCAATGTAGAAATCGAAGAAGAAGATCAAGCCGAAGCTAGAGCTGAAGTTGATGTAAGGGATGAAATTTAAGAAATAGAAAGAGCATAAGCAAGATCTACAATCGAGTGGAAATAAGATGAATAATTGAAGCATAAGATGAAAACTTAATGGGTGATGAAGAGAGACAACAACCTATTATGCCATGCGACAGGAAAATAGGTGCACTCGTACTACCCCAACCTTTGCACGAATTTCCTTGAGGTTTAATAAAAATATTCCCAAAGTTTAGGGTAGATGGTTTGTAACTCCCAAAAGAGCATGTGGCATCCTTCATCACTACATGTGTGTGCTCGGGGTGGACCAAAAAGATACATCCTGTTTGATTTTTATGGAGTCCTTGCAAGATATAATAGTAAAGTGGTTCTAAATTCTACCAAGTAAGATCAATCATGTGTTGGGATGATACAAGAACTTCCTTTAAATACATATTCAAATCTATAGAAGGGTTGTCAATACCTCTTGGTCTAATTGGTGCATACAAAGAAAGAATATAATGAAGGCATGAGGGAGTTCGTAGCCATATACAACAGAGTGTTCAAGAGGATACCTCTCAAAGACATTCCCTCAAATAATAATTTAAAAATATTCTTTATAAGTGCTCAACTACCTAAAGTTGGGTTTATTCTCAGAAGGTCTCAGCCCATAACTTTGAAGGAATCCCAATATTACACCATCAAGATGGAGGATGATCTAATTTTTAATGACAAGGTGAAAAATCCCAATGGAGAAAAAGGGCCAAAGTTCTAGCTCTATTCCCAAATGTCCAATGATTCAAAAATGGATAGTAATATTATTGCTATGAAAAAACAACTCTCCTAGATTACCATGAGAAACATGGCAAAGAATACCAATCTCTACGAAATAGGCCAAGAATAACTCCACCTCTTGTGAGATTACCCTCGAAGCACCACTAGTCAACACAACATGTGACATTGAATAACCTGAAGAAGAAGAGGAAGAGGTAGAAGGACTAGAAGAAGAAGAATAAGATGAAGAAAACAACATTATCAAGATTAAAGAACTCCGAGGTGATACTCATAATAGTATCATTGAATACTTCTCATCAAGTGAGGATGATGATGATGAAGAGGCACCAATATTCTCATATGTTTTTTTCACATGCTCCTAGTCTAAAAAGAAGATTTCTCCTCAAGAGCCACTATGAAGAGGGAAAAGGAGGATCTTCTCGAAAGAAGTTCCAAAAAACAAAATCATCAACAGGGGATCTCCACTTCCATCATCAATGGAGTCAGTGAAGGAGAGATGAAACCCGATTGTGAGAAAGAATCCAAATGTTGTGGTAGGTAATTCCTTTGGTATATCCCCCAACTCAAAGTCTACCTCTAAGACCAAGAATTCACCCAATGCTAGTCATAAAAAATATTCTAAGGCTCAGTTAAAATCATCCACTTCTTCTCTTTCTAATCCCGCTACCACATTCACCAAAGACATTAAATTCCAAACATAGCACCATATTTGTAATTTAAAACTTCCGTTATGCCTAGAATGTCAAATCCACTCACATTGGATCCATTTGATTATGTCAAGCATGTGAGTAAGAAGAAATTTCATATCACCGAGATTGAATATTTTTAAGCACATCCAACTCAGTTTAAGAGGTTGGTCAATGTTGTCTAGTGTTATAACCCAAAGCCTAATGCTATAAATCATAATTATAAATTCATACTACCCATAACATCTATGCTTCCCTCATAGGACATGATGATACTTAGTTATTCCACAACCAATAAAGTAGAACCCTTCTACCTATCGCTTCTAGTCAAAGGCTACCAGCTTAGCAATTGTATTATAGATTACGGAGCCCTACGAAAATTTCATACCCATCAAAGTAGTCAATGCCTTAGGACTTACTTTGACATGTGAAAATGGTTCTTTCTATTCTATGAAATCTAAAGAGGTACCGTTGGTGGGAAGGATGAAAGATGCACAAGTGGCCTTGGAAAAATTTCCAAAGAAGAAGGTGCTGCTCATAATTCTTGTGGTAGACATCCCAACATCATTTGGTATGTTGTTGAGAAGAATATTTTGAAGGGATATAGGTGGTGAAATTCAGATGGATGGTCTTCCATAACCATTTCAATAAACGAAGAGACAAAAATTTGTTTCTGTGCGTAAAATGAATTATACGAGTTCAAAAGTATGAGAACCTAAGGAAAACATCTTGTTTTAGGACAACAAGATGGGTAACTATTTCATCACCTTCGAGAGAAACAAAACTTTCCTTCTTGATTGAAGATGAGGAGGATCAAATTTGGAGCATGGAATTTGATGGAAGACATTCAAGAACATGGTTTGGAGTTGGCGTTGTCTTGACTTCCCCCTCAAGTGAATTCTTCCCATTTTCATATAAGATATAATTTGAAAATACTAATAACACTATACAATACAAGGATATCCTCATCAAAATGGATGCCGCTGATTCTATGGGTATCAAGAAGCTCAAGTGTCTTAAAGATGCAAAAGTGATATTCAAGAAAGTAAAAGACCAATATCAAGTTAAGATCCTAAGACTAGGCACTATAGAAATAGGGTAGGGTATTCATTGAATCTTTTGACACTTTCTCCATTCAACCCATTCCTCGGGAGCGAGAATGAAAAGGATGATTTCCTTGCCATCTCAACCTCCTTGGTGACTCCGCATCCATCCTTCAATAAGGAAAAGGTGACCGTTGAAATTGTCTTCAGACTAAGTTTACCAGATAATGTGAACCATTAATGGGTATTTAACGAAAATAATCAACTCCTCTCCTTCTTAGAGAAGAATGATAATTTTAGTCATCTCTTCTTTGAGGGACGTGAAAATCCACACCAAGAGTCGATAATAAAAGAATATAAGGAAGGAATTTAAGGAGTAGATGTAGAGGGAGTAATAAATCTAAAAGGGGCTGATGGGGTTTGGGTGGAGAGGTTAAGTTGAATGGTTATTTCTAGATCCACCCAAGTTCAAATCCCACTAAGGCATGATCCCCATTCGGGATGGTAATGTCTGAGGTGGTACAAATAGTAGGATGGTTTTTATTGAGGTAGTCTCTAGATCAAAAATACATGTGCTAGATGTGTGTTCAATCATGGTGGTTCGTGGTTTTCTTATGGTGTGTGTATGTGTGGTGGCTCATGATTCTCTATGCATGTGTTCAAGGGTGATGGATCGTGATTTTCTTGTGGTGTGTGCATGCGTGATGGATCATGATTCACTAGACATGTGTTCAAAGGTAGTGGCTCGTGGTTTGGTTGTGGTGTGTGCATGCATGGTGGCTCGTGATTTTCTAGACATGTGTTTAAGTGTTGTGGCTCGTGGTTTGCTAATTGTTGATATTAGTTGATATATCTTGGTTGATTGTACTCCGGTTCATAGCTCCAGTCAAAAGAGTTTATCTATAAAAAATATCAAAGGGAACAAAATTCTGAAAGGCATAATGTCACTAGAAGATCTATTTGACAAGCACAACCGATTCATCAAAGAAAAATATAAAGATTCATCATGGTGTATAAATCGAGTTCAAGAAAGAAAATTGAAAACCACGAGCAATCGATAATGGTGAATATTGATAAATGTTTCTCTCCGGAAGATAAAATAAGGTTCATCTCACTTTTGAAGAAATATTCTTATGTCTTGGATTATTCATATGATGAAATCAAGTCCTTTTAACTAAAATAAATGCATCATGCTATTCCTCTAAAGCCGAAGCCAAGCCTTTTTGGAAAAATCAATGACCCTATGATCCAAATATAGTAGACACCATCAAGGAGGAGGTACTGAAAATTCTAAATGCAAGAATCATCTTCCCTATCCACCACTCCATGTGGGTAGCGAAAATAATTCTTGTGTGAAAGAAAAATGGAGAAATAACGATATGTGTGGGATTTCCTAACTGATCCAGGACTCCTGAAAGAAAACTATTTGTTACCAATCATAGACAACATCTTTCAAGAAATTACGGGGTTTGAAATGTTCTCTCTACTTGGAAATTTTTAGGATATAACAAGATTGAAGTAGTAGAAGAAGATAGAACCAAGATGACCTTCATAATACCTTGGGGCAATTTTGTGCACATCGAATGCCTTTTGGAATAATCAATGTGGGAGAAATTTTTCGAGAGAGTGATTGACTTGAAGCATTGCATTGTAATATACCCGGATGACCTCGCAATCTTCTCAAGAAAGTGAGGAGATCATATACACCATCTTGAGTAGGTACTCATAAGATGTAGGAAGCATGGCATATCCCTGAATCCTAAGAAGTGTATCTTCGGGGTTCTTTGAAGGAAAACTCCAATCCTTGGAAATATAGTGAACAAGAAAGGGGTGAAAAGTGATCCGAGAAAGAATAAAGGCCATTCAAAAACAATCATTTCCAACAAGCGAAAGGGAGTGCACTCCTTCTTTGGAAAGGTAAAATTCCTTGGTGCTTCATCCCAGACTTCGCCTAGCTAACTAAGCACATAACTCCATGATAAAACCACAATCTATATTCAAATGGAAAAAGAAGTAAAAATGGAATTTGAGGTGTTAAAAGAATCAATAGCAAATGATCTTACTTTGTTGCACCCATATTTTGACAAAGAGTTTATCTTGTACTGTTATGCCTTAGAGCGCAAAATATTGGCCATTTTAGTGTAGAAGAATGAAGAAGGTTTAGAATACCCCATTTCTTTCATGAGCTCACCTCGAAGAACCATGAGATGAAATGTAACTAATTAGAGAAACATTCCTATGTTGTGGTGAAGGTAGTAAAAAATTTTCGGTTCTACATTCTCAACTCCCACACTGTGGTGATAGTACCAGGATCAACTATCAAGTCTATTCTCACTCAGCAAGATCCGGAAAAAAACAAGGTAACTAGGTGGTAATAATATAAGAGTATGATTTGGAGATCAATCCTTATAATCTAATCAGGGGAAATGGATTGTGTAGACTACTTGTAGAAGATGTTACATTCGTAGTCAAAAATTATAGAAGATAATGTTTGTGTTATGAATATGTCGATGAGGAATTGCCTCGGAGTCCTTTTCTTAAGCACAAAAAATGAGTGGTATGCCGATATCACTTACTTCTTGACCTATGTAAGTGACCTCCCCATATTGATCATGAGAAAAATAGAACTCTTAAGATAAAGGAAGCTAAACAAGTGATATGGAACCATGCACTCTACAAGAGGGGATTCGATGGTTTCTTTCTGAGGTGTGTAGACAAGGAGAAACAAGAGTAGTTTATCAAGGTATATCACGATCAATCCTATGGTGGAAAATTCTTAGTAATGGTCACAACTCATAATATCCTTCGAGTTGCTACTACTAGTCTACAATTTTGGCAGATGCCCAAGAATGGGTCTCCGAATGCAAGGCATGTCAACAATTCATTGGGAGAAAATATCTCACTACAATTCCTATCAGTCATTGGTGATTGAAGAACCATTCCAACAGTGGGGAATGGACTTCATCGAGTTATGAATCCTTAATCAAGCGCAAGTCATACCTACGTACTCACTAAAACTGAATATTTCATGAAATGGATAGAGGCCATACCCATAAAGTAAGCTAATACCAAAATAGTGTGACAATTTATCAAGGAAAACATCGTTGTTCATTTTGGTATCCCACAGAGGTCATGGTAGATAATTCCACATATTTCTCCTCCAGAGAACTAACCAATTTTTTTCATTGCTACAAAATTTCTCTATCACACTCATCATTCTACTACCCACATGGGAATCAAATAAAACCTTTGTGACCATATTCCACAAGATAGTAGATGAAAATAAAATAAATTGGCATAAAAATCTCTATGATGCATTGTGGGAGGATAGGATAATGCTAAAGAAATCAATTGGTATGTCTCCATTCTAATTACTCTATGAAATTGAAGCATAATTTCCAGTCATGGTAGAAATGTCAACACTCAAATTGCTCCAAGTTCTAAAATATGAGAAATATTAAGATTCCATTGACAAGAAGATCTTGTTTCTTGAGAAACTGGAGGAATAGAAGTTCAAGGTAGTTGACCAAATCAAAGCTCACCAATTGAAGGTCAAGAAGTTTTTTTGATAAAAAGGCCAAAGCATGAGAATTCAAAGTTAAAGATCTTGTTCTACTCTAGGAAAAGTGAAGAGAGCCAAATGGAATTCATGGGAAATTAGACTCTCTGTGGATCAGTCCATTCCAAATATGTGAGACTCGTGGAGAAAATTATTTCTATCTTTCTTATCTAGACGAAACACAATTGGAGTTTCCTTGTAGCAAGCAATATCTCAAGTTGTACAAGCGGTGAAAATGGGTTTTCCCCACATTGTACCATAGGTTATTTAGGTTTGATTTCACTTTCCTTTTTGTGTGTGTTTTTCCCCTTTTAGTGTGGTGTGTTTCCTTTTAGTTGTGTGTGCACGTGTGTTTCTCCTTTGTTTATGTCTCTTGCAAGTTGAGTGACTCTCTAAATCCCAAAAATAAGACACTGGTCTACAAAATGAATCGATATTTTGGGGTTTATCATGTCATGTCCTTGTTATGTTTAATCCATAACATGTTCCCAATTCAAATCCAACTATTGTGATGAGTTTTTGCAAGGAAAAATTCAAACTTGAAAGCATGACAACCATACCCTAATGTGAAACTTTTTGCTCGAAATTCATCCCGAGCCCTCCTCCAGATCATCCTAACCCCCATATCATTCCTATCCTACCCTTATAAGTGGTCATATGTGTTGTTTCAACCTATTCTATAGGTTATTTAGGGATATCAATTCCATTTAATCACCTTCAAGATAGGTTCTTTGAGGAGCTTAAGAAAGGCTATTTTATGGTCTTTGAAGGTGAGCACATCCCCTTAGAGAGGAATGAAAGGATAAAATTAATCAAGGAGGTGTATCAAAGAGCTAAGGACATTTTACAACTTGTTTTGGAATATTTTGGGAATTTTTAGAGGTTTTGGGACAGATTCAACAAAAGCGGGTCATGGAGGGTGAAGCAGCTTGTAGTGCAAAAACATTCCCTGAGCTTCAAGAAGTGATTCTAGGATCTCTGTAAATAGTTTGAGGTCAAAATAAACATTTTCGGAAAGGTATTTCAGATCCCTAAAGGATGGTGGTTTCACATCTTTCACAAGACACAAGAAATTCTTCCCACATACCTGATTTCAACATGCACAATCTATGAGCCCAAAGAAAAATCCTATTTTTAGGAGGTTTCAGGAAGAATAAAGGTATGAGAACCCTCCCATTTTTCTAAAAGGAAATTTATAGTAAATTTCATATAAATAAGTGCATGAAAATACCTCTGGATGCTCAAGTTATTTCTCCATCAAGTTGCTTCCCAAGGTAAGATCAATAATTAGTCAATTTTTTGGGTGGACACATGTCAAGCACATGTGGTGGTGCATTTTTTTACACCAACCATCCAAATTTTTTTGATGGTTGTAATAAAAAAATGTGCCCAAGTATCCCCAGATAGCCCCTAGACCATAATTTGACCTCATTTAAGCTTAAATTGCTCATTTTAGCCCCCGTGCACCATTTTCTAGCACCCTCCTCCATCAAACCATCAAGCGCCACTTGTCAAGCCTAGGTCGAGGTGTTATTTTTGCACCAACCATCCCATGCATTTGGGATGGTTGGGAAACTTTTCTCCACCCATTCCTAGCCCCTTACATGGTCACTCACGTTACCCGTTTTTGGCCCCCGAGTGTTTTAATTTGCTTTTCACCAATTTCTCAAAGAACCAATCAAAGAGTGCCACTTGTCTTAATGAGGGTGAGGTGAATTTTTGTGCCAACCATCCCAAACCTTTAGAAATTTTTTTACAAAAAGCTGTTCCCATGCCAAGGATGAAGAAAAACTAACTTTTTAGTTTACAATGATGCTTCTACTTCTTCTCGTGCGTGCATACATAAACCTTCATTGCCATAAATATTATTTCTCCTTCATTACTGCTACTTCAAACACCTTAATTTTTCATTGCAAGTCCATACCTCTTCCTCCATTTCTTCCATAACACTAAAACCCTACTTTTTCAATTGTCATCATGCCAAAAATGGTCTAGAAGCTTCCATGAGCGGAAACCATGAAATGCTCGTATCTCTCAAACCACAGAGCAAAATCCGGTGAAACTTTGGTCATCTCCTCCTCTCCCAGGATCCTTCATGTTGCAATAAATAGAAAATGAAAATATTTCTCATATAATTAATGGAATAAAAATAATTTTTTTGTAAACCCTTCTTCCTCAATTTCTCATTGATTTGGAGAGTGGGTGAAGCTGAAATTTTACACAAAACATCCAGAGAGAAAACCCAAATCAAAAATGGTGATTTTTCATCAAACCGAGGAGGGGAAGACTAGATTCTAAAAATATTAAGTTCCACTAGTTCACACTTACTATAAATAGAAAGTTATCAAAATATCAAAACCATTCAAAGCAACAAACTCCAAAATGGAAAACTAGGGCACATTGATGAAAAAAAAAAGTGAAAAAACAAAAAGAAAAAAAAACTTTCTAAAAATAGAAAGTGCTTAAAATTGGTCATAAAACATATTTGGAAATTCTCTAAACATGGTGAGAACCCTCAACACGATATCATGGAAAAAGGAAAAATTTCTGAAATAACATCTCCTGAAACCTAGTGGTCTAAAAATAGCAAGTTTTGGTTTCAAGTGCAAGAAGTTGTTATCACCTCTGTTGTGACTCATATTATGCTTTTTGTCATCATGAAGTTAAAATTCACTATCCCTAAGCCTGTTTCAGCTCTCACATCAGAGTTCTTGAGTGTGGGTGATAACAATGTTACTCACATGGACTTAGAGGAGCTCAAGAACAATTTTTTTGGCGGACCAAGAGAACCTATTGAGGAAAAGATATTCTCCAACGAATTGTACATAGTAGGTGGACATATTGTGTCCTCTTAAAAAATTTAGTTGGTGGTAGCTTACTCTTAACACTATGAACTCAAAACCAGAACAATAAGATTTAACGATACCTTAGTTTTAACAGTACTCACCCCAAAGGCTATATCTTAAGGTATATAAATCCCCACGTGAAAATACATGGTCATGATCACCAAGGAGTTTGCATCTAGATTTTTTTAAGACTGAGTCCTATCTTTAAGGCCTTGCCCTCGGCTCCTAGTTGAAGAATGAGAGAAAACCCTCTCATGCACCGAAGACTCTTTCCCGTAATGATTTCCATGAGGGCTTCTTTGATGCCATCATTCTCTTAAGTCGAATAATGGGAGAAGAGAACACAAAATTTCCATGAAAGAATGACACTATTCATTCTCACAATCCTCGGAGTTAAACAAGTGATTGATTAGGGTCAAATCATTAGCGATAACTTACATCACTAATTGTTCTAGGTACCTGCTTCTAAGAAATTATTCATGACCTCATACCTGGTCTACACCTTAGTGAATATAAGACCATTCAGGGGCTTGAAACCTACTTAGAATGTATCTCAAAAGGATCTTGCATTCAAGAAATACCAAAAATTTCTCTTGAAGGAGAGTAATCAACACTTTTCATGAGTGAATGATACATTCACAACGTATGTGGTCAAGTTGCTAGAAGGAAACCAATATTTGAGAATGTCTTCACAAGCCACTGCCCTAGTAAAACGTTATGGATCATAGTTCATTCAATTTTCAACATTCTCTTATATCAAAGTGTTAAGATTTTATTTTCTCCACATGAGATATTGCCTCACTACCCAAGTGATAAGATCATATTGATGGAACTATGTAGACAATTGGTGCACATAAATAGTAAGATGAGGAACAGGAAGAAGAAATAGATTCCTTTCCCTATCTCACTAGGGATTTTCACTTGCAAGAGTACCCACGACATTGCCAACATAGAAGCTGACCTAGCCCCTATAAATATGCACTCATACACCTCAAGGGCATATTTTGACATCAGAGAAGATCCATACACATTTCACATGCCCGATTTGTGCCATGTCCCCCAAATTGAATATTTTTGGGTGAACTGTGTTGATGAATATGAGGTCCGAGAATGTGATCATAAAAGGATGAAAGTGGATCAAATGAGGGAGTTCAAATTTGATTGGTATGAAGATGGTGTCTAAGAGGATGGCTCAGAAATGTTTGATCTGAAGTACCCTGCAGTGAAGGCTTCTCCTCTTCCCTAAGTGGTTTGGAGTGTGTGTGAGTTTGGAGACATCAAAGGACACACGAGGTGGAAATGATCAAAAGGTCTAAAGAATGGTTCAAAAGAAAGAGGGTTGATCTCATCTCATCAGGAAACTTTCCATCCCTCTAGATATAAGAATCCTACTACTCATCCTCCATGTCCAAGGATAAGGCTCCTAGCCTAGCTCATTCGGGAAGAAATATTCAAGAGGAAACTGGAGGAACCTAAGGCCCCTCACTACAAGATGCTACATAACAAAGATATAATGGTGGAAGATCTTGTAGTTGATCTTGAATAAGGAGAAATTGATTCGTCTCACCTCTCTACCCTGCAACAATCTCCAAGTTCCTCATCTCCCTTTACTACACCCGCCTCACCTACGCATGATATCCCTTCCCATTTGGAGCAAGAGGCTATAATATTGTCAATTTCTAAGCCCAAAATGAATGATATATTCCCTAGGTACATAATATGATAAAAAAATCCCACAAAGTGAAACATGTAACTATTCTTGACTTCTCGGATATTGCCTTGATGGTCAAACAAAATAAAGGAATATTGGCTCAAGCGGCTTCTCGATTCTTCAGTGGCACCTCAGGGAACCAATATATAGAGGTAGTTAAGCCAAAGGTTATCAATCCCATTGAGGAAATGACCACTACTTATTATGAGACAATAAAAATTCCCCTAGGCCCAATAACACATGAAGGTGACATGCACTTGTTTTAAGAATCTTCCACTTACCTTGTCATAAGAATTCAATAATACAGGAGAATCTAGATCAAGTGGAAGACCACATTCAAACCCTCACTTCATATGTACAAGTGCTCCTAGATTTGAATGCTTCCAATGCTCTCCCAACTAAGGAAGTCACTCCAATAAGTAGCTTTGATCCTGAGTCCATCAGGAAAATGCAAGGATTCACCATGCAGGGAAAGGCGAATGAAAAGTGGGTGAGTATGATCCTTGAGAAAGGGAAGGTTTTATACAAGTAAATGGATGACATGGACATGAAGATAATGGATGACATGAAGATAGTGTTATCATTATACAATTAAATGGATGACATGGACATGAAGATAATCACAACACGAGAGGAATTTGATGTAGAAAAATACCACTAGGATCAGGTGCATCCATTAATCATGGACATAGGCAAAGTCAAACCATCCCTTGTGATAGCCAAAGGTGTATTCTCTTCGGCATCAGATGAATTGTCTCAAGTATAGGATAAAAATATGTTTTATCGGTTTGAAATGATCAAAGATTCCATCAAAAATCTTGATTCATATGAGGAGGAAGTTTTAAAATGCGAGAAGGATGTCGATTCTCAAAAACAGAAGCTTAGAGTGTCATCCGTAAATGTATACACTTCAATATATGATTTGTTGAAGGATTTCAAAGAGCTAGTCAAAAGGGATGTCAAAGATTCATCCTCATTCAACAAAAACACATTGGAATATCTAGCAAAGATAAAATAAATTATTTCCAACACCGTAAAGGATCATCAATCTTGGTATGCAAAGTGTAGTAACATCAAATCTCTCGTGGAAAATTGAATCAAGAAACTAGGTTTCGTTCACATCCCTCGGGAACAAAACGTGGCACCTATGGTGGAAAGGTTCCACAAAAATTCAAATGCATTGATATTTTACCTATAGAGCTCATTAGGAGTTCATCGGTGGTAGGGTCTTCATCAAAATATCACACTCTCTCTCTCTCTCTCTCTCTCTTTCCTTCTTCCTTCACATTCTAATTCTTCGTTGGGGGTTGCACTTTTTGTTTCCGTCTTATTCACTTTTGTCTTATTCATTAATGTGACTATAGTCTAAAAATGTAATATGACACCCTTAATTTATAAAAGGGGCATTAATGTTCTTTCCTAGTAAAAATAGAGCCACCAAAGTGGAAAAGACAAGTGAAAAGACACATGGGGGTAGGCAAAGAGTCATTTCTTGGTCTATATAATGTAATGACACCCTCATTCTTAAGGGTTGTCAATTTTGTGCACTCAAGAGAGAGATATATTTGAGAAAGGAAAAAGAGATAAAATTATTCCATTTTCCCTATTTATTTTCTTCCATTCTCTAGCATTGTACAACTTGTGGAGATGCCAATAAAGAAAGTATTTTTTTATTTTCATGATGCATGAATGTGTGAAACTTTGTGTGCATGGTTTCCTCTCATCATTGATGTTATAAGCATAGTTGTTTCTTTCCTATAAGTTGTGTATGTGATAATTCTGATTATCTTTGGCAAGAATCCAATTTTCTACTTGTAAAGATAATCTTCCCCTTCGTATTTTCTCGGTTCCTCTTCCCCACCATCCAACAAATTCCTCCCTTGTAATTCATTGCAAGAATTTTCGAGGGTACAATGGAGTGTGCTTTTGGATCCCAGTCTTTTATCCATCAACATATTTACCTTTTAGTTCACTCACTGATAAATGGAGTTGCAACATAAAAGTAGAGGTACCTAGAGTCCCAAAGCATTAGAAAGATACCCATCAATTTGTCTATTGAAATTTTTTCTCGCCAATAAGAGGCCATCATTAGAGATTCTTGGTCAAAAAAGAGGTATAAAATATCATTAAGCTCTTCTATGACTTTCAAGAATTATCTCCAAGAGGCTATCATGATTTGAAATGTGTATACCCCTCATTAGGAGAGATGAAGATTCATCGAAAGAAGGTGCACACACGGTTCGAAGAGGCCTTATAAGATGAACCCAAACCTGCACATTAAGGTCAAAGAAGAGATTGACAAAAGTCTGGAATCACCGAACCAATTAAGGAATCTAAGTGGGTCAGACCCATGGTTATTAGCATCAAGAAGGATGGGTGGATCAATATCTATGTAGATTATAGGGAACTTAATGCCTCGAGTGTTATAGATCCTTTTCCTATGCCATTCACAAAGGAAATCATTGAACTAGTTTCTAGTATGGAATTTATTTATTTAATGATGGATTCTCGGGCTATCAATAGGTTTACATTGCAAGTGAGGATCAAAAGATCACCTTCACCAATGAATGGGTAATTTTTTCATATATTGTCATGCCTTTTGGATTGAATAATAAGCTAATAATGTTATTGTGCATAGTTATGGAGGTATTCCATGACTTCATTCATAAGTTTTTATAGGTCTATTTGGATGATTGGACCATTTATGGGATTGTAAAAGATCAATGTGAAAATCTAATGATGATGTTTGAGAGTTGGAGGCAACTAAGAATCTCCCTCAATATTAATAAGTGTAACTTTTCCACCCCATTTGGAACTTTACTTGGGCAAATTTTTTGTAAGGATGGATTTTGGTGGATCCGGCTAAGATTGGAGTGGTTTTGGAATTAGAAGAAACTACCAACCAAAGTGAAGTATACAATTTCTTGGGGCATGTAGGCTATTACGGGAAGTTTATCAAAGGATATGTAAAGATTTCTGCACCCCTTGAGGAATTTCTCAAAGCTCAAGGAAAGTTTTATTGGAATGACGTGTAATAACATGCATTTACAACATTGAAGGATAAGCTTACCACTACACCAATCTTGCGGTTCCCTTCATAGAACAAACCTTTCTATGTACATGTTGATGCCTCTTGCATGGCCATTAGCATAAAAAGGAGAGGGTAATGTGGATCATCCAATATGCTTTGCAAGTATGAAGTTGACACCAACATAGTAGAACTATACAACAAATGAATGAAAGGCACTATCCATTATCTATGCACTTCATAAAGTTCAACAATACTTATTTGCCACGCCGTTTATTTTATATCAAGGTCATATGACATTGAAGTACTTGGTCAATGAGCTTGTTTTGTAAGGGAAAATTTTTAAGTGGATACTCATTTTTCAGGAATTGATTTTATAGTCATTGTAAAGCCATGTAAGAGAAACATGGGACCGATCACTTATCAAGGATCAATTCTAGAGAGGATGCGTAGATTATTAAATATATTATTCCTAATACACAGTTGTTTAGGTTAAATTGTGAACCATTTGATTTGGAGGACATTCCAATATTTTTGTGCCCTAGAATTGTGCGAGAAGGAATGAAAACATTGGAAAAGAAGTAACTTGCTATTAAAGTCGTGTTATATCAACTTATCGGAGGATATCTATATAATATGGGTAGAGATGAGGTCTTGCATAATTTTTTTCTAGATCATGAGCGTGAAGACATTATGGAAGAGGCTATCACAGGAGGCCATTATGTAGGGGATTCCATTATGCAAAATATCCTTCTAGTTAGTCTACAATGAGAGAAATTATACAAGGATACCAAGGCCTTTGTCAAATCATGTTATCACTGTCAATGAATTAGAAATATGGGAAATAGAGATGAAATGTACTTCAAACTTATAACAAGTGCATAACATTTTGAAAATGGGAAATTGATTTTGTAGAACCTATTAGACCACTCACACGCAGGACTAGAGCACGATACATCATCACGTGTATTGATTACTTAACAAGGTGGGAAAAGGTTGTGCCTACAAAATATTGCACTACAATGACAACACCAAGGTTCTTTTGTGAAAATATTATTAGCAGGTATGGATGCCCTTTGATCTTGACAAGTGATAGAGGAACTCATTTCCTAAATGACACAATCAAAATTTTTCTAGGAGAGTTTATGGTGGTACACCATAAAACTACTCCTTATCATCCTCAGGAAAATTGCACTGCTAAAGCTTTCAACAAGATCTTAGGATAGGCATTAACAAAGATATGTGATGTTGAAAGAAAGGATTGGGATGACAAGGTATCAATCATTATTTGGGAATATGGAACAACATATAAGTGGTTGAACATGGCCAAACCGTTTCAAGTGGTGTTTGACACGAGGTGTACTACTTATGGAATTAGTGTTACCATCCGTACGTATTACATGCATGGGAGGATTGGCTACTAAAAAGGTTGTGGAGGAGCACATTGATAAGTTAATGTAATTAGATGAGTAGTGCACCATTATGCATTGGATCCAGAAGATAGGAAAGGCACGACAGAAGGCTTGGCATGATAGGTACATCAAGAACAAGTCTATTGCAGTTGGAAATATTGTCCTTTTGTATGAATCCATGTTTGTGTGCCACGCAGGAAGTTGAAATTCCATTGGTTGGGACCATTTGTAGTAACCAATATTTTTGACTTAGGCACATATAAATTGCAAGTCTTTGGATGACATAATTTTTCCCGGTTACTACAATGGGAGCAGGCTCAATCCCTACTATAAATGAGATTCTTTGTGTTTGTAATAAGGAATATTACCACTTATATTAGATTTCCTTCTCGTGTTTTGTTTTTTATTTTCTTGTTTTGTTATAATAAGCATGTTCACATGCAATAGTTGATTACTATTTGATTTTATGTGTAGAGGACCACACATACCTTTAGTGTGGGAAGGCATAGGTGTGACTATTGAACAAAAAATCTTGGATGTTAGTACTTTCCTTAGAATTGGTTTAGAGGTGCGTGAGAGAAATTAAAAATTAAGGTACTTTATGGATATGAGCTAGGTGTGCACAAGAAAAAGTGAGGCATTATAGGTATTGTAGGTGCTTGGGAATGATTGTTCCTACAATAAATTTCTCAGATTGGAAACCACATGAGAGAAAGGGTTACGCAGTGTATTGTGAGAAAGGCAGTAGCAGAACATACTACTTTGTATGTGGCACAAAGTAAGATGAGTTATAGTGAAGGGAATTGTGCATAAGGATTTGTAGCCTAGAAAGTAGTGGTGCACCACAAGATTATGTCTATCACACTTGGAAGAAAGTAGGAAAAAGTGTAAAAAAGTAAAAAGTAGAGTTAATGTTTTAAAGAGTTAATGTTTTAAATAAATTAATGCAGATTTTTTGGAAAATTATAAAAGGCTCGTTGGTGAGTTAATTTTTACCTTGCTGTAGGCAAGAAATTTTTTCTGGTGGACAAAATTGTGGATTTCTTGCCAATGCTCTTGGAATCTAAGGCCCTCTACTTAACGATAACATCAGATTTGCATGCACATGAAAATGTGGATTTATGTGGTGGCATTTCAATCAAGGATCCAATAGGACACTCCACTAAACATGTGGCAAAGATTGTAGATATCTGTAAGAGATAAATTTGTCTAAAGAACGAGAAAGGGGAGTGATAAAAGATGTAGGAGAGATAATGTTGCAGGTAGGAAAACAAATTCCTGCACACACTAGTTAGAAGTATCATCACATGAATTTATGAGAAGAAACAACTTTGTAAGCATCATTAAGGCCAAATGAAATTTAATGAACACAAAGTATCAAGAAATCTATTAGTCAAAGAAAGCTAGAAACTCCTTCTTGTATTAATTTCTTAGACAAAGTTGTACATAGTGGAGAAATGAAGGAAATTGAGAGGGGGGGAAATGGAAGAAAATGTATATTCCTTTGTTTTCTCAAAGTACAATATACTCTTGAGTTTACAAGATCAATCACCAACCCTTTGAAATGGGAATGGCGTTACAATTTATAGAGTGAGAGGTGACTTATCGTCTTCCTCATGACCCTCCATATGCCTTATTTCTAACTTTAGACTATTCATATTCCTATAAAATATTTAAGTCCCTTTTATAAAATCAAGGTGACTTAATTTACATTATGTTTCTAAAGTCACTTTTAAGTGACTTAAAGGCATATCAAAAAGTGCAAACCCCAATGAAGAATTAGAACATTTGAAGGGAGAGAAAGTTGGGGAGAGGGAAGAGAGAGAAGAGGAGAAGATGTTTCCCGATGAAGTTTGTTGATCCTCGTTGATGGAAAACTCCAAATGCAGTGAAACTCGAATCTTCAAATTCCTTACACACTATGAAACTCCTTCAAATCAGCTCGTGAATGCTTGCCAAGTTGAGTGAATTGTTTTGCTTGATGATTACAACTCCCAGCCTATGTATGATATACTATTTTTAGTGAGAGGTGATTTTTTCCTCTTCTCGACCATCGTGATGTGATGAAATCCCTCATTCGATCCTACACACACTACCCTTGCCTCAGCCACTTTTTGGGGTGACTTACTATTTTTAGTAAGCACCCATATAAGGGACTTACTATTTTTAGTAAGTGGTCATTTTCATTATTTTCTTCTTTGAACACTCATTTTGGCTTCCTCGTTGATCTTTAATGACTGCCCTACCTTTGTCTCAATTGCTTTTGATGATGAATTTCCAAACATAGCAAGTCTATATAGGAAAACTTACTATTTTTAGAAAGTGTGTTTCAATGCTTGATTTGTGATGGAACATAATTTTTTTAGACTCATCTTGTCATTATGATCACACCCTTGAATTTCACATAGATTTTCCCACTAGAATGATTGGAAATAAATTTTGAAATTTTTGACAGTGGCTTTGGGCACGAAGCTACCATGGTGGCCATTAATGGAGTTTGAAATTTACAGATATTGTTTTTATTTCCGTTTGCAATGAAAACAACTCCATTGTGATAGGTTTTTTATTTGGAGCCCATGTGTAATTTTTTAGTTTGTTTCCATTGTCGGAGTGATGGGAAATTTGATGAATGTGAGTTGGTGCACGAAGTGAGGATTTTGTTGGAGAAAATGATTATGGGCACCATTTGACCTCTTGTTTATTGCATCTTGATTGTCTTGAAAAATGTGAAATTATGCAAAATATGACATCTCGGTCTCGACTTGTACTTTGCAAGATATGAGGATTTTTTGATCGGGTGGCTTCGTAGTTATCTAGCGAAAAATATCCATTTTCTCTTCGTTCTTCATCATTTCACTCCATTTTTATCTAAGAGGCATGCATATTGTTGTGCATTCATGGTGTGGAGAGTTTGTTGATCATGATGGAGCTGGTTTGGATCAGCAATGGCAGATCGAGGGTGTCTGAACAAGCTTGAGCAAAGCCATGACATGGTGAGGAGCTGTGGAGGAGAAATGAGAGGAAGAAAATGGCTAAGTGTCGATTTAAATTCAAAAAAAAATACACATGGAGGGGCTGGGAACATTTTTGTGTCCCTGATGTCCCTCACCTCAAGGATGTGAGGGACATCAATTTCCATAGTGGTCAAGAGGACGACACGTGTCCTTGATCCGACGCAGGGGATTTTCTTAAAAAATGCACCTGGGGGCTAAAAGTTGGTCACATGGGTGACCAAAAGACTCCCCATAGGGGTTGGATGATTTTTCCATGTTTTGTGTCCCTCACCTCAAAGGGACATGAGGGACATCAAATTCTATGGTGGTCCTGGAGCTGACACATGTCCTCGATCCGACGACAGGGAGTTTGAGCTCCAAAAATGCACTTGGGGGCTGAAAGTCAGTCACGTGGGTGACCAAAAGACTCCCCATAGGGGCTGGGTGATTTTTCAAGGGCTTATGTACCTGACCTTAGGGATGTTGGGGACATAAAATCACGTCGAGCTCCTGAGTGCCTGACACGTGTCCTCCCGAAAATTGACTAACTCCTGAATTGCCTTTGAGAGGGTAACTTGGAATGATGATAACTTGAGATATCAATGGAATTTATTGGTGAAATTTATATGATCCTGACTGGAAATGGAATTTTAATCCAATGGTTATGGCATCATGTATTTATTCATCCATCTAATCCCTGAAAAATCAGATTTGTGATTTGAGACTCCACTTTGTTCCTAATAAAACTATGCCTGAAAATCCTATACACTAAGGTGTTGTGAAAATATTATTTCATATCATGTAGGTCTTGGAATCCTCTTTACATATATGTTTTTTTTACTTCTAACTCCATCCGGAGCTCCCAAAATCTTCTTCTGAAGCCCAACGACTATTTTAGGCATGTGTACTACCTAGGCTTGTGAACTTTTTTTACTCAGACTACTCCAAGTCTTTCAGAACTTCCCAAACCTTCCAAAATCATTTCCATGATGTTCTAAGGTATTCAATTCACCTCCATGTTTAGTTAGGCCCTTTTGTTCTGCTCCAGAGGGTTGATCCATTCTTGGGAAGGCTAGTGATAGCCCTTCCCAATACTGCCAGAAGATAACATCTTTTGATGGACTCCTAAAATCACCTAGGGGGTTGATTTGACTTTCCTAAATCACCTAGGGGAATGAATTAACATTGATTGGGAGGTTATTGGATTGAATGGATTGACTTGGGGTGCATGGGAATGATAAGACATGAATTTTTACATAGGGGTATAGTTTTGTGCTCGAAAATTGTCAATTTTCTTTTTGAACATTTACACGACAACAATTGGCTCTAGCTTGGGGACATGACATGAAATGAGTGTAAAAAAGACATGGCATGAGAACTCCTAGAATCTCAAATTACAACATATTGACCAAAGTGCCTTATCCATTGGGCCCTACGGAGTCATGTACAACTTACAACAAGAGAGAGAGAGAGAGAGAGAGAGAGAAGAAGGAAACACACACACACACGAAAGGAAAAGATGCACACAACAAGAAGAGAAACACACCACAACAGAAAGGGAAACACACCTAGAAATCACTTATGGTACAAGGTGGGGAATAACCTTCTTTCATTGAAGCTCTTTTCATTTCTCAAAAAGTTACCCTAAAGAGGAAACACTGAATGATGATTTTTCGCAAATCCGTTGAATAGTTCCGAAAGTACCCTCCCTCCTCAAATGATTATGAAATCCAGGTGCTTTAACAACAATTTTGTGTACTTGGTAGGAGTGAGTCCATATGAGCTTCTTGATGCTCACGTCCTTGTTTGGAAATTCCATTGACTTCATCTTCTTTGAAATCAATTTCATAGTGCCAATTTCATTCCATGTTTATCCACATATAGATGATTCTCCCTAGAGCCTCTCATTGCTTCCCCAAAGCTTTATTTTCATTCAAATTCTTGAATATTTTGGATTCATTTCTTTCCTAGGTCTATGCTCTTGTTGACCTCTTTTCCATGAGAAACCTCAAACTTATCCTTTTCCTTTACTCCACTATGAGGTTCTTGAGTACTAATGGAAGGATTAGACGTGACCTCATACTTGTCTTATATGTCCATGACATGAGTGAAGAGATCAAGAATCAACTCGGGGTCTTCGTAACTTCTACTGCATCCAATATTTCTTGTAATGGAGTTATGATCATCATTTCCGCAGCTCCTCTTTGTATGCCTTTGAAGAATATTTATTTTTCATCTCAAGGAAACTATCTAGAGGGATTACCTCATCATCTTGGGAATCACTACATTTTATCACTCCTTTGTCCAGAGGAGCTTTAGCTTCAAAGGCCTCAAAACTTATTGCTTCTATTTCTTCATCATGGAAAGATTCTTCTGCAAATGGGAAAGAAAATATCTCCATTTCGTCATCATATCCACCAACCATTGGCTCAAGAGGGACATCATATTTCTCATCTAGATTTATTTCAACATAGCCCATCTTCACATTATTGAGGTTTCCAAGTCATCTTCATGCTTGTCTTCAAGATTCATGGCTTGCATTAAAAGTTCAATTATTTACAGGATGGTTTCTTCCATGGCTCCATTCTTGAAGGTTCATTTCGAGGGGCATCACAAAACTAGATTGGTCTCTTCCTGGGTGACATGATCAAGGATTTCCTCATCTTCGAATGGGAATGAGAAAATTTCTTCATCATGGATAAACACATAAGCTGATTTTTCTGTTTGAAAATCATCAAGAACCATTTCCTCTTCTTCATGGTTTGCATCATCCGGTAATTCGGGGGCTACCTCTTGTAACTTGAATCTCCTCAATGCTTCTTCAAAGTCCAAATCTCTCTGGGAAGGCATGTTTGGACCTATCAAGATGGGAATATCCTCTTCCTCCTCAGTTGTCACAAAGTGATTCATCTACCTGCTACCCTTGGTACAAAATGTTAGCTTTTGGGCTTCCAAAATTTCATACCATGTACCTCATCTTATTCTCAAGAATAAATTTCTCCATGTCTCCCTTCACTGGTATGGTTTCAAAAGACCAATTCATGAAATTTTCCTCCCAAGTCTTGGCAGAAATTTCTACTCAACAACATTCCAAATGAGGCTGGGATGTCTACTACCAAAATCATCGCTAAAATTTCTTGTCTAGAAATCTGGCAAGAGCCACCTGTGCATCTTTGACCTTCCCTACAAGTGAGACCTCTTTTGATTCCAAAGAGTAACAAGAGCCACTAGGTGGAGTCATGGTAAGTTTGAGAGCCTTGATGACCTTCAAAGGCATCACGTTATCTGAGGCACCATAATCTATTATGCAATTGTTCAAGTACATATTCTCCAACAAGAAGGGAGACATAGAAAGGTTCAAATTTATCAGTCTTTGATGCACTCAGAGAAAGCATGTTCTGTGAGGGAGGTGTAGGTGAGTTTGGTAGCATGCCTTTGGAACTAGAAGTTACAACATTGGGTGTTAGACTACCACTCTTGATATATCAGATGAACCTCTCAAATTGTTCAGGATGAGTCCACAAATATTTAGTTTTAGTAATTTGCACTTTGGCTTTGTTTGCATATTCTATGAATTCAAAGGGAGAAGATGTGGACAAGGGGGGTGAAGGGACTGATTTTGGAGTTTGGATAGGCTTGGGAGTAGGATTTGATTTTTGAGGAATGGATGGTATTTTGAATGACACACTAGGAGCTTTCAAGGTATTAGATTTTGTAGGAGCAGATTTGGATTTAGAATTGGAAGAGGTATTGGAAGACTTACTTGGAATAGCGGAGCCTTCTTACTTGCTATAGGATCAAGCTCCAACAATGCAGACTTCATGGAAGATGGAAGTGGGGATCCTTGGATTATTTTTTTTGTGGAGTTTCCATAGGAGGATCATTAACCTTCTTTTCTTTTGTAGTAGTGGAGGGAGATGTTCTTTTCTCAGAATGAGAATGAGTGAATACCACACATGAGAAACTAGGTGCATCTTCTTCATCTTCTTCATCACCTCCAGAATACTCACAAAATCTTATTTGTCTATTGTTCTCAAGTTCATCGATCTCTAGGAAGTTTCCACCTTCACTTTCTTGTTCAAGCTCTTCTTCACTTTCTTGAAATCTGCAATTTACGTTCATGGGTGGGGCCTCCAAGGCAAGCCTTTGGGGTGCTCTTGAAATCTAATTTTTTATGTTTCTTCTTTGGGAAGAAACTCATTCAAATAATTCCCTCTTCAAAGATGCCATCTCATTCACAAAATTTTGCAGTGATGGATTGGTTCTCTCATCTCCAAGATGTTGGGTCTTGCCCTTTGATGGATTCTTGATCTTTCCAGAGAGGATGAGATCATCATCAAGTTCAATGGCCATCCTTTTGCTTCTACAATGTTCCTTGGTTGGGATATTCATAGAAAAATCCTACTTCTGATGATTGAGCATTGATGAAGAATCTCTTGACATTATTTTGAGATGGTGAATCCTCTTTAGGTATCCTGTGAAGCAACCATTCAAAACGAGCCATGAAGTCTCTCATGGTTTCATTTTCTCCTTTCTTTATTTGAGCCAACTACACCAGGAGGTCCTGACAGTATTTAGTTGATTTAAATATCTCTTTGAAGGCATCCTTGATGTCATTCCAACCCGTGATGGACTCCGGGAAGGCAGGAGGTAAACCATTCTACTATTTTTCTTAGAGGGACTCCATGAACAATATCATAACAACATCTTCATGTTGGACACCAAGAATTCCACATGATGTTGTGAAAGAAGGAAATGTGTTCTTCAGGATGTTGTGTTTTGTCACCTTTGAACTTTGGAAAGTTCTTATGGGAACCTATTGGTAGATCATGAAGAGGGGTTCAAGAGAAAGTGGGCTTGTATTCCTTCCCCATGGAACAATGGGTTGAGGTCTTTCTACTTCATCTTCCCATTTACTTTACTTCAAATTTTTCTTCTAAAATTATTCTTCTTCTAGGAACTCAATGCTTAATGGTGATGGAAAAATGGGATAATTTGAAGGGGGAGTATCAACAAGAGTCTTGACAAGATTTCCAGGTGAACCATTTGAAGAGATGGATGGAGAGGAGGCTTGAGAGAAGAAGTATGGATTATCTCTAATTGTTCTTGCTGATTTTGTAAAGCCTCAAAATTAGAATCAACAACACCTCTCAACATGCTCAACCTAGTGTATCTTCCTTTAGCCAACTTTTGGAAAATTTTGCAAAGTGGGAACATGAAAGGACATTGTGGAATGTGAAAAGTCACTATGCAGAAATCAGCAGTGTATCTTTCGGCAACGAATTTCATGAATTCTTTTTTTTTTTTTTCAATATTTCATTTTTTTTGAATTTTTGGACCTTACGGTCGTATTTTGGGTGCAGAAGCTGCTAAATATGCCCCACGATGGGCACAAAAATTTGTTGGCAAGAAAATTTGTCGGGTGGAAAACTTGTGGATTTCTTGCCAACACTCTAGGAATCTAAGTCCCTCTACTTAACCGGTGTAGCTTCCATATATGCATATGCATGAAAAGGTGGATTTCTGTGGTGAAATTTTGATCGGGATCCAACAGGACACTCCATTGACCCTGTGGCAAATCTTGCAGATACCTGTAAGAGAGAAATTTGTCTGAAGAATGGGAAAGGGGAGTGAGAAAAGAGGTAGGAGAACTAATGTTGCAAGGTAGGAAATAGATTCTTGCACACACTAGTTAGAAGTATCATCACATGCATTTATGAGAAGAAACAACTTTGTAAGCATCATTAAGACCAAATGAAATTTGATGAACACAAAGTATCAAGAAATATCTTAGTCAAAGAAAGCTAGAAACTCCTTCTTCTTGTATTAATTTCTCAAACAAAAGTTGTACATAGTGGAGAAATGGAGGAAATTGAGAAGAGGGGGAAAGGAAGAATTTGGCTATCTCCTTTGTTCTCTCAAGGTAGAATGCACTCTTGAGCTTACAAAATTAATGACCAACCCTTTGAAATGGGAATGGTGTTATAATTTATAGAATGAGAGGTGACTTATCGTCTTCCTCATGACCCTCCATATGCCTTATTTCTAACTTTAGACTATTCATATTCCTACAAAATATTTAAGTCCCTTTTATAAAATCAAGGTGACTTAATTTACATTATGTTTCTAAAGTCACTTTTAAGTGACTTAAAGGCATATCAAAAAGTGCAAACCCCAATGAAGAATTAGAACATTTGAAGGGAGAGAAATTTGGGGAGAGGGGAGAGAGAGAGAAGAGGAGAAGATGTTTCCTAATGAAGTCCATTGATCCTCGTTGATGGAAAACTCCAAATGCAAGTGAAAATCTAAATCTTTGAATTCCTTACACACTATGAAACTCCTTCAAATCAGCTCGTGAATGCTTGCCAAGTTGAGTGAAATTTTTCAGCTGATGACCACAACTCCCAGCTTGCATATGATATACTATTTTTAGTGAGAGGTGTTTTTTTCCTCTTCTTGACCATCATGTGATGTGATGAAATCCCTCATTCGATCCTGCGCACACTACCCTTGCCTCAGCCACTTCTTTGGGGTGACTTACTATTTTTAGTAAGCACCCATATAAGGGACTTACTATTTTTAGTAAGTGGTCATTTTCACTATTTTCTACTTTGAACACTCATTCTGGCTTCTCTTTGATCTTCAATGCCCACTACCTTTGTCTCAGCTACTTTTGATGATGACTTTCCAAACATAGCAAGTCTATATAGGAAAACTTACTATTTTTAGAAAGTGTGTTTCCAGTGCTTGATTTTGATGGAACATACTTTTTGGACTCGTATTTTCATTACAATCACACCCTCCGAATTTCACATAGTTTTTCCCACTAGAATGATTGGAAATAAATTTTGAAATTTTGACCTAGCAGTGGCTTCGGGCATGGAGCTACCATGGCGGCCATTAATGGAGCTTGAAATTTAGGTCTTGTTTTTTGTCTCCATTTGTAATGAAAATAAATCCATTGTGATAGGTTTTTATTTGGAGCCCATGTGTAAGTTTTTAGTTTGTTTCCATTTCTGCAGAGTGATGGGAAATTTGACAAATGTGAGTTGGTGCACAAAGTGAGGATTTTGTTGGAGAAAATGATTCTGGGAACCATTTGACCTCTTGTTTGTTGCATCTTTATTGTCTTGCAAAATTTTAAAGTCTACAAAAGATGGCATCTCATTCGACTTGTACTTTGCAAGATATGAGGATTTTTGATCGGGTGGCTTCGTAGTTATCTGGCGAAAAATCTCCATTTTCTCTTTATTCTTCATCATTTCACTCCATTTTTCTCTGAGGCCTACATATTGTTGTGTATTCATGGTGTGGAGAGTTTTTGATTATGATGGAGCTTGTTCAAATTAGAAATGGTAGACCTGGGTGTCTGAACAAGCTTGAGCAAAGCCATGACATGGTGAGGAGTTGTGGAGGAGAAATGAGAGGAAGAAAATGACTAAGTGCCGGATTTAAATTTTAAAAAAAAATGCACATGGAGGGGCTGGGTTTCATTTTTTGTTTCCTTGACATCCCTCACCTCAGGGACATGAGGGACATCAATTTCCATGGTGGTCAAGAGGATGACATGTGTCCTCGATCCAATGGCAAGGGATTTCTTTAAAAATGCACTGGGGTTGAAAAGTCGGTCACGTGGGTGACCAAAAGACTCCCCATAGGGGATGGGAACATTTTTCCATGTTTTGTGTCCCTCACCTCAAAGGGACATGAGGGACATCAAATTCCATGGTGGTCTGGAGCTAACACATGTCCTCGATCCGAGACGGTAGGGAGTTTGAGCTCCAAAAATGCACTTTGGGGGCTGAAAGTGGTCACATGGGTGACCAAAAGACTCCCCATATGGGATGGGTGCATTTTTCAAGGGATGATGTACTTGACCTCAGGGACATTTGGGGACATAAAGTCCTACCTGGGCTTTTGGTGTGACACGTGTCCTCCCGAAAATTGACTAACTCCTGAACTACCTTTGAGAGGGTAACTTGGAATGATGATAACTTGAGCTCTCGGTGGAATTTATTTGTTAAATTTATATGATCCTAATTGGAAATGGAATTTTGAATCCAATGGTGGGGGTATAATTTATTTATTCATCCATGATCCCTAAACAAATGGATTTTGATTTGAGACTCCACTTGTGCCTGAGAAAAACTACCTACAAATCCTATGCGCCAGGTGTTGTGAAAAATATGATTTCACCATCATGTAGGTATTGGAATACTATTTCATCTATGTTTTTTTTTACTTCTAACTCCATCCGAAGCTCTCAAAATCTTCTTCTAAAGCCCAACAATAGTTGTTTTAGGCCTGTGTACTGCTTAGGCTTGTGAACTTTGTTTTTACTCAGACTGCTCCAAGTATTTCAAAACTTCCCAAACCTTCCAAAATAATTTCCATGATGTTCTAAGGTCTTCAATTCACCTCCATGTTTAATTAGGCCCTTCCGTTTCCTCTCAGGAGGGTTGATCTAGTCTTGGGAAGGCCAGTGATAGCCCTTCCCAATACTACCAGAAGATAACATCTTTTGATGGAATCCTAAAATCACCTAGGGGGTTGATTTGAATTTCCTAAATCACCTAGGGGAATGAATTAACATCGATCGAGAGGTTACTAGATCGACTAGATAGACTGGGGTTCTGGGAATGATAAGACATGAAAATTTTGATATAGGGGTATAGTTGTCGTGCTCGGAAATTGTCAATTTCCTTGTTGCACATTTGCAAGATAACACTTGCATATTGAAGATATTTTATCTATAAGAGAGTGATTAAGAGAGATTAAGTACAAAGAGCTCATGTAAAAGAGATTGGAGACAAACCAGGGCAATTTTTTACACGACCTATGTTAGATCTCCTTCGGAGGAAGTACGAGTGTAGAAGGAAGGCATGAAGATAAGTAATTCGAGGTTAGAAATTTTGTTCATATAGATAGGTTTTTACTGTAGTGTTGGAAGTGTGTGTCACTTGTGTTATCATTGATCTCAAGTTCATTGATGTCACAGTGGTCTAAGTGATCTAGGTATGTTTTCTAGGTGATCTAGGGTTCTCCAAAGGTGCACATATGTGGCTTGAGTCTCTCAAAGGTTGTATGAAGGTCAAAAAAGCTCCATAAGGTAAATACGATGTGTCAATGAGTCTGTAACATGTCCAAATGGTCCAGTCATGAAGTGTATGAGTCAAGTCAAATCTTTCTAGGCCTTGGTCTAGTGCAAGTACATGGTGTAAATCAAGAAAACATGAGAATTCACTAAAAAAATCAGGGAAAGAAATTTTGGATCACTATGAGGTAGCATAAGAGGTGTAGAAAGAGATACAAGAGACAAACCAGGTTCATGAGACTTGAAACAAGTCAATATGAAGCTTTCTTAAGCCAATCCACAAGCAAACAAGGTGTGAAATGTTGACCCAAGGTGTGATGATGTAAAAAAATTGGTATGATCATGTAATTATGATATATGGTGTGTAAAATTATTCTCGGTAGTTATTGAGGTGTTTTAGGCACTTCTATAGGTCAACATAATACAATTATTGAGAATCAGAGACCAAAGGGCACATAGATGAGATAGGATGGAAATATGAAGGATGCACCATAGAAAAATATAACTTATAGGTGTTATATGGATGTGTCCTTAAGGTGTGAGAAAATTTTCAGAAGTTGAAAATGAATATTTTGCAAGTTATGCAAGTATTTCCAAAACTAGGTTTTTCAAAGTATTCAAAATGAACACCAAACATCTTAAAGAAGAAAGAAAAATTGTGGAACCTCCTTAGGATAAATAATAAGATAAAAAAAGTATTAAATTGGGATAAAATTATTGTGTAAAAATTATTTTAATGATTGGTTGATTATTTTATAAGTTCTATCCATTTTTGTGAGCATTTTTATAACCCTCAAAACCCCAGTTTGGACCAGTTTTGGAAAATTGAGTTTGATAGTTGTCCTAACTCAAAAAAATTTCTTGGAAAAATATTTTAAAATTTATAGGAATCCTCAAGGGACATTTCCATTATGTTTTTAGTTCATGATGTTTAGTGGGCCCCACCGGAAAATAGGTGATTTGTGAAGATTTTAGTGTACAAGAAAATTTTGCAAAGGAAACCTTGCTCAAATTTGAGGTGGATGATATTGGTAATATTTTATTCAACTTCATGAATTCACTTTCGTTATTAATTTGAATAAAATTTGAGTAATAGCTGAATATTTGAGCTTACCAAAGAAAAGGAGTTTGTTTTGAGAAGCTAGTGAAGAAGAATGAAGGAAACCATGTGAAATTGCATTGAATTGATGTTTTTATTTCCTCGATACATATTTTCATGTGTCATATGATGTGTGGAAGTTCATGGTTAAGTTTTTATAATTCATTTCTTGCTTAAAGGTGATTGAACAAAAGCGCTCTTTTAGGGCTATTTGAGAAGCATGTCCGAATGGGCAAGAAGTTGAGACTTTATCCATTTAACCTATGTGTATGAATGATTGAACATGTTTTATACATCCAAATTTAATTTTTAGAGGTGATAGAGATCTCTGAAAATTTATTTTAAGGTGTTCAACCACATTATATGGAAGACTAGTGTTTTGTGTCTTCAAGACCAGCCTGACCTATTGCAGAGTGTTTCACCCGATTCTTAGAGTGTTTCTTGGGATGCGATGAAAAAATAAAGGTAGAAGGGATAGGAGGAACACCTGTTAAATCTGGTTGAAGGTTGTTGCACGTGTATGAATTCTTGATCCATAGTTGATCGTGAGAGCTTCCTTTTGGCTAGGAGGAACTACCTGAAATGAACAACAAGACCACCAAAAGAGATTAAATAGCATATGCCAAAGTGGAATGCCTAGTGTATGCTAGTTTCAGGAAGTGTGAGACTCCCTAGAAGAATGTCAATCCACTGTTTAAAAAAAATAAATGTTAACAATAAATGAAATCCTACTGTAGTTAAAATGATTTAGGTATCTCATTTGACTATAATAAGCAAATTTGTTCACAACAGGCTAAGCTATGATTGAATATGAAGGGAAAGGTCTCTCATTGGGTGAGTACTAGAGTTCTTGGTTTGAGGGTAAAACACGAGAGAATGATTTCAGTCTAGTGTAACCGATGATGGGTTAGGATGGACTGATGACGATCATGGGTAACCGGCATTGTACATCAGTGGTGATGAAACTTATTAAAATCTTGGTGTAAGGACAAACTGAGGCTAAATGGAAATGAAGAGGGAAATGGAAAGGTCTATGGAGATCTTAGGTATACTTAGAGGTGTTTAACAATCAGGTATGGGAAATTTAATGGTGTGGGTGAAGGAATGATCAAAATTTTATGAAGGTAAATGGTGGGAGAATGGGAGTGTAAGTAGAAACTAATAATAGAGGTAACAGAGCCTACTAAAATGAAAGTAGATGAATGTTGGTTAACAAAATACTTACTGTTGTATGAGCTTGATGGATGGATGGAAATGGAAGTTGATCAAATGGATGGAATTTGGTGTGGTGATGGCACTTCCTAGATGCTTCGTGAATGCAAAATGGCTCGTAGTGTGGTCGCTCGATGCTAGTGGATATTCAAATGCATGTGTAAATGCCTTTGGTTCTAGTTACATGCAACTTTGGTCTCGTTTCTTTCTCTCTGAATGTGCCAACCTTGAAATAAGGTTACCAAAGGGAGTAAAAGGTAACCAACAATGGTTCTGGGTTGACCGTGGTGGTTTAGGGTGATCGGTGTTGGTTAGGGTGGGATTTCCTAGGTTTTATTAAAATGGGTAGATCTGCTTGATTTCTTGGATCTTGTTGGTTTCCCTTGTAGATTAGAATGGAAGATTCTTTTGTAATAGGTGGGAATGTGGTTAGAGGGAATGTAGGCTTTGATTTTTAGGGTTTAGGTAGGTCTTAGTTAGTTATGACAACATACTAAGAATAGATTTGGGGTGAGGTGGCTAGGTGAGGTGTATAGGTGAGGTGGTGGTGTGAGAATTATCTTAATTAGGATATTTAAATAATAAATATCATGAGATCATGGGTTAATTTAATTAAACTAATTAAATTAATATTAGAGTGGGGTGAAAGGGGCCATGGTTAGGTGAGTGTGTTCAAGTTGATTATTTGACGAGGGACCAAGGGGAGTGTGACCCAATTTTGGTGTCTACATTTTGCCCCTTTTGTTGCGTAGCTTGTATTAGTAAGCGACGCTAACAAAAATAAGATGTGGTTGCCCCATGTGTGGGTGAAGGTGATCCCCCTCAAACCAAGGATTGATGAGGCAATGCAGAATCGGTGAGTGGTTTGATAAAAGGTGAATGTGATGAAGAGGAAGGTGGGCAATGAGGGTAAAGGGGTAAAAGTCCAATCGGGGTAAAATTCCAATCAATGGGCAATGAGGGCAATGAGGGTAAAGGGGTAAAAGTCCAATGAGGCTTATGGGTGACTACGGAGATTCAACTTTTGTTGCACATTCTTGTTACATTGTTGGGCCTATGAGCACATTCTGTGTGTGCGCCTAGTTGGTATGCCTCAGAAAATGCATTCGAGCTAGGTTTTGTGCGAGTGAGTACAGTGATGGGTGTCGGTTATGGGAGAGTGCCGAGCAGTGAGAGTGACACATTATGTAGCCTATTACATGAGATTACTAGAGGGGTTTTCCAACATGGAAATTATTTGGGGACCATATGTAGGCTATCCTTCATATAGGTAGATGCCAACAGAGTTGGATGGGTTATAGATTTACAGGTGGATAGAGGAGGGTGAGCCGGGGAGCATGAGATGATACCTATAGACTAGGTCGATGAAAGTTTGGATTTCCACAAGATATACCCCCACCCTTCCCTCGGTAGAGATAGATGATGTGGAGAGACCCATGTCTCCGTCATGACCTAAAGTTCTGACTGGGTAGGAGGAGTAGCCATTTAACCGAACGAGATAGATGATGTTGGGGGGTGACAGACATGCACAGGACCTGTGGTGGGCTGCATGCTACAAGCATTATCGCTAAGGTCGGGGCAACCAGATTTGGCTACTATCACGGTTTAGAGAGATGCCCTATAGGGGTAGGTGGCTACCCTAGTGACTTAGTTGGGTATAGTACATGGACATATGATAGGGGCCGAGGCATAGGTTGTGACTTTACGAGCACAGGTGGCTATTTTTCAGCACGGGGAGTAAAGGGACCAACACCTACACCAGAGGGAGAGAGAGAGGGTGGAGATGGAGATGGGGTGTAGGTAGCCACCCTACAGGCACATGTGACAAGTTTAGAGGGCCACTTGGCCATGACGCAGGACATTCTATAAGTTTACGTGGCGATTTGGCCACCGTAAAGGCACATATAGCAGCCCTTGAGTGCCTAGGTACACAGTGCAAGCTTTGGGGCCGATGACACCACGATAGGGACAGAGACAGGTCCCACTATTCAAGTAGAGCAGCAGCAGGTTCGAGAGGTCGATGGAACCACCACGACAATACCCGCTACTAGATTGAGAGATGCCATGGGTGAGGTGAGATACTACTAGGATCATTTGATGATAGCAGGGATATATGTCATATCATATACCGAGCACATAGCACAACAGGCCTCGAGTGAGAGGAGAAGATCTCACAAACATAGTGTGGATAATATAGGGGGCCAATTAGCCCAGGGGTTGGGTCAGGGTGAGGCCAGTAGTGCATGGAGATTAGTGCCAGAGGTAGGATCATCAAGAGCCAGATGTCATGCCAGAGGAGCGGAGGAGGAGATAGATGGGACAATATTAGATATCATATGGGGAGATGATTGAGCTCCATGTATTATTATTTTATTTTTTACATCATGTTTTTGAAATATATACTAGCCTATGTGTCAAGATAGTGAGGATGTACATGAGAGTTTTTGAGATGTTGTTATATACACCGGCCTATGTGCCAAAGATATTTGAGAGTCATGTATATGGATACACATGTGCAGATCATTGATTTATAGAGATATGGTGATTATGGCATGATGTGTACATGGTTATGTTTAACTTACTATTTTGATTCGTATATGTGATGGAAATCAAGTATTATAAGCATGATAGAGCCAGTCATAGGCATGGATTGAGTCGGGTTTTGGTTTAGGCATGGATTAAGTCAGGTTTTTGGTTTAGGCTTGGATGGAGTCAAGTCATAGGCATGGATTGAGTCAAGTTTTTGGTTTAGGCATGGATGGAGTTAGGTCATAGGCATGGATTGAGTCAGGTCATAGGCATGGATTGAGTCATGTCATAGGCATGGATTGAGTCAAGTTAACGTAGGCATGGATTGAGTCAGGTTGACTTAGGTATGATGAAGTTTAGGTTGGTTTAGGTATGGTTGAGGTTTAGGTTGGTTTAGGGATGGTTGAGTTGAGATTGGTTGAGTTTTTAATTCATTAATTTGTGTAATTAATGATGATATGGGTCACACTGAGATGTTTTGTAGTAAAATGCATGATAATGGGAAAGAAATGGTAGACATAATGAATGTATGAGTGATGATGGTAAAGATGTGAAGCAATTGTTGTTTTATTGGTTTAATTTCCAATTATTGATATAAAAAGGAAATGAACTAGGGTAGAATGTGACTAGGAAAGGGGAGAGAGAATTGGGTGGTTACGGTAGAGAGAGCGGTGAGCTAACCTCTAAGGCACCCATGCCCTTAGAGTACTACCTACATAGTCCCGGAAAAAAGGGACCTCGTGTCGATGTAGTTCTCCCATAAGCCAGGGAAAATGTGAGGAGGTATGAGAATGGGTTGGTAGGTTATAGACATGATTGAGTCTAGGTCTTTGGTTAGGCTTGGTTGAATTGTGGGAAAATAGGTATGGGTGATATTAAGTTGATTGTGGTGAAAGAGAAAAATTTCCCAGAGATAAGCATCGAGGGTCTAGTCTGTATAGGATGATAAATATGTAATGAAGAAGTTAAAAGATAAGAGGAGGAAAGAGAGCCACCTGATTGGTGAGGATCATAACGGGTGGATCATACCTTAGATAGGCTGGTAAACGTAAGACCCTAAAGACATTGCATGATTGATTATTCTAAAGGTGAAGAATAGTCACATGATCACCAAATGTCACAGTTTCAGCAGGTCCCTTGAGGCAGTAGGAAATGAAGGTGTAAATGGTGATAAGGTGAAAATTGGTTAGGCTATATGGTTTAGGTAGAATGCCTTTTGGCAAGAGATCCAAGATCACAATGAGCAAGTCCATGATGAAAAAGCTTTCTGTTTGACTTGAATTTGAGATAGACTGATCAATGTGGGAAGTCTATATGGGATGAGGAAATTATCTCCTTGAGGTCTTCACGAAGCTAATCAATGTGGGAAGCTTCAGATTCTCTATTTTTTTAAGCAGGCTTTACATAGCTGTCCTTCAAGGGAGCAAGTCTATTTATAACAGTGATGTAGAGAGAAAGATGTCCTTTTGAGGGAGTCATCTTTTTATTGGAAGTTTGACTCAAGGAGTTGGATCCCATGTGAGGGATTTTAAGTCATGGAAAAGACTAAGGTGAAGAATCAGATTCTTGTTCAGAAAGTAAGGTGAAATGACCATGGGATCTCATCTAAAAGTAGACAAAAAGTATCCATGAGAATCATGCCATGTGCAGCGCCATGGTACACATATTTAAGAGAGGGTAAAAGAGTGACGGGTATGCACATGATTCTTATTTAATCATTAGGGATGGCATAGTGAAAGGAGGGAGTGAATAGTGCTCAAGGGATGAGCATGAAAAGAGGCAGAAGGTGAGGTAGGACTAAAAGTCAATAGTAGAATGGTCGAAGATGCAAGGCATTAAGGGGCTCAAGTTCGGGTTTACCGTCTAGTGAAGATAAACGATAAGCACTTGATCCATAAGCATGAGTCACGATGTATGGTCCAAGCCAATTAGGAGCAAATTTGCCCCATTTACTTTTTTTTGCTTTGGTTACATGTTGATTTTCCTTCAGGACGAGATCACCAACTTGGAAGGTTCATTCATGGACACATTTGTCATAGGCACATTTGATACATTTTTGGTAAACTTGGAGATGGTCAAGAGAATTAAGATGACATTTTTCTAATAACTCAAGTTGTGCTAAACATTCTTAGCAAAATTCATCATCATTTAGCATGTCATGGAGAGAGAAATACTAAGTGATGGAATTTGGACTTCGAGAGGCGAGAACAACCTCTATATGTAGACCGAGAGAAAAAGGTGTGGCAGCAATGGAAGTGTGAATACTAGTATGGTATGGCCATAGGGTGAAAGGAATGTGCATATGCCAATCCTTCCTAGTATTGTTAACCAATTTCATGAGAATTTTGTTCAGGGTTTTATTAGTGGATTTGGCTTGGCCGTTGGTTTTTGGGTAATATGGTGACGAGAAAATTAATTGAATACCGAATGCTTCATAAAGTTTCCGCAAGGTTTTATTTTTGAATTGTTTTCTGTTATCAGTGATGAGGTGATGTGGAACACCAAAGTGATAGATAATGTGATGATTGATGAACTCACATATTTTCTCGGCTTTCATGGAGATGAGAGGTATGGCTTCAACCCATTTGGTGTAATATTTGGTAAAGCAAAGTGGTTATCCATTGATGTCTTTGGGAAGAGTGGGGATTGATCTCTCTCGACAAGATCTAAACTAGCCCCACCCCCATGCTAACACTTAAAACCATGAAAAAGAGTGTCATTTGGTAAGTGGGTTCACCAAAGGAAAGGGTAACAATAGACTCATCTAGAAAGTCAAAGTTAGAGGGTTGATCCCTAGAAATAGGTGTGTTGGCCAATTGGTTGGTGATAGCTTGGCCCTTGATTGATTTTTTATGGATGAATTCAAGGTTGAGGTCAGTCAAAAGCATAAGCCAGTGTGCAGCCCATTGATTTTGGTAAGGTTTGACATATGTGAAGTGTAAGGGATCGAGTGCACAACATAGGTTTTTTGGTTGAGTAGGTAATGACGGAGGTTGGTGGCAATAAAAACTAAGGCTAAGAAAAGTTTTTCTGCATGGGTGTATTGGGTTTCATAGTCCAGAAGAGTATGACTTATGTAATAAACCACCTACTCCCTATGTTGTTCATCACAATGAGTGAGCATGGCCCCTAAGGAGTGACCCATAACAGAGATGTATAGGTAAAAGGGTTGTTCATCTTTAGGTGGAATGAGTACGGGTGGTTGGAGAAGGTATTGTTTCAAGGCCTCAAAAGCTTTGTGGCAGTCATCATCCCATTTAAAAGAGACATCCTTTTTGAGAAGATGATGAAATGGCTGACATCGATCAGAAAGTTGTGAAATGAAATGGTGAATAGACTGCAACTTACCTTGCAGGCTACGAAGTTTCCACATGTTTGTGGGTAGAGGAATTTTGAGAATGGCCTTGACTTTAGCAGGGTCAACCTCTATACCATGTAAGGAAACAATAAATCCTAGGAGCTTTCCCAAGAGAACCGTGAAGACACACTTCTTAGGCTGAAGGAAAACACAATATTTAATGAGGTGGTTAAAGATGGTTTTTAGGACGGCAGAGTGCTCGGAGCAGCGTTTGGATTATGAAAGGAGATCATCTATATAATCTTCCAATATATGGTGCATGATGTTATGGAAGATGTAAGTCATAGCCCGTTGGTATGTGGCACTAGCATTTTTAAGGACAAAAGGCATGACGTGATAGCGAAGGTCCCCAAGGGGTGATGAATGCAATTTTGTGTTGATCCTCTAGGGTAAATAAGATTTGGTTATAACACGAGAAACCATCCATGAGTGATAGTATCTCATGGCCTTGAGAAGGTCAACCAGTTGGTCAATACCGGGTAGAGGAAAGTCATCTTTCGGGCAAGCTAGGTTGAGGTCACAAAAATCTATGCAAATGTGAAGTCCCCCTGTCACCTTAGTGATAGGGAAAATGTTAGAAATCCATCGGGGATAATCAATGGGTAAGATGAAGGAAACAGAAAGGAGGCGTTGAATTTCTTCTTTAACCAAAAGAGCAATGCGAGGGTGCATTTTCCTCAGCTTTTGTTTTACGAGTTTGGCATCGGGAATGGTTATGATATTGTGGACCACTATGGTGGGGTTAATACCGAGCATGTCAGTGTAAGACCAAGTGAAAGCATGGTTATGATTTTTGAGAAAATAAGTGATGGCTTCCTGTTCAGCAATATCTAAAGATTGGTCAATCTTTAGAATGTGCGGGTCATCCTGAGTATGGATGTTGATTTCGATAGTCAATTCATTCAACATGGTTTGTGTATCATAGCTTTACATGCTTTACATAGCTTTCCTTTGAGGGAGAAGTCTATTTATAGTAGCGATGTAGAGAGAAAGATGTCCTTTTTGAGGGAGTCATCTTTTTATTGGAAGTTTTACTCAAGGATTTGGATCCCATGTGAGGGATTTTAAGTCATGGACAAGACTAAGGTGAAGAATCATATTCTTATTTAGAAAGTAAGGTGAAACAACCATGGGATCTCATCTGACAAGCAGACAAAAAGTATCCATGAGAATCATGTCATGTGTAGAGCCATGGTACACATATTTAAGAGAGGGTAAAAGAGTGATGGGTACGCACATGATTCTTGTTTAATCATTGGGGATGGCATAGTGAAAGGAGGGAGTGAATAATGCTCAAGGAACGAGCATGAAAATAGGAAGAAGGTGAGGTAGGACTAAAAGTCAAATAGAATGGTCGAAGATACAAGGCATTAAGGAGCTCAATTTCAGGTTTATCATCTAGTGAAGCTAAACGATAAGCACCTGATCCATAAGCATGAGTCATGATGTATGGTCCAAGCTAATTAGGATCAAATTTTCCCCGTTTACTTTTTTTTGCTTTGGTTACATGTTGATTTTCCTTGAGGATGAGATAACCAACTTGGAAGATTTGTTCATGGACACGTTTGTCATGGGCATATTTGATACATTTTTGGTAAACTTGGGGATCGTCAAGAGCATTAAGATGATGTTCATCTAATAACTTAAGTTTTGCTAAATGGTCTTAGCGAAATTCATCATCATTGAGCATGTCATGGAGAGAAATACGAAGTGATGGAATCTAGACTTAGAGAGGCGAACGGCCTCTATATCGTAGACCGAGAGAAAAGGTGTGGTAGTAGTGGAAGTGTGAATACTAGTATGGTACGCCCATAGGGTGAAAGGAATGTGCATATGCCAATCCTTCCCAGTATCGTTAACCACTTTCATGAGAATTTTGTTCAAGGTTTTATTAGTGGATTTGGCTTCACCGTTGGATTGTGGGTAATATAGTGATGAAAAAATTAATTGAATATCGAAGGTGTCACAAAGTTTCCATAAGGTTTTATTTTTGAATTGTTTTTGTTATCGGTGATGAGGCGATATGGAACGCCAAAGTGGCGGATAATGTGATGATTGATGAACTCACATATTTTCTCGGCTTTCATGGAGATGAGAGGTATGGCTTCAACCCATTTGGTGTAATATTTGGTACCAAAGTGATTATCCATTAATGTCTCTAGGAAGAGTGGGGATTTATCTCTTTGACAAGATCTAAACCAGCCCCCCCCCATGCCGACACTTGGAACCATTGAAGAAGAGTGCCATTTGGTAAGCGGGTTCACCCAGGGAAAGGGTAGCAAAGAATAGACTCATCTAGAAAGTCAAAGTTAGAGGGTTGATCTCTAGAAATAGGTGCATCAGCCAATTGGTTAGCGATAGCTTGGCCCTTGATTTATATTTGATGGATGAATTCAAGGTCAAGGTTGGCGAATAAGCATAAGCGATGCATACGGCCCATTGATATTGATAAGGTTTGGCATACGTGAAGTGTAAGGGGTCGATACACAACATAGGTTTTGTGGCAACTAAAACTAAGGCTAATAAAAGTATTTCTCGCATGGGTGTATCAGGTTTCGTAGTCTAGAAGAGTACGACTTATGTATTTAACTACTTGCTACCTATGTTGTTCATCGGGATGAGCGAGCATGGCCCCTAAGGAGTGATCGGTAGCAGAGATGTATAGGTAAAAGGGTTGATCATCTTTAGGTGGAATGAGTACAGGTGGTTGGAGAAGGTATTGTTTCAAGGCCTCAAAAGATTTATAGTAGTCATCATCCCATTTAAAGGAGACATCCTTTTTGAGAAGATGATGAAATGGCTGATATCAATCGGAAAGTTGTGAAATGAAACAGTGAATAGAATGTAACTTACCTTGCAGGCTATGAAGTTTCCACATGTTAGTGGGTGGAGGAATTTGAGAATGGCCTTGAATTTAGCAGTGGTCAACCTCTATACCATGTAAGGAAACAATAAATCCCATGAGCTTTCCCAGAGAACTATGAAGACACACTTCTTGGGTTGAGGCGAACATAATATTTAATGAGGCGGTTAAAGATGGTTTTTAGGACGATAAGGTGCTCGAGTGGAATTTGGATTTAGTAAGGAGATATTCTATGTAATCTTCCAATATACGGTGCATGATGTCATGGAAGATGTAAGTCATAGCTCTGTTGATATGTGGCACCACCATTTTTAAGGCCAAAAGGCATGATTCAATAGCAAAAGGTCCCCAAGGGGTGATGAATGTGGTTTTGTGTTGATCCTCTAGGGCAAGCAAGATTTGGTTATAACCCGAGAAACCATCCATGAGTGATAGCATCTCATGACCAGTAGTAAGGTCAACTAGTTGGTCAATACCGGGTAGAGGAAAGTCATCTTTCGGGCAAGCTAGGTTGAGGTCACAAAAATTTGTGCAAATGTGAAGTTCCCTATTGCCTTAATGAAAGGTACAATGTTAGAAATCCATTGGGGATAATCAATGGGTAAGATGAAGGAAACAGAAAGGAGGTACTAAAGTTCTTCTTTAACCAGAAGAGCAATGTGAGGGTGCATTTTCCTCATATTTTGTTTCACGGGTTTGGCATTAGGAATGGTTACGATATTGTGGACCACTATGGTGGGGTCAATAACGGACATGTTAGTGTAAGACCAAGAGAAAGCATGGTTATGATTTTTGAGAAAATAAGTGATGGCTTCTGTTCAACAATATCTAAAGATTGGCCGATCTTTAGAATGTGCGGGTCATCCTGAGTATGGATGTTGATTTCGATAGTTGATTCATTCAACATGGTTTATGTCTCAGATGGTAATGACCGATGAATATAAGAGTCTTCTGCACCAAGATAGGTGAGTATAGATTCATCATCCTAACATTGAACGACATTAATAGAAGGTGTATCATCCTCGATCATTTTAGGATATAGGAAGGGAAGAGAAGAGGGGCCTCACCCTCGCGTTGATAAGTTAGAGTCCCCAAGGAAATGGTGTTTATGAAAAAAATGTTAGGAGGAATGGATTCTGGATCCATCGACTTTGTCGGTGAAGGTGGTGAAGAAGGTGAAGTAGGTGAAGAAGGTGGAGAAGGGTCAATATCCTTAGTGAGTTGAATGTGAGCCTTCTTGGCGGTAGTTCAAGAAAGCGATACCACTACAGTCATTATGTTAGCTTGTAGTACATGGAATAACAGTGTGTGCCAACCTTGCTCATAAAATCCAAAACCAAAATATTTCCACGCACATTGGTGCAGGAAGGTGTGTGTGAAACAACGATTGGTGAGTGATTGGAGATCAATAGAAAAGGGGTGGGTTTGTGATGGTGGTTCGGGCGTATAAGTGGAAGTATTAAGTCCCCCATAGGTGAGATTGGTATGAAGTTAGGGAGGACCATAAAGGAGATGCTCTCTATGCGGTGATCATAGTGAGGGTGTTGGTGAAGGCTTCCATACTCTTATGGAGTAAGGAATGTGTTGACATTATAGACGTGATACTCCCCTAGAGTGAGGCATTGAAAAACACCTTGAAGGGATCGGTTGTTGATATCGGGTAGTTGGGATAGATAATGTGATAGAGATTGGATTAGAGGTGGATCCGGCTGATTGGGAGGTGGATGGGTCAGAAGTGGAGGTTGTGGTAGTGGTAGGAATGGAGGATTTAGGTATGGTTGAGGTAGAAATGGCCTTTGGTGAGTGGAGGTGTGGGTGAAGAGGAATTGGTCATGGATGTGGATGCCCTAATGGGTACAAGTACGTCATTGGGTCGGTAAAGCATGTTGCAGGTTTTGAAAGGTGATGGGTCAGTTGGAATGGTATAGGTGTGTCCTTCATGCTCAAACTTCACATAATGATGCAAAGTGGAAGGAACGTAACCCATGACATGAATCCAAGGTCTACCAAGCAACAATTTATATTGAAATTCCCCCTCCAAGATGTAAAGCAACTCTAGAATAGTATGGGGGCCTATGCAAACATGGAGGATGACGGTGCTAAGTGTAGAGGTGATAGCGTCATTAAATGAATGCAACATGATGGGATGTTTATGCATGTAATTTTGGGTATGCGTATTTGGTCAAATGCATGGGAGGAGATGATGTTAATGCTAGCGCCCCCATCGATCATAACATGTCGTACACGTATATTATCAATATGGATGGAGATGAAAAGGGCTGGATCAGGGTCATCAATTTGGTGTGGTGTGATCTCTTCATTTGAGAAGCTAAGGGTGGCTACTTGGTGAGTAGGTGGAGGTGTAGAAGAAGGTGGTAATTTGGTGAGAGAGGCTACATGATGAGGTGTAATAATGGAGGCTACGGGTGTAGGGTCATTGGGTAAAACCTCAATAAACTGAAGAACCTCCATGAGAGCTTGCAATGGGATTAAGAGGTTTGGATGAGGTCATATAGGGACATTTTGATGGAGGATTTGTGTAATTGTTTGAGTATCACATGATGTGTAACCCCATTAGAAATAAGATATGTGGGGCCATGGAAAGTAACTTTAGGTGTAGTACAGATGGTATGTTAGGTATGGGGTTGGTTGGTGTAGTGGATGAAGTAGGTGAGCCATGAAAGGTGTAATGGAAGGAAGGGTAGAAGGCGAGCGGTGGGAAGGAACCTTGTGAAATGAGTTGGGCACACCGACATTTGGGTGGATGTTTTCCGAGTTATCTTATATGAACCATGTTAATTTCGAATCTTAGGGATGGCTATAAGAGTTGTGGGGGTGGAGATTTTGTCATTGAGTAGGTAATGAAGGAAGAAGCTGTGGAAATTGGTCTTTGGTTAAATGGGGTCCTCATCAAGAAGGTCATCATCGTCAAATTTTTCTTCAGCAGGACACAACTAGATAAGATCAACTTTCAAATCCTTACATTCCTCTACATCATGTCCTGGCACATGATGGTAGATGAAAATTTTAGTTTCGTCAAACCCTTTTAGTTTGGGTTTTAGTGGGTTGTAATGTCTAAGAGGTGGTAATGTGATGATAGAAGTTTTGAGGAGGTTGGTTAAGATTTTGGCATAGGATCCCGCTAGTGGATCACAATGGGAGGTGAATGTGGGTTTGGGTGCAGTGCAAATGATTTTACGGGAAGAGTCTTTGTAAGAGGGGGAGTGGTTTGAGCTATGGTCTTAGGTGTTGGTCGGTATCGCTTAGGTATGGGCATGGTAGATGAACCTGGAAATAGAGTGTGTGGCTGGTTTTGCTACCTTATTGAAGGGTAGCAGATTTTTACCTTTAGGTTACACCTTCTTAAGTAAAGATGCTATGGGCACATGAGATTTATAGGGAAAAGTGGATAGTGGAAGAGGGCAGGTTACCCATGGGGGTAACCAAGGTGTTGTGGAGGTAGATGGTGTAGGTTGTGCAGGAGGTGTGAGGGAAAGGGAAGGAAGTGTCATGGGTAGTGAAGAAGTTATTGATGGTATTAGAGGTATGGGTGGTAAAAAGGTTATAGGTGTGGGTAGAGGTTGTGTGGGGTGCTTGGGTATATTAGAGGTCTCATGAGGGAGAAATGGCTACTGCATTCTTGGTTTACTAGCGGGTGGAGGTTTCTTAGCCAGGGTCAAGGGGTGAGGTCCTAGGATGGACAAAAGGGGTGAAGGTGATGAGGGTGTGATTGGCGAGGTTGGGGTATGAGATCTAGGGGATTGGTTCTTCTATTTAGGGGTTGGGTTAAGTTTGGTGTTAGTTTTGGAGGATGTAGCTAAATCTAATTTGATGGGTGGATGAGTAAGGCTAGCCATTGGGATGACCCCTAAAGTAGTAATAGGTTTAGGAAAGGAAGATGATGTAGGTGGGAGCTTGGATGTAGATGCATGGGGGTTATGGGTAGAGGTGTGAGTTGAGCCATGAGTGGTATCATGGGAGAATTTGTGATAGTTGTGGTTGTGTTTGGTTTGGTCGGCCGAAACACTTTTAGATAGATAGTGGAGGTGTTAGCGAGTGACATCTACATTTGTGTTGAGACAAGAAGTAGAAGACGCCCAAAAGTAAGGTTGTATCAACATAATCCGGCTATCGGATAAGCATGAGAATGACACTACTATGGGTAAGGTTGATGTGGATCCAATGGTGATTCCCATAAAATGTGTTTTAGAAATAGGGAAATTGCTAGCTTCAACCTCTGTGGGTAAGAGAGCCAAAAGTAAGTCAACAGGATCTTGGGTCTTGATGGAGAATGGTAACCTAGAGGCAATGACATTTCCACTGGATCTTTGATAGGTGGAGGAGATGATGGGTGATTCTCTGTTGGTGGAGGATATGAACAAGCGTCTCCCCTAGTTTGGAGAGGTACTTCTAGTGACGGTTCTCTAGGTGGAGAAGCCAAAGGTGAAGTGGTATCGATGTTAACAGAAGGCTCCTTCACAGGTGAGGGAGGAGATGAAGGGTGTTCCTCTGTGGGTGGAGGAATAGGTGAAGTGGGTTCACGTGTAGGTGGAGGACTTCGGGCTAGGATTTCCTCTATGGAAGGAATATGAGGTAATTGGGAAGCAACTGGTGCATCACTGAAAATAGCATGGACCTCACGGGTATTGCTATCAGTAGTTGAGGTCTCCCCAGTTTGGTCAGAAGAAGGGGCATGATTAGGAAATGGTTTCTTGAAAATGTGTAGGTTTTGGTTGGCAGGTGCGTTCGGATTATCCAAGACTAACTCGCCATTCTTGAGCATTTCCTAGACAATGTTCTTGAAAGTGATGCAATTATTATCATTATGACCTTTTACCCAATGATAGTTACGAGAAGTCATGCTCTTTGTACCACACAGTGTGGGGCGAGTAGGATCAAAACTAGTGTGTGGTTTTATAGGAGGAAGGGTGATGGCCCCAGCTTTAATGAGCTTTTCTAAAATAGAAGAATAAGGCTCCCCAATTGGGGTGTATTTCCATTGTTCTTATCTGAATTGAAAAGTATAGAGGCTGGAAAGATTAGATGAGGGCTTAGCCTAATTTGATGGATGAGCTGGGTTGGCCTTGAGTACCACTGCGTTAGTGGTTCCCTTGGCTTTTGAATAATTATTCTATGGTTTCGAAGAAGAAGAGGTATCATTTGAATTAAATGTTGAGTTCTTATTTTGTAGTTGGATTTTCTTTTCTTCGATGGCCCGAATCTCTAGCTTTCATGCCATGGTGAATGCCTCATCGAAGGTTTGGAAATTTTGCACCTGTAGGGTTAGCGAGATATGTCTAGCACAAGCCCAAGTGAAGAGCTCTATGAGTTCGGTTTGTGGTAATTGGAATGTGAGTTGATTGATCAGGCTATGCTAACGAGTGACAAAATCGTGATAGACTCATCATCATATTGACGCATAGAGTAGAGGTCAGTCATGGTAACCTTCTTAACAACATTGATGGAGAAGTGATCCAAGAAGGCTTGGGCTACCTAATTAAATGAAAAGATAGAATGTCTAGGTAATCCACTATACTGGTCTAATGAGGGCACGGTCAGAGACATGGGAAAGGTCCATAGAAGCAAAGCATCATCATGGGTGATTAGATAACACCCATGTTTGGAAGACCGTAAATGCTGTTGTGCGTCCTCCTTTCTATTGAAGCTGTTAAATTTAGGCATTTCCCAATGTATGGGATATGGACAAATAGGAATGGATGGGTGTATGGGCTCATTGCAAATTTCATCGTAGGTGAGAGAGTTGTGTGAGCCAGAAACCAATGCCTCCAATGTTTGCATCTTTTCCATCATTAAATTGATGAGGTCATTGGTAGGTGGTGATGGATGTGTACCTCCTATAGTGTAAGAGGGTTGATTTTGGACATATGAAGGAGGTGGCATTCCAGTATATGGTGATGCCGCATAGGTAGGTTGATAATGAGGGAGTGAGATAGGGGTACGTACTGAATGAATGATAGATGAAACGGGAGGCTGCTGATAGTACGTATATGGAGGTGGAAGGGTTGAGGTGACTCTAGTAGCGATGGGGGCTAAGGATTGTGGAATAGAAAGGACAATGTTTTGAAATGGGGTAGGGGTCATCGACACCGGGGTGGTTGTGTTGTTATGGGTATATGTGAGATAATAGGTATGGATGAGGTTATGTTCTAGGTGGTGGATGAAGGTATAGTGGATGTTGCGGGTGCAATAGATGTGGTAGATGCAACAGTCATAGTAGGTATAGGGCCTAGCTGCGAAATGATTAGGGGAAAGGCAGGTGTGGGTAGTGTAGAGCTAGAAAGGGATGATGTAGAAGTAGGAACGAGCATTGGGGGGATAGTTGTGGGCATGTTGTATATCAACTGACTTGAGGCATCTCGAGTGGATGAATGGGAAAGATAGAAGCGTAGGCAACATGGTTCTGGTCAAGGAGTCGTGTGAACTCCTCATCACCTTTGGCGATAGTGATATGTTGGATAGGCTTCATGGGTGATAGAATGGAAGGTGGTGAAGGACTAGGTGGGAGTGGTTGAAAAATAGTGTGGAATATGAGGGCATTTGATTCATGACGAGTCAACACCATGTGAACAAGTGCCGATCTGGTAGGTCCGCTTTCTGTAAATGACATAGAAATACAACAGAAATAGGAAAAACAGGTAGTGGTAGGTGGATTGGGTTAAAATGTCAACTAGAAAAATGCACAGGCTAATCAATGTCAGTTAGGGTAAACCGATGTTGGCTAGGGTAAACCGATGTCATTCAGAGATAACCACGGTGAATCACTGTGGAAAAAGAACAGTTTGACAAACAAGGCAAAAGATTGATAATCTAGTAGGTAGAGATGTTGTAGATGGGTTTTATTAGTACATAGAAGATGATGAGAGTTACAGAGACTCTGAATAACAAATAATATGAAACAGGTGTCCATTTGGGTAGGTTAACCAAAAGAACAAGAACCGCGCCGGTTGGGTAAAATCGGTGACGGTGAGTGATGAGGAGGCGAGAATATGCCCGATTAATGTATAATAATATATGATCTCATCTTACTCTCCCTTTTTATTAAGTTTGATTGCATTTTGTGACTTTTAGTTGATCTGATATGAGTTAGGATGTAATTGTCTATCTTTTGATTGATTGTGATTCTAATGTTTAAAAGCTTTGAAATTCTTGACAAAGTGTGTGTTTGAAATTCAGTTTTGTAATAAAACAAGTCTAATCAGTTGAGGAAATGAAGCAGGTAGCATTCATTATGTTTTTGGTAGCATCTGTTCCCACACAACTTAGTTTCGGAACTTCTAAGCTAGTTCCGAAACTCCATCACATAGTCATCATTTAGTTCCGGAACTTTCGGACTTAGTTCCAAAACTCCAGTATTTAGTTTTGGAACTTTCGAACTAAGAGAATTCTGGGTTGTTAAATCTGATTCGAGGAGGAGAAAGGGCCCACTCCCTAAAGGATAAGGAGAAATGTAGTTAATTTTAAGCCCAAATCGAAATATTGAATTCAATGACATAAAAAGATGAACAAGAGAGAGTATGATCTTTCACTAATGCAGTACAAATGAAAGAGAAGAAGAGTTCTTTTTATAGCACCAAAACACGATTGCTTTGAGACAATAGAAAGAAGAGAAGATTCCAGGGGAAAAATTTAATGTGAGAACCTTTTGGAAAGGAAACAAACATACAAATTTTCACCTAGAAATGAAGAAATGCAAGGAACCCCAAATGGGTCCCACCGGGTGTGCCAAAATGTTTCACCTGATTCTTAGAGCATTTCTTGGAATGTGACGAAACAGATAAAGGTAAAAGGGATAGGAGGAATACCTGTTAAAGCTAGTTAAAGGTTGTTGCATGCGTATGACTTCTTGATCCACAACTGATCATGAGAGCTTCCTTTTGGCTAGGAGGAACTACCTGAAATGAACAACAAGACCACCAAAAGAGATTAAATAGCATATGACAGTGGACTACCTAGTGTATGCTAGTTCTAGGAAGTGTGATACTCCCTAGAAGGTTGTCAATCCACTGTTTAAAACAATTCAATGTTAACAATAAATGAAATCCTACTATAGTTAAAATGATTTAGGTATCTCATTTGACTACAATAAGAAAATTCATTCACAACAGGCTAAGCTATGATTGAATCTGAAGGGCAAGGTCTATGTCTACTGGTACTGGTTAGGGTCTGTTTTTGGGTATTTGGTGGGGAATTTAGGCTCTGTTCTTAGTTTGAGGGTAAAAACAAAGACCGATGTCGGTCTAGTGTAACCGATGATGGGTCAAGATGGACTAACGACGGTCATGGGTAACCGGCGTCGGTACAGTCGGGTGACAGAAACTTATTAAAATATTTGTGTAAGGATAGATCCGAGGCTAAATGGAAATGAAAAGGGTAATGGAAAGGTCTCTGTGGAGATCTTAGGTATACTCGTGAGGTGTTTGATAGTTGGGTATTGGTAATTTAATGGTGTGGGTGAAGGAATGATAAAACTTGCATGAAGGTAAATGGTGGGAGAATGGGAGTGCAAGTAGAAAATGAAAGTAGATGAATGTTGGTTAACAAAATGAAAGTAGATGAATGCTGGTTAACAAAATACTTACTGTTGTATGAGCTTGATGGTTGGATGAAAATGGAAGTTGATCAGATGGATGGAATTTGGTGTGGTGATGGCACTTCCCTAGATGTTTCTGTGAATGAAAAATGGCTTTGTGATCACTTCTGATGCTAGCTGTGGATGTTCAAATGCGTGTACGAATGCTAGTTCTACTTGCATGCAGCTTTGGTCTTGTTTCTTGCTCTCTAAATGTGCAACCTCAAAATAAGGTTACCAAAGGGAGTAAAAGGTAACTGACAATGGTTCCAAAGTTAAAAAAATGAAAGTAAATGAACATAGCCTACTAAAATGAAAGTAGATGAATCTTTGGTTAACAAAATATTTATTGTTGTATGAGCTTGATGGCTGGATGAAAATGGAATTTGATTAGATGGATGGAATTTGGTGTGGTGATAGCACTTCCCGGATGCTTCGTGAATGCAAAATGGCTCTGCGATCGCTTCCGATGCGTCTTTGGTTGTGGATGTTCAAATGCGTGTGCGAATGCTAGTTACGCTTGCATGCAACTTTGGTCTTGTTTCTTGCTCTTTGAATTTGGCAACGTCAAAATAAGGTTACCAAAGGGAGTAAAAGGTAAGCGATGACGGTTCGGGTTGGCCGGTGGTGGTTTATGGTGACCCAGCATCGGTTAGGGGATTTCCTAGGTTTTACTAAAATGGCGAGATCGCTTGATTTCTTGGATCTTGTTCGTTTCCCTTCGTGGATTAGAATGGAATATTATTTTGTAATGGTTGGGAATGTAGGCTTTGATTTTTAGGGTTTAGGTAGGTCTTAGTTAGTTATGGCAACATACTAAGAATAGATTTGGGGTGAGGTGGCTAGGTGAGGTGGTGGTGTGAGAATTATCTTAATTAGGATATTTAAATAATAAATATCATGAGATCATGGGTTAATTTAATTTAATTAATTAAATTAATATTACAGTGAGGTGAAAGAGGCCATGGTTAGGTGAGTGTGTTCGAGATGGTTACTTGACGAGGAATAAGGGAGTGTGACCCAATTTTGGTGTCTACACGAGAGATCCAAGTTTTTGCAAGCTTTATGCCATGAATTGGAGTAGTATGATAAGGAGATGAGATATTATACTTCATTATATTTCCATTGATAAGTTACTTACCTCATGATGAATATATTTGAGGTATGTATCATCTTAATTCTTGAAGACCAAATTCAGAGATGCTGAAACCAGCCAAGAAAGTCTTACAAAGTGGTGTTTCTTGATGTTTTAAGCCTCGAGTTGGATCTTTCTGGTAAATATTAATAAAATTAGACATCTTAAGCTTTAGTTTTATATATTACTTGGGTCATGAATATGATTGGAAGTAGTCTAGTTAGATGGTTTTTCAGAATGTTTTTGTAGAAGTTGATTTAAGCACACCTATGAGCCTAAATGAATGTCTTGGATAATGTGGCAAGTTTCTAAGAATACAAGAGAATTATTTGGCTTGGTGGGACCATGTACCATGTGAATAAAAATATAGAATACTTTTGGAAAATTTTGAGAGCTAGAAGACAAAGAATGAGTGATTTGAAGAGTCATGGTAAATGAAAGGTCAAAAGTCATGTCTAAGAGTTATATTTATTCATGTAAGATCATTTTTGTGTTGTTAAAAAATAAGATGATGTTATTTTGTCTAAAATGTATAGAAATGATTGCAAATATTGAGAAAGAGGAGAAGATAAGTGAACTAAAACAGATATCACATCAGGTTGATGTAAGTAACCAGGTGAAGAAGGTGATCAACCATTTGTTGTATGAATGAAGTCTGAGTTGTTGCTCGCATGATCGGAAGTGGGTGATTCCTAGAAAGTGGGTGCTTCAAATTTGGAGTGGGTGCTTCAAGGTGAGTGGGTGCTCACCATATGGTGAAACCATTATAACTTTATAGGACAATTGTCCAAGTTAGTTCTCTAGTTCTAGTGGGTTTTTATCCCTTGATGGGTTTCCCACATTAAATATTTTCTCCTCATGTGTTTATGTGTGTTTACTTCTCTTTCTCTTTCATGGTTTGATTCTCATATCTCTCATGGTTAACATAGTTAAATGTGGTTGATTGAATCTTTCAAAATTGAAACAATGATTCACCCCCTCTTAGTGCCTAGAATTTCTAACATGCAGAACTTCTAATTTGTAGAACTAGGGCACAAGGAATTGAAGAAAAAAATAGAGCATGAGGAAAGAGAAAGGATTTGAAAGGAAGGTTGATTAATTGAACCCTTGCAGATAAGTAAAGAACATTGAGTAGGTAAGCACTTAGGGCACACATTAATTGAGCAAGAGTTTGTAGTTTGAAATAAAAATATGACACCCAAGAAATCACCTACTATTTCACCCAAGGGAAAATGAAAGAACAAGAACAAGAATCCTATAATAAAATACGCATCGGAGGAGAGGTTTTTGAATAGAAATATCTAGGAGAGGTGCTTCTAGGGTAGCTATGGGAGTCGCACCTAACCAAGTGTAAGATCAATGACTATAACCATCGCTTAGAGTAGCAAGAGGCTGAGATAAATAGATAAGAATTGAAGAAAATGGACCAAAGGACTGAGGATGGTAAGTTAGACTATGTTGAAAAGTTGTAAAATGATTTTGAGAGTGTGAGATTTCTCTGATTTATGAGTTAACCTTCTTTGGAAAACTTGAGTTCTTGTATCAATGGTTAATGTCACGCATCCATAAGGATTATTTTTACTTTTCAAGAATTATAATGTGCATCATCGTGCGGTTGATTGGTAAAGTTACATGTTTATGTAGTTCGGGCCTTGAGATAGAGACTGAATTGGAAGATGATGTCAGGCTAGAGGCCATTACCATTACAGTAAACTATCAAAGGAGAGATTGTTTGATGGATATCATGAATATCAGTGACCCAGGAATAATAATCACAAAGTTCCTAGTTAGTTGCAAGTTGGGTGCATCGAATGGTGGAGTCGGGTGAAAAAAATGTGGTGCACATAGCCAAGAAGATGGTGTAAAATAATTGATACAACATTCTACAATTCATTGCTGAAGGAATTATTGAAGAAGCACACATGTAAGTTATGAAAGAAGAGAAAATAACTTGGGGGCTATCCTTATCTTGATTGTCTTTTGTGAGATAGGGGTTCCTGATGGGTTTGATGACAAAGTATGGAAATACCCGATGGAGAACAAGTTCCCAACATAAAGGTTTGCAAAGTATACCTATGATGGAGGTATTAATAATGTTTACAAGTTTCGAGTAGATAAATGGTACAAGAGGATGCATGAAGCATTCGAGCATGAGTGGCACGTACCAAGGGAGATGCCTTCAATTTTGAATGGTAAGGCTGAATTTGTAGTTTACCAACATTCTTTTTGGGGAGATTTTATATGAAAACTAGAGAAAAGAGCCCCTAGTACAAGCTACCCTTTGCATTCACATCCAAATATTTCCAATCATTGGTGAATAGGATATTTAATGTATGGAAGCTAAATTTCGATGCGAGATAGGGTAGATTCGATTGCCACACTTTGTGCACTATGTATGTGTATCCTAGCAAGTTAGCATATATGAAGAAAATGGAGTCTGATAACATAGATATCACTTCGAGATTCTTATGGTAGCTAAGAAAGCGGAAATGGTATATATACATTTTATTCTTAGAGTGATGAATGGGAAGTACATTGATGGGGAAGACCTTCCTCTTCTAAGACCATCAAAATGAAAGCAGATGGTGGGCATTAAAAGAGCACGCAAGGAGACCCTCACAAATAATAATAAGAAGAAAATGAAAAGAATCAGGATGAGGCCAAAGAAGAAAATAACACCGCACTTGACTAGATTCATAGGAAGAAATTACGAGAGAGGGCACAAGAGGATAAGACAATAGTGTAAGGGCTTCAATATAACAAGGAAGTCACCAAGGGTTACTTCGACTAAGCCAAGTGTAAAAATAAGACTCCTCCAAAAAGGAAAAGGTGAAGGTTGGTGACAATTGAGGATACGTGATGACGAAAAAAAAAGGAAGAGGTTACATGCAATGAATAAACCCGAGTCATCCATAATTTGGATGAGGATGAAGAAGATCCCAAGGATGAAAATAGACAACATGATATGGAGGTACATGACGTAAGGAATTCTATTAGGAATAAGACGAAAACATGAGTGATGGTGAGCCATCTAGAGAAGGAATATGAGCCACAAGTGGAGATGAGAGTACTATGCGTCTAAGTGTAGAAGACCATGTGCCACCATGAAAGCGCACTTTGGTGGAAGGAGGAAAAAGGAGGAGATCTTGTAAACACCACGGGTAAACTATATTGATGATCAATCAAAGGTGTTTCACGAAATATTTCAAAGCACGATGTAGAAAAAGATCTCTATGGATAGGAAGTGATCAATTCGAAGGTGTGACCATTCACACAATGTTGGGAAATACTTGGTAGCGGAATAGTGCTAATTCAATAACAAAAATCATGCACACAGGACCTAAACAATTCCTCAAAAAATCTACAAAGAAGTGGAAGCATAAAACTAGAATAATCCAAATCACACAAAAGTACACACACATAAAAAGTATGTACCATGGTTCACCCAATGTGGGCTAAATCTACCAAAAATAGAGATCTCATATATATATATATATATATATATATATATATAATATAACAAGAGATTACAAACTAACTCTTTGTACAAGAGTACATGTATCTCTACAAGAGTATCTCTTCCTCCCGATCTCCAACCGGATCTGCGTGAGTACACTAAACCGTGCCTCATACCACCACTTGTGTCTCCTCCAGATCTCCAACCAGATATACCCGAGTGCACTGACAACCATCCCTCTCAAACCGAGCCGGATCTCACATACTTGAAGCTACCCTACATCTACCACTGTGTAGCCAAGCTCTCACTGTATTGTGAATCTGCAAACGAGACCTCTACAATATCTAGATCTACATGGATCAACAATACAATATGATCTCATGGATCTACAATACAAGACTAGATCTACATAGATCTATAATACAAGATCTCACCAACATGTGGATCTACAAGAAGAAACCCTATGTGCTTTGCATACTATGCAAGCCATTACATGAGACTAAACAATACAAAGGAAATACAGTAGAAGACGTTACCCTCTTCTCACCATTCAGATGTACCTACTATTTCCTTCTATCCATCTCCTATCCATGGAGACTTTGTCTTCATGTAACCTATTCTTTCTTTTTCTTCTTCTTCGTCTTCATCCTCTCGGTCTCGGAGAATCAAGGATCTAATCCGATCCTTCTCATTATTCCACCTAAGCCCTAACTTTCACGCTTATATATAAATATATAAACTTAGGGCACCTTAGCTATGTAATTACATCCAATAGATTTGCTTTAAAACAAAATCTATATTTAAAGCCCGTGACTTAAAATAAAACACATCGCATGTGTAATGGCCAGGCGTCGGTTAGACCTAACCACTGGTGGCTCCCACTTGCTCACGATTGAAGTTGTGCATCGACCGATGATGGTTACAGGTGACCGTGTTGGTTCCCCCTTGACCGATGATGGGTTACTATATTTCCAGTCACTTTCCATTGCATGCTAACTGTGAAGCAATCTAGCTCCACAACCTAACAATCTCCCACTTGGAGATAAATTGCTGAATCTCTATACCTGTACCTGTACATCACCGTCCTCTATGCACCGTGAAGACCATCTATTCTTTCCTTCAACAATTCTCTCAAAAAATAAAACCAGAAGATCAAAACCATCTTCTCAAACCAAGAAGATGAAACCATGACTTACCAAACTTGCACGAAGCTACAACTGATTTGTGACACCAAGCCTCAAGCTCCCACTAAATCGTAACACCATACCAATTGTTGGTATCGGACAAACAAGCCAACCTAGATCCTCATGCAACAAGCCATCATGACTAACACACCTGCAAGAGCTCCCACTCAAATTGAAGTTCTGAGCCTCAATCACATCCATAGCCATACCTGTAAAACCAACCATGTTCTCCATCCATCTATCCATGTCTCCATGCAACCACTAATGTAACTAACAAAACAAGTCAAACTGGAATATGCGAAAACAAAACAAGATCATGGGTAAAGATAACCCAAATGAGTTCTACCTACAACAATGGTTGATCAATCCACAAACCTGCATAACTCAAAGAATCCAAACACGCAATCGAAAAATCCAACCCCGCATAAACAACTAGCATGTCCAAGAAAATCATTTGTAGATAACATCTCTCAAGGAGTAATATAGTAACAAGAGGAAATACAAACATCCCCTACTCATGCTCAAGGCATCCATTTGTAAATCAAATATATGCATCATCATAGACTCATAAAATTGAATCTATCCAACATGTACAAAATCACCATGTACATCCATCCATATCACCAGCTCTCCAAAAGCTCCAAGTATGCCACCAACTAACTCCAAAGCCGAATATGAATCATGTGCTCATCAATGTCAATAACAAACATCCATGCTGAACCATGCCACTAATACCAAGTGCAAATATCAACATACATGTCATCAACATACTACACAGATCAACCAAGATGAAAGCAAAACAAGGGCACCATCTAAAAATGGTAAATAAACACTGCTGTTAAACCTGTGACCAAACCGACCATGGTTTCTAACCGAACCGGTCACTTCTTGACCAACCATGGTTACCAAATGACCAACCATGGTTAATCCTAACCGACACCGGTCTCTGTAATAGTCGATTTTCTCTTTTAACCCTTAAAACTCTAAAAAATTGCTCTATCATCTTCACCCAGCTGAATCTAACCATCAACTATAATCCCATAGGGATATCTAGGCACCACAAAATAAACCAGAAGTGACATCACAAAGCAATAAAATCAATATACCTACAAATCCGTGACTGTCCTCTAAAACCAACTAGTGCCTCTACCACTCTAAATAATAGCAATCTCCTCTCACTTTGCATGCGCATCATGTATCCAATCTTGTAATGCCAAAAACCATGGCTTGATCCCATTGAACATGAAATCCCTTGCACTACCTGCTAATATGTTAGTGAGAAATAAAACTAGATGAAAGACCTATAAAATTGATTCCTTTTCTTCTTTGAGAATACTTCTACACTTCTTGTGAAGTAGGTGAATCACCTTCTTTCCATCCATATGTACTCAACATCTCTCGTTACCTACAACTATGTCTAACCATGACTTTTCATTGAGGATCTCATCCTTAGACAAGAAACCCTTGTCCTCAAGATTCCACACAACTAGGAAATAAAAGTCAAATGACACCAAGAAACCATGGTGTAAATTTTTGCACACACAATCAAAACATAATATCATTTGCTCCAAACGAAAGAAATAAAACATGAACCATATAGAGATACCTGACTCAAAGTCTCAATGGACTAACCGAGCCAAATTTTTCCTCTTTCTGATCCAAACATTGAAGTGATCAACACAATTTCTACTTGTACACACTGTGCCAGAAACCAGATCCTCCAAAATAGGACATTAAACCAACTCGCCCTCTCTCTTGCTGCAAAAAAACCCGTACAAATAAGTTTCCATAAAGACCAACCATGATCATCCCCTAACCAACCATGGTTAACTTACGAGATCGGTTCCTCCGTGACCAACCTTGGTTCTCGGACCAATGTTAATCTTCGCTGGAGTGAACCCAACACCACACAATTTGGCATAGCACACCACACTAGGTGCCTACTTCGACCAAAGCGATAGTTGAGCTAAGCTAGTCATTTCAAGAAGCATCCAAATCTCGTACAAAAACAATACAACAAGTCCATGCAATAAATTGCATCAAGATGAAACACATCACCTTACCAGCACCAAGACACTCAACCACATCTTCAATTGAAGTACATTCTTCTCCGATGGAAGCTCCATACTGCATCTGCGTTCTACTACCTCTCTACCGGCCTCGTGCATCTAACTACACCAAAGGATGCATAAATGCTCCTTTTCTCATTCTCAGATCTAGATCTGTAATCCCAAGCATGCATGTGCAACCAAAATAATATAAGCACTGCAATACCAAGGTAAAACCATATCTCAATAACTAGATACGTAATCCAACCAACATGCTTGTGCCTCCAAGAACTGGGAAACCTTAACAAACAAGATACATTCTATGTATCTTTCCCATTCTTCAGACTTGTGATTTTCTATTTAAAAAATAGGCTACCGAAGCAATCTTGACCATCGTTACCCCGTAACCAACCACGGTCACCCTGTCGACGCCGGTTGCCACTTAACCGACACCGGTCACTGTAATTTCTAGCAACCTTACTCTTCTAGCTCCCACTTGAGATTAAATCTCTTCCTGTGATCTTCTCATTAGGAAAAAAACACCACTCTGATACCAATTATTGGGAAAATACGAGGCAGTGGAATAGTGTTATGATTCAATAACAAAAAATCATGCACATAGGACCTAAACAATTCCCCACAAAATCTACAACAGTGGAAGCATAAACTAGAATAATCCAAATCACACAAAAATACACACACATAACAAGCATGTACCATGGTTTGCCCAATGTGGGCTACGCCCATCAAAAAATAGAGATCTCATATATATATAATATAACAAGAGATTACAAACTAACTCTTTTGTATAAGAGTACATGTATCTCTACAAGAGTATCTCTTCCTCCCAGATCTCCAACCAGATCGGATGAGTACACTAAACCATGCCTCATACCACCACTTATGTCTCCTCCAAATATCCAACTGGATCTACCCGAGTGCACTACAACCGTGCCTCTCAAACATAACCAGATCTCACATACCCGAAGCTACCCTGCATCTCGCCACTTTGTGTAGCCAAACTCTCACTATATTGTGAATATGCAAATGAGACCTCTACAATATCTAGATCTACATGGATCAATAATAAAATATGATCTCATGGATCAATAATACAATATGATCTCATGGATCTACAATACAAGACTAGATCTACATAGATCTATAATACAAGATCTCACCAACATGTGGATCTACAAGAAGAAAACCTGTGTGCTTTGCATGCTATGCAAGCCATTACATGAGACTAAACAATACAAAGGAAATACAGTAGAAGACATTACCCTCTTCTCACCATTCAGATGTACCTGCTATTTCCTTATGTCCATCTCCTATCCATGGAGACTTTGTCTTCATGTAACCTATTCTTTCTTTTTCTTCTTCTTCATCTTTATCCTCTCAGTCTTGAAGAATCAAGGATCTAATCTGATCCTTCTCATTATTCCACCTAAGCCCTAACTTTCACTCTTATATATAAATATATAAACTTAGGGCACATTAGCTATGCAATTACATATAATAGATTTTCTTTAAAACAAAATATATATTTAAAGCATGTGACTTAAAATAAAACACATCACACAGGTAACCTAAGGCTTGCGGTTAGACCTAACCGCGGCCGGTTCCCACTGCTTCGACCAAAGTCGTCCTGTCGACCGATGATGGTTCTAGGTGACCATGCCAGTTCCCCCTTGACTAATGAAGGGTCACTATATTTCCAGTCACTTTCCATTGCATGCTAACTGTGAAGCAATCTAGCTCCATAACCTAACACACAAGGAATATGATCTCTTGGAATATGCGAATGATGTGGAGGAGTCTCGAATTTGAGATTAATAACAAAGCATATGCAAGGTGCAAGATGAAGAAAACACTAGGTATAGTCCTCATGACTGTCAAGCCCATGGAGTTAACTAATGAGAAGGTTAGCAATGATTTAAATAAGATGGAAGTTGAGGTGGCACATATAAATATCGACAAGGGGTCACTATTAGGATCCTACTCTAAGATAAGAAGGATAAGGAGAAGGAAGTCTAGTAGCTTACAGAGGAGTGAGAAAGGTGGAAAAGCATTCTAATTATTCTTTCAAAACTTTTCTCATATTATAGATACAATTAATTAATTACACATCGAAGCTGGAGGAAAGGGATAAGGATGAATACCCGATAACCTTGCACTACTTAGAGGATCTAGTACTCATGTTGTTGCGTGAGAAACATTATGTCCAAATTTCTTCGAGAAGAAGAGTTGTCCGAAGAGTGTGAGAAGGATAAATTGGTTGTAGCATGCAAAATAGTGGAGTACAGGGTGTCGGGCACCATGATTAAGGATGTGGTGAAAAATGCAGGATGGGAATTTGAAAATTTTCAAGAGCTTGATACCATATTCAAGGCATACACCACTCAAGAAGAGAATGAGGTCAAATAGGTGCAAGCATCCAAGAAGGATAATAAGGTTGGATTTGAGGAGATAATGGATGAAATTTTGTAGAAGCATGACACACTCTAAAGCGTGAAATACGCCTTCGAGATAATGCTTAAAGAACTTGGTTCTTTATTTGCGCAAAAGATGGATGCCTTAGAGGGAATGAAATTAGGCCTTGTTGGGATTATCAGAGAGCTAAAGGAGAAGGGTGAATAAACAACCCCCATGCAAGTGTCAAATACTACCAACTGGTACTAGATGTAGGTGCTAAGGAACTAGCAGAGTGGGAGAAGCTAGAGATCATCATAAACACCAAGTTCCTTGAACTAATTCAGCCATCCCATGAATGAAATCAAGTGTGCACTTAAGAATATGTGTCACTCTTTGATTTATTGGGTGGATGCCCCCTATTCTTTTATTTTCACATTATGTATTCTTCCATTTCTTGAGAATAATTCTTTAATTCAATATTTCCAAAGAAAGACAATATCCCTAGTGTGGGGTAATGTTGGTAAGAGAAAATTGACTAAGTATCATTGGGGTATAGAGGTTATGTGTAAGGGTATGCGTACACATAGGATTATAATCGTGCATAAGGGCGTGCACAATGGGAAAATAGGCTAGTATGCAAGGATACACGCATGTATTCAAAAGATTACGGAATTAGCCAATTTTCAATAAGGGCTAAAGATAGAAAATCAGAGTTAAAGTGTCTCTCAAGTAAAGATCTAGAAATAAACAAAAGTGAGAAGAATTAGTGTCCAAGCAAGGGAAAAGAAAGCACATACATAACAGGATAAAGCACACATGTGGACCTTGCTAAAAATAGGGATTAAAGCATGTTGTATATTTAGTTTGAGCTATTATTAGGAAAGCATGCAAGATATTGTAAGCATGGATATTTTTAGGAAATAAATTATGCAGGCTATTTTTATGCACACCTATTATTAGGTGAGTGCATGAAGCGGTGAAGGGAAATTCCCCACCCTTATATATAGGTAGTACATCGTTATTATGGAGAGGCATTTTTGGTATGATAGAGTAAAGTTCAAATAGATAGTCGAGCAGTCTAGGGTTTGAGTCCTGTTTGAGAGCGCTCATGGTTTAACACATGGATGAAACAACGTTATTGTAATAAGATACTTATTATATAATGGTTTGTAATGGATAATTGTGTTTGTGTTATTGAATTGAGTGTTTCGAGTATGAGACCTTGGGAATTCAAGTGTTAATAATCATTCTTTATGTTGTTTACCTTCCTTTTATGTGTTTCGGATTTCCATGTTTATGATGATTCTCTATGATTTTAAAAAAATAGAATTTTTGTAAAAACCCTAATATTATAGAGTCACGCATGATAATAAATGTTAAAATATAGATTTGACACAAGCAATAAGCTAATAAAATATGAAACCCAATTGCAAGAGAGAGATAGGAATTGACTTAGTTGATTTACACACTGTTTGGGACTAGTATGAGCTAGGAAAACTGCTGAATAGGGAGTGAAGACTGTTGTAAATGCTCAAGATAAATTGTAGATTGTAGGAATATGGCTAGACATGGGCACCCGTGGCTGGAAAAGGGTGCATGGGTGCTTGAGACCTTTCTTTGGGATCCTATGACAACATAGATGGTCAAAATCCAATTTTGACAATGTCATAATTACTATGTGTTGATCACTCGTGCTTCGTAATATGATCATCAATGTACTTGTAACCAATAATAAAAATATTCACCTAAAAACCCACAATACCACATCAAATCCAACAAAGAAAGATGTAATATGGGGATTTTGACTAACCCCAAAGTTCACCAACTAAGTGAACTTACAACTGAGTGTTGCACTACATCTTTGACTCCATGTAGTTCTTGTGAGTGTGTGAAATAATTGTTACCTAGGATGATCTTGTGAAAGTGCACTTGATAGTGGGTTGTAGCTAGATGTAACAATGTAGATAGATGTGTGGATGGAATAAAGAAACTTCCCCTTCCTATGTTGTGTATGTATAATATGCATCTTAGGTGATAGTAATGATGTTTAGAGCTTGGTCCTTTATTTTGATCACATAGCTATGTATTTATATGATTCCCTTATTTGAATTTTGTAATTGATAACTGGAAGGCTAACCCATAAGAAAATAAGATGCCCAAAAGATAAAAGAAGCCCAAAAAGAGTGAGTAAGGTGGAAAGAGGTCAGGGGCACCCAAAGGGGATGAGGGCGCTGGATGTTGGCATCTTGGCTGGGCATAGGTGTCCAAAGCCATTAAAGATAGGAAAGTAAAGTTATGACTGGACTGTCATGGGGTATGAAAGACCAAATAGAAAGAAAGAAAGAAAGACAAAATTCCAAAGACAATCGTCAATTACTAGTTTTCTTACTTAGGAATCATATGAATGCTAGTATGTATTTAGGAGCTATAAATGTACCCAAGTGCATGATTTTATGTCTACATTTTCCCCCACTTTATGTTGTTGAGTGATTATTTGATAACATAAAGTAGATAGAGATGGATATATGATAACCATGTAGAGCATGTAGAAAAGAACGTGTCAAGTGGACAAGTAATGTGTGGAATGAATGCAAAGATCAAGTGTGGAAACTAGGAAAGGAAAGTGACCCTAGGGGTGTATGTGTATGTGTTATACCATATTGTACATGTTGTTGTGATTTTTATTGTGCTTTTGATTGATTCTTCTTGTAAGTATAGACCTGAAAAAAAAGAAGATCAAGAATGTAGTCAAAGTTGTGTATATGACAAAATTGATTAGAGTATGAAAAATTATTTTAAAATATGTAAAAGTGTGTAAAAGGAAAGTGTGCACCTAATGTAGAAGATTGTAAAGGATAGAAAGATGTCTTGTAATGTTGTGAAGGATGATTTTTGTGGGTGATCTCATGTCGAGAGTGAGATTTTTGGGTGATATCATACAAAGTGTGAGTTTTGGGATGATCTCACTCCAAATGCAAGTTTTATGGGTGATCTCACGCCAAATGAGATTTTTTTGGGCAATCTTACACCAAAGAGAAAGTGTTGGGGAGAGAGGTATAGTGTTCCTCTCCTTCCATGACTCTGCTCGATTATACACCATTGTAGATGGTGTTATCCTGTTTTTATTTCTGTTGTCCCTTATTTGTTTCAAATTTATTATTTATTTCGATTGAAAAAGAAGATAAAATGCATTATACTTATTGGAGGAATATGCATGTCTTGTGAAAACTAATCTATAAACTGTTATGAATTGTGTTGATATGAGAAACGATTGTGAACTGATTGTGAGTGCTCCCGGGGTAGGAAAAAGGTACCAAGGTGCTCTTGTCTAAGCTCGGGCATTGGTGTTTGTGTTATATTGAGGACCCAAGTCGATTCTGGATTATTCGAGATTGTATTACTGTTATTCCCTTATCTTTGTATAGGCTTTTATTGTAGCTCTAAGTTGTTATATGGTGTGAATGATCCACCTAATGTATGTCCTCCCTCATTTGGGATGCATGCGACGTCGCTAGTGTATATGGACTAAAGAGAGAACCCGATGCTGATTTGAATTGTGTCTTTGTAATGGAGGGAGTGTGCATAGTAGAAACCAAGGCACATAAAAACAAAGTGGAGAGATATATGTGTTAGTAGAAAAACAAACATGTCGAAATAAATGATGTAACAAGAAAATGTTCATACAAGATAGACCGTAAAGAAAGAGTTTCAAACATGGGACATCACTCATAATATCACAAGACAATAAGGACTAAAGCGACCAAAAACATATAAGAAATGATAAAAAAATACATATGACATAGCCTCTGTAAACAATTACATATAGTGGAAAACAATAACAAGCAAAGTGTATCGAGATAACCATGGTGGCAAATATTTCATGCAAGGTAAATGTTGCACATGAAGCACTTGTTAGCATGTTATAAAGATAAATAGTATGTCAAAGCGTGTATGTACTAATGTAATAAGTAGTATGTTATGAAGTAAATGTAGTAAATAATGAAACAATAGCACATGTAATGTGTGAAAGTGTAAATGCCCCGAGAATCCTTGGTGGGACCTGGTAAGAGGTATAGTGTCAATCATCATTACAATGTGTAAATATTTGTAAGAAGTCTACATTCACAACTAGATAACAAGTGAAAGTGCATGTGTATATAGAAAAATATAATGACATATTGGATATCGGCTAACATAGTAAGCAAAATGCAATGTGTAACTAGTATAGGTAAGAAAGAGTAAGTGCGACCAAGATATGAAATATGTAGTGAGTGAATATGATGGAATGGTATGCAAAGTGTGAATGTAAAGATGGAAGGGGCAACGTGCCCTCAAGGTATGTGTGTGAGATGTGTATGCTAATGAGATGAGATTAATTTATAAAAGACCCCTCAACAATTCTGAATGAACCATAGAACAAGAGTGTGTCATTAGGAAATGGTTTGAGAATGTGGGCTAGAAAGATAGATCATGAATCGTAGAGTGTGAAGAGTGAATGAGGTGATGCTTATTTCATATTTAAACCCTCAGCATTTGAGTATGAACCGTGGAACTTTAGTGTGTCATAGGGTAATGACAATACAAGGTGTGTATTAAAATGTGTAAGAGTATTGAAAAAGATTAAGTGTGAAGCACAAAGTGTGATAGTAGGTACTATAGAATATGAATGATGTTAGAAGGGGGAAGATATCATGATTCTCCCCAAGTTTGTGAGTGATGGAGATATATGTGATGATGTGAGAAGGACCATGTCATGGTAACAGAGCTTGAAATGTGTCTTATCCATCAATGTAAGGATTAACTTGTTTGAAAAAAATAATTAGACATTGAAGTGGAGTAGGGTGAAGAGGGACCTTGAATGGTGGTAGCTTATTTGGGATTGATAAAATTGTAGAAGAATTAAGAGGAGGGGATGGAATAATTTTTAGAGGAGGTTTCTCGGTTGGAGTTGGTAACATTGTAGAATACTTGAGAGGATGAGGTGATAGACTTATTTTGAGAGGATGTTTCTTAGGAAAATCTTGACTTAGTGAAGAAGGAACATGAGTGACTATGGAATGATGCTCATTAGACATAGATGGATCAGATTTAGGATCCCATTGGGATTTAGCAATTGGAGATGAGAATGCAACAATATTTTGTGTAGCAAATGAAATGAAACCATGATGCTTAAGGTGGTCAATTTTTCATTTTAGAGCATAACAAATCATTTTCATTATGTCCATTAATTCGATGATAATATTTTTAAATATTGGTAATAACTTTTGAAGGGACCATACCCCGTACTAAAAAAGGCTCAATAGCTAGAAAATATAATATCAACATAGTGGTTTTTTATATGTGGGGACCACACCCAAACAAAATCCTAGGAGCTAGATATTTCGATAAAAACTTAGGTAGGGGCCAAATTCCTATAAGGAAACCAACAAATGACACTATATGAAAGAAAATGAGCACGGGAAATTCTTTCTCACTCAACCCCCGAGGTTGTACCAGAAGCAGCCGATGTTAGATGTGTGGATAGCTAACTATAGGAGGATCAATGACTAAGATCTGGTAGTGTGATTTCCGGGTAGCTGAATTAGAAAAGGGGAGATTTAGAGGCTATGAATGGGTAGCATAAATTCTCTATGGTTTTTTTCCTAACTTGGATCTAAGTGTTGATCTAGTTTGAAGTATCCAAATTAACTAAGATGGAAATAACAATCTATGCTACTGCTAAAAGGAAACTAATCTAAACAAATCACAAAACTTAAATATTACAATAAAAACAATAGTTTTCTTCTAATATAAACAACTAAAATATTTCTAGACTAAAACTAAACAAGAAAGATAACCCGATGTGGTTATTCACATATGTTGAGTCTATTGAAACTAAAATAACTTAAAACAAGAAATTTTCCAAATAATATATGATGTGTAGAAAACCTCCTATAGATATTCTCTCCTTTAGATCCACAGGGATGTTAGAAGAGGATCTATCACCGAGGATTGCTATGAAAGATTTAAACCCTCTTGGAAATTAACTAATTACTTGTAAATGAAAGGAAATTGATTTCTACTCTATTTGATATGATATAACAATGATAAATTGTAGGAATGAAGGAAATAAAACAACAAATCCAACCTGGAATTCATAGAACAGAGGTAAATCCAGCTATGTAGTAATTTTTCCCCTCAGTTTGTCCTTTCTTTCTCTATGTGTCCATATGAGTCCAAGGAATTGGGAATGCAAAGGCAGTAGTAGGAGAAAGCACTTGAGCAATGGTAGCTTGAAGGTAGTCTAGTTGCAATGCAAGTAGAAGAGAGATAGCACAAGATATTTGAGCTTGGCTATGTAATTCCTAGCAAGATTGTGGCAGCAATACTATGCAAGATACACAAAAATTCTCAAGCCCTTTTCTTGAATACAAGCATGGAATATATAAGAATTGGAGTTGGGATGTGCCTTCATGCACAAGGCAATAAGAGGTAGTTCAAACTAATTAAATCTATTTAAAAATAGAAGAGGGAAGGAAAACTAAGCCATTAAGACTATTTTTAGGCAATTTGGTTCACAAACGCACCCTAAAAGTTAAGTTAGGTGAAGTGTTTGCATTAGAAAGAAATATGATGTGTTTGAAACCTTCAAAATATGGAAATACTTGGTTGAGAATGAAAAATGTCTCAAGTTGAAATGTCTCAGGTTGGATAATGGAGGGGAGTATTGCAGTAATGAATTTCTTGATTATTGTTCAATAAATGGGATCCACAAGCAAAGAACGGTTCCAAATACTCCACGGGAAAATGGAGTGTTAGAGAGAATGAACATGACAATCATGGAGCATGCTAGGTGCATGAGGTTACATGCGGGCTGATACTCATGTTTTGGGTGGAAGTGGTGAGTACGAGCTTGTTTATCCGATTAACAGGGGACCCTCATGACTTTGGATGGAGGTACACTTGAGAAGGCTTGGTCTAGTAAGAAAATTGATTACTCATTTCTTAGAGTATTTAGATGTGAGGTATTTGTTCACATTGATAAAGATGATAGGACCAAGTTAGAGGCTAAGTATGAGAAATGCACCTTTGTTGGATATGGTGAGGATGACTTTGGTTTCCATGTTTGGAGTCTTAAGGACAAGAAAATATTTTGGTCTAGAGATATTATCTTTAATGAAAAATTCATGTATAAATATCAGTTGTAGGAACAAAAAGAGGAATCAAAGAAAGAATACACAGTGTTAGAGGACATTGTGGAAAACAAGGTGTCCAAGGGGCCGGTTCAGGTGTAACATGTTTCGACATAGCCAGTTCAGGAACCTACTCATCAAGAACCCCAAACTCCTGAGGTGAGAAGGTCTTCTAGGGTAAGAAGGGAACCTAAATGATTTACTCCATCTTTGAATTATTTATTGCTCACTGAAAGTGGAGAGCTAGAGTGCTTTGAGGAAGCAATGTAGGTGGATGTTAGGAAGAAGTGGGAGCAAGCCATGGATGAAGAGCATAGATCTCTTATGGAAAACCAGACTTGGGATCTGGTGGAGCTACCCAAGGGAAAGAGAGCATTGTAGAACAAGTGGGTGTATATAATTAAAGAGGAAGATGGAGGAAGGAAAAGATACAAGGTCCGGTTGGTGGTCAAGGGATTTGCACAGAAGAAAGGTATAGAATTTGATGAAAATTTTCTCATGTTGTTAAAATGACTTCTATTAGAATTGTTCTTGGTTTAGTAGCAGTAGAAGACTTGCACTTAGAGAAGTTGGATGTGAATACTACATTCCTTCATGGTGAGTTGGAGGAGGAATTGTATATGTAGTAGCCACAGGGTTATGAGGTCAAAGGGAAGGAGAGGTTAGTGTGAAAATTGAAGAAGAGCTTATATGGCTTGAAACAAGCTCCACGGTAGTGGTACAAGAAGTTTGATAGTTTTATGTAGGAGCAGGGTTACTCCAAGTGTCACTCAGACCATTTCATGTACATCAAGAAGTTTCTTGATGATAGTTATATTATTCGTTCTGTATGTGGATGATATGCTTGTTGCAGGGAAGAACATGTAGGAAATAAAGGTACTCAAGAAGCAGCTAGGTGACTCCTTTGTTATGAAGGATTTGGGGCAGAAAAACAAATCCTTGGTATGAGAATAACTCAAAACAGGAAGGAGAGGAAGCTGGTGTTATCTCAAGAAGATTACATAAATAAGGTCTTGGAGAGGTTTAGTATGCAGGATGCTAAACTGGTTAGTACCCCTTTGGTAGGTCACTTTAAATTATCAAAGGAGCAGAGTCCCAAGACTGAGGAGGATAAAATCCAGATGTCCAGGGTACCGTACTCATCAGCGGTTGGTATCTTGATGTATGTTATGGTATGCACTAGGCTTGACATTTCCCATGTAGTGGGAGTAGTGAGCAGGTTTATGAGTGATCCAGGTAGAGAGCACTAACAGGAAGTGAAGTGGATCCTTCAGTATTTGAGAGGGACCATGGGAGCAGCATTGTGTTTTGGTGGATCGAACACTACATTATGTGGTTATGTAGATTCGAGACATGGCAGGAGATTTGGACAGCAGGAGGAGCACGACAGGTTATGTATTTACGGTTGGTGATACAACAAAGTGAGTTGGATTTCATGGTTACAAAAGGTTGTGGCTTTGTCAACCACAGAGGCTGAGTATGTTTTTGCCATAGAGGAAAGCAAGGAGAAAATTTGGCTACAACAAGCGGTTGCTGCTTGATGAGTTGGGTCATAAGCAGGAAGTTGGGATACTACACAATGATAGTTAGAGCGTTATTCATTTAGTGAAGAACTTCAATTTTCACTCTAGGATGAAGCAAATTCAGCTGAGATATCATTTCATTAGGGAAGCTTTAGAAGAAGATAAGTTGAAGCTAGAAAAAATTCATACCAGTAATAATCCTATGGATATGATGACCAAGGCGGTCACAAGTGAGAAGTTGAAGTTGCGTTCAACTTTGATTGACCTTCATGGTTGATAATGAAGGGTTGAGAAATTTTCTCAATAGGAACAGTCTCCAAGTGGGAGATTGTTGGGGTGTGGAGCCTATTTTTGGTCTTCTCAAATCAGTATTGAAGTGTGGAGTTCGAATTGGGAAGATGAAAGGTCATGACCATTTCTTTTCCAGCCATGGGAAGATGAAAGGTCGTGATTTCCAAACTTCTAGGGTTGGCTTTTAGACTTCTTAAAGGATTTTAATCCTATAAATATAGGTGTTAGGGTATCTTGAAGATATCTTTTGTGTTCAAGAGGTCTTGAGTCTTAGTGATCAATAGGTGATCAAGAATGATCAAGGTTAAGAAATCGGGTGTCAATTGGAGTTTAGATGTGGTTTAACATCTTTAGGATTCTGTTACGAGTTCATAACTAAGAGAATACTATGAGAGTTGTTTTAATCTTGTTGATAATAAAATATAAGAAATTTCTTGGTGGGCGTAGCCCACATTGGGTGAACCACATTAAATATTGTCTTGTCTTATTTTGTGCATTATTTATTTATGTCGTTATATTTCTACATGTATACTTTTGATATATAGTTTCCTACTGTTGTGATTTGAGGAATTGTTTCTGCATATTTGTTCTCTAATTCCTAACAACAAGAAATCTAAGCTTGGCTATGTAATTCCTAGTGGGAGTGTGGCAACAATACTATGCAAGATACACAAAAATTCTCAAGCCCTTTGCTTGAATAGAAACATGAAATATATAAGAATTGGGGTTGGGATGTGTCTTCATGCACAAGACAAGAAGAGGTAGTTAAAACTAATTAAATCTATTTAAAAATAGAGGAGAGAAGGAAAACTAAGCCATTAAGACTATTTTTAAGAAATTTGGTTCAAAAACGTAGCCTAAAAGTTAAATTAAGTGAAACCGCACATGTTAAAATTACGCATGAAGGATTTTGAAAAAATCATTCAGACCACCGCCCTACGCAGGAGGTGGTCCTAGGACCACCGCCCAAGCACGGGAGGTAGTCCTCAAACCCCCACCTTGCTCCGGGAGGTGGTCCCAGAATCTTCACCTGCTCGGGAGGTGGTTTTTACACTAAGCTCAAAACATGCACAAAAATGAGTGGGAAGCTGGAAGAGAGCATGGAAAATCTAAGTAAGGATGTATAGGCTACAAATATACATTATGAATGGGTCTAGGAACTCAAACACCTTACGAAAGGACATGAATCATCATTGGGGACTTTTGTAATAGTTTTCCGACAATGTAGCACATGAAATTTTGGGTGCATACATATTGCCTCCTCGAGAAAAGTGTCTTAGCCATGAAGAGGTGTAAAACGAGAGTCCGAGTATGGCATTCCCGAAATGAGGAGTTAGAAGTTATACCTAACACACCGGTGTGTCAAAACGTAATCATCCAAACTCTCGTTACTGTAAGAGGGAGAAAATACTCAAGTGCAAATAGATAAAATATCAAAAAATAAACACTAAATTAAAATGACAAGAGGACTTACCATCTGTGCGGGGATGTAGAAATATACCTACGCCAGCACTCTAGCCTTGTGAACATATGTACTCAAAACGAAGTTATAACAACATATATATATCTAAACAAACTCATTTCCAAATTCATTTACACATATCGACTTGGTGATTTTGAGCTCTGGGCCCACGTTGACCATTTTCATTTTTGAGTATGGTTGAATTGGAATGGATTTGGGAATGGTATTTTGCGTTAGGCTTGGCCCTTTGCTATTTGAAAATTTTTGAGAAGAACTCCTAAGAAATTCCTAACTAGAGCGGTCATAAGGGGCCTCAAAGAGGCAGATAGGAAGAGTGCCTTTATTGCTTAGTTTCCATTTTACGAGGCATATACAATGTTTTGGTATTTTTTGCTCATTGCGAGTGTTTTGACTGCACCTAATGTGTGATAGCATTGTATAAAACTATGACACAACATGATATGTACAGATATCTCTTTTTGGCTTAGTTATTCCTTGCATAGAGTTGACTTCTATTTATGATTTGATTCATGTGTGTACTCTTAGATGTTTAGAACTTCTATTTTTATTGCTTTTCATAATTATTTATTTTTGTATTTTATAATGTTGATATATGATAATGCAAACACATTATAATGTTGGCCTTTATTTTCTTTAAGTAATTTTTGGTACTTCATATTGTTTTGGTGAAACATAAAAGGAACGATAACCAGATCATGCCAAGCCAAGAACACAGATGCTAATCAAATATCACGATCAATAAGATGAAATTAATTTTCCAGAATAAATTTACATAAACCTTTGCAAACAAATGAGCATCAATATCATATATTATTATGGAACTCAATGAAATACAATGAGAATGGGTCTTGCTTATATAGGCAAGGAATAACAATCTAAGAACCAGTCAAGGTCGTAGATCAAGCCATAAATCATGGAAAGAACTAATCATCAAAGAACTAGTCAAGTCCATAGATTTATGAGAGAACTAGACATCAAGGATCTAGCCAATACCATAGATCTAGGAAAGAACTAGTCAATACCATAGATCAAGGAAAGAACTATACCTAACAAATAGATAATATCTCCTAATATCTAAATAAATAAATAAAAATATCCACACACATAAGTGGGTGAGGATAAATACAATAAAGGTAAATAATGTACCTAGGTGAACATGAGCTAAGGTAAATACCTACTCTAACAAAACATGGTGATATAGTGATATGATAAGTGAATGAACTTTCCCCGTTCCTAACTTCACACAACTAGTAAGATGTGAGGGATCAACACCGAGAGCTAGAAAGGGCACAAGTTATGGAAGTATGGTGAATGGTAATGATGAGGGAAAGAAAATGATTTGATAAAACCAAATTTAGACACCAAAACCTCACTCTACTCAAGTTTTCTTCATAGTTTAGAATGTGCATTGATTTCTAGTTCATCTAGACTTAGATCCCTAGATGGCCACTTGGTTAAAAAAATATGGTGTTTAGGTTTTAAACTCTTTTGGAATTCGAACATTTAACTCACTTTGTTTTAATTTATGATTTCACAATATTTGAATGAACTATTTTTAACTTTCAAATTTGTCAAAGAGACCCCTACACCTTTCCCCATGATACTAGTAGGTAGTATGGGTTCATCACCATGGACAAGGCATAGGCAAGTAAGGGCACTTCTCTCCTTTCCTAACCCTACATCACTAGTAAGAGATACAGGTTCAACACCATAAAATAAAAAAATTTTATGTGGACTTACATTTGACTTATTTATCTAGGAAAAATGTTTAGAATGTTCTTATTTTCAAATAGATCTATATGGAATAGATGTGACACCATGAAGATTCTAGAACATACTATAGGCAAACACACCTAATCTAGAAGAAACTATGAGTAGAACCAAGCATGCAGGCCTTGGTATTGTTTTTCATGTACAATATATCCATGAAGTAATCTCGAACTAAAAGAAGGAAAGAATCCTGCTATAAGGAAAGATAAATAAGAAGAAGAAGAAGAAAGATGTTCTCACAAACACCCCTAAGAACAACTTCCGAAACCCCAAGAATTCCACGCAACTCAAGGTAGCGAGGTGATGCAAAAGGATTCGTAAATATGTCTACAACCTGCTGCTGAGTTGGAAGGTACTCCAAGCAAAGAACTCCATCCTGAATGTGTTGCCGAATGAAGTGGATGTGTATCTCGATATGCTTGGTCTGCTGGTGCTCAACTAGGTTGCGAGAAATGTGAATTGTACTTTGGTTGTCACACCAAAGTATAGTCGGTGAATCTTGTGGGAATCCAAACTCTGTCAATAACTGGCGAAGCCAAAGAATCTGCTTGACTTGCTATAACTGTTGCCCTGTACTTTGCCTCTGAAGATGAAAGTGCAATAGCATGTTGTTTTTTACACACCCAAGCAACTAGAGAAGAACCAAGACAGAAAAGATAGCCAGAAGTAGAATGCCTGTCATCAATAGAACCTACCCAATCTGAATCTATATACCTAACTAATTGAGTAAAACCCCTAGTGTAGTGTAGGCCAAAGTGGGAAGTGCCCTGTAAATAGCACAAAATCCTTTTAACAGCCTGCTAATGACTACTACGAGGAGAATGTGCAAACCGAGATACAAGCCCTACTGCAAATGAAATATTAGGGCGAGTATGGGTCAAGTACATGAGACTCCCAACCAACTACCTTTACAACGTAGGATCACAAAGTGGTGTGGTACATGTAGATGTAAGAGAAACCCTAGACTGAAAAGGAGATGGAATTGGCTTGTAATCAGCCATATCAAAGTGTCTAAGAAGATCATGGGTGTACTTTTGCTGACTCAAATGAATCCCTGAATCTGTCTGAGAAATCTACAAACCAAGGAAATAATGTAATAGCCCAAGATCTGTCATGTCAAACTATGTAGAAAGAGCCCTTTGAATACTCTAAATGTGGAAAGAAGATCTTCCAAGTAAGTAACAAATCATCAACATATAAGACAAGTATCATAATATCTTCACCAACATGCTGGAGATACATTGTATGATTAGAGTGGCAACAAAAAAACTAGTAGATAGAAGAAAAGAATCCATCTTCTCATACCAAGCGCGAGGGGCTTGTTTGAGACCATAGAGAGACCTTCGAAGCCTACAAACAAGAGAAGAATACTGAACAAATCCAGCTAGCTGCTCCATGTATATTTCCTCTTATAGATCTCTATGTAAGAAGGCACTCTTCACGTCCATCTGGTATATGGGCCACCCCTGTGATGCAGCAAGAGAAAGTACAAGGCATACAGAATCCATCTTGGCAATGGGTACAAAAGTCTTAGAGTAATCAATACCTTCAACTTGTGAAAAACCCTTTGCAACAAGACGAGCCTTATACTTATCAATGGACCCATCTGCTGTGTATTTGGTTGGTATACCCACTTACACCTAACCATATTTCTTCCTTTAGGAAGAGATACCAAATCCCAAGTATGATTCTTCATCAAAGAAGAATACTCAGCTGTCATCACATCATCCCACTCCTATATCCCATGAGCCTTTGAAAAGGACTGTGGATCCTCAAACCGCTACGACACAAAAGTCGTAACTAGTAGAATGTGAATGATGATGTCTAGTGGGTGGAAGATCCTCTATGAAAGGTGCTACCTCAGAAACTGTAGTATGAGCCCACTTAGGCATAGTGACAACATCAGTGGGAATAAGATCCTCAATGGTATCTATAACCTCCTCATCAATCTCCTCAAAGAAAGGATCCTCAAGATGAGATGAAGAAGAAGGAATGGAAGAAGATGAAGAATCATGAGAAGTCAAATGCTCATCAAAATGAACATGTGTTTGAAAAATAACATCATGTGTATCAGATCTAAAAGATGATAAGCTATCATGTCCTCACAATACCCTACAAAGATCAAGGGTTTACTTTTCTTATACAAAGCTTTCCTTTTCTTCTTTGGCACAAAGGCCCAAGCATGGCTCCCAAAGACTCGAAAAAATGAGACATATAGCTTAGTGTTGGACCAAGCTTCCTCTGGAGTCAAATGCTCAAGTTCTCTATGTGGTGTGTGATTTGAATATAGTTAGCACAATTAACTGCTTCTACCCAATAGATAGGAGGTATATCTCTAGAATGCATCATACGAGTTATCCATTTCCTTCAAAGTTCTATTATTCCTTTCTCGCTAATCCATTATGTTGTGGAGTATGAGGAACAAAATGCTAGTGAATAATGAATTAAGTTGCCAAAAATTTAGAAAAGTCATTGCTGAAATACTCCCCCCATTATCAGTGCGAAGGTTCTTTATGCTACTAGAAGATTGTTTCTCGACCAAAGCCTTGAAGACTTTGAAATGTGAAAAACATCACTTTTGTACTTGAGAAAATAAACCCAAGTACGCCTTGAGAAATTATCAATAAATGTAAGTGCATACTTAGCGCCATTGAAAGATGGGGTAGGAAAAACCATCAAGTCACTATGCACAAGCTCAAGTGGTGAAGCAACTCTCTTAGAAAAATTCTTAGGAAAATTATCTTGGTGTTTTTTCCTAATGCACAACCATGACAAACTCCCTCAAGACAAGAAACTCTAGGAAGACCATCTACCATACCATGAGTGCTCAACTCCTTCAAATATCTGTAATTGAGATGTCCAAATCTTTCATGCCAAAGCTTACTCTTTGAATCTGAATGAGAAACCAATCATGTCCCTATAGAAGAAGTGTCATCAAAACCCTCAAAGTGATATAGTCTTGAACTATGATCAACAATACCCTGAGCAACAAGTGAATAAGGCTCCAACAAAGTTCTTACTTCTGCCCCATGTGGTGTAAAAGTCACTATTTTCCCTTAACCAAAATGACAAATTTGATATACAGAAAGAAAATTTGTAGTGATGTTAGGAACATATAGTGCATCTTGGATATTGCCACCATAAATTTGTATATCACCTTTTACCTCAACATAAAGAAAGGAAGAATCTCCAAGCTCAATTTTGGAAGTATAACTCAAACCTAGAGAAACAAAAGACTCCTTGGAAGAAGTCATGTGATGAGAAGCACCATAATCTATAACCCAACTGTCTACAAGTGGTGATTGAGATCTTCCAACAACATTAAGTTCTTTTCCATTCTGATTAGAAGGAGGTGGAGTGGAGATAGAAATTTTGTGTTTCTTGACTGTATCCTCTAAGGCTTGCATTCACTTATAACACCTATTTTCTTCATGATTACTACCCCCGCAAAAAGAGCATGAATGGCTAGACTTATTCTTGGATTTAGAAGACTCCTTGGGTTTTGATTTGTTTTCTTTGGGTTTAGGAGAATTTTGAGATGGAGAAGGTGTGGATTTAGTTTTACTATTTGGTTTTCCCTTGCCCTCAGGATTAGATGCAACTAATGCCTTTTGAGAGGTGGAAGACTCAAGGTGAGATAATTTGGATTCTTCCCTAGTAAGTCTTTCACAAAATGTTTCTAAGTTAGACATTTTGAAGGTGTCACCTAAGGCATCCATGCTAGAGAAAAAGGTAGAAGAAAATTTTTGGAATGGTCCTCTCAACTTGGATAGAATCAAGTAAACACGCTCTTCATCTTTCTTATCTCTTCCACTCCCCTTCAAATGTGTCAAAAAGTGATTGAACTTGGTAAGATATTCTATAATTGTTGGAAAATCTTCAAGATTAAGAGATGTGATCTCAATTTCAAGTTGCATGGCTCTCATATGATCCACCTTACCAAATAAATCCTCTAATTTTGAAAAAGAGTCACACTCTTCCAAATGAAATAAAAGACTGTCACTTACATAAGTTCCTATCAAACCCATACACTCATCAAATTTGCACTGGTACTGAAATTTCTCATATTCTCTAGTGAACATTGGTTGTTCTTTAGAAGTTAATGCCCATAATCCTTTTCGCTTAATTATTGTTTCCATTCTTAGTTTCCATGTGTGGTAATTAGTGTTGTTAATATCTCAACACCAAAAGAAATGCAAGAACCAAGCAATGCAACAAGATCCCCCGATTTTGGCACTTTATAATGAGTGTGTGTTACAATATGACACTTTATAATTATAGTTAAATTATCAAAATAAATATTTCCAATGGAAAGAACACGGAAAAAAGCACTTTTGAAAAAAATGGCACTCAAAACCGAGTTACCGATCAAAAGTTACAAGCTTTTCAATATTATGCTCTACTATTTATTTTAGTTGCCACTAAAATAGAATAAAATACTCTTGCCTTCACCACACAAATAAAATGAAAGGGGGCTAGAGTTAAGCACCTACTAGTAGGAATCACAAGCTTTAAGCCCTCATATGACCATACCATCGACCGGGGCTAAGAATCTTAGGGTTAATAATGTACCTAGTGAACATGAGCTAAGGTAAATACCTACTCTAACAAAACATGGTGATATAGTGATATGATAAGTGAAAGAACTTTCCCCATTCCTAACTTCACACAACTAGTAAGATGTGAGGGATCAACACCGAGAGCGAGAAAGGGCACAAGTTATGGAAATATGGTGAATGGTAATGATGAGGGAAAGATAATTATTTGATAAAACCAAATTTAGACACCAAAATCTCACTCTACTCAAGTTTTCTTCATAGTTTAGAATGTGCATTGATTTCTAGTTCATCTACACTTAGATCCGTAGATGGCCACTTGGTTGACAAAATCGGTGTTTAGGTTTTAAAATCTTTTGGAATTCTGGACATCTAACTCACTTTGTTTTAATTTATGATTTCACAATATTTGAATGAACTATTTTTAACTTTCAAATTTGTCAAAGAGACCCCTACACCTTTCCCCATGATACCAAAGAGGCGGTATGGGTTCATCACCATGGATAAGGCATAGGCAAGTAAGGGCACTTCTCTCCTTTCCTAACCCTACATCACTAGTAAGAGATTAGTTCAACACCATAAAATAAAAATTTTATGTGGACTTGCATTTGACTTATTTATCTAGGAAAAGTGTTTAGAATTTTCTTATTTTCAAATAGATCAGTACGGGATAGATGTGACACCATGAAGATTCTAGAACATAACATAGGCAAACACACCTAATCTAGAAGAAACTATGAGTAGAACCAAGCATGCGAGGCCTTGGTATTGTTTCATCAAAGCTTTGTATTATCTTTCTTGGATTTATAAAATGATTCGAAATAATTGATGACATTGTGAAGATTTGAAGAGACATGATTTGAATGTTTTTCCAATGTTTTTAGAAGTTTGTAGGAATTGTTATAAGAATAAGTCCCTTGATCACAATTTTTATGAAATGAACTGGAAGATGAAAATGCAATGCAGATGTAGTAATGTACATATGGAAATGCAGGTGAAACTACATGTCATGATGGCTAAGGTGAAGAAATTTGACAAATATCAAAATTTTCACTCCCAAAAGTTCACTTCGGAGAACTATTATCCTAAAAAAATTGTTCTCTTGACAAGGGCCTAACATTTTGGGTTTAAACTTACAAACCTTACCCGAAGTGTATATGTCCAATAATTAAAATCATTTATCCGAAAGAGGCATTCCTATACCTCTTTGTCATGTTCTTGAGACATGGTGTGTGGGTGAGCATGACTATGCTTTTCATTCTTGTTTCCTATGGAGAGTGTTGTGTTTACTTGTGACACTTATTGAATGATGAGGCCTTGCCCCATGGATATGGAAAGCTTAGTTTCAGATACACACATGGGTTGAAACCGGGGTTTAGAATAGAATCCTCGAGAGATGATTTTGATGGTCATCATTTTAATATCAAATTTACCTTCTTTATTTGTTAATTCTATCATGTTTACACCTAGACCTAGGTCGTCAAAGGAAAGAATGGCTAAACCAAGAAGACTACCCATCCCCTATGGTTTAAATGGGAGGGAGATCAGATTGTCACTCTTTAATAGTTTCATAATTTTTGTTGTGGTTTTAGTGGAAACTGTTTCCATAGATATTGATTTACCCTTATCTATTTTTTCCACCTCAAATGTTTTCGGGTCAACGACTTAAGCCTTTGGAATGTCCGTGGTGACTGGGACTAAATATTTTGATGGAGGTGGTTTTTTCAATTGATTTGCAGGAAGTTCATACTCTATATGGAATCCTTTCTTCTTCTTGAGGTTTTCTAAATGTATATCGAAGGGAATAAGATCCCCTTGAGTGATGAAGACCTTCCCCAAATGGAGGAATCTAATCTCCTAGAATAAGGTAGAAGGGATAGCCTTCATTCGATGAATCCAGGGTCTCCCAAGGATCATGTTATAAATTTTTTCCCTGTCAATAATGTAAAACTACATCAAGATGGTTTTTGGACCAAACGTGACTAGAAGAACTATGGTTCCAATCGAGGTTGCTTTAAGACTGTCGTACCCTCGTAACATGTTTCTTATAGAGGAAAAATTTGTCTCTCCATATCTAAACTTCTGCAAGAAAGATAAAGGAACCACATTTACAACAGCCCCATTGTCAATCATGGCTCTCTTAATGTAATTGTTATAAACCTAGACTTATAAAAATAAGGCAAGATCACCTCTGGGTAATTTCAGCGTCAGATGGCATCTTGTCTATATAAAAAACAAACCCAGTATCCTTATCATTTTGTCACAGAGGATGTATGTCAAATTCAATATGATTTATTTGAGTGGTAGGATGTGGCGTAAAATGGATTAGATGACCAAGACCTAGTGCATTGAGCAACGCAGAACAATGCGTAGGTGAATTCTTCAGCAAATCTAGAAACAAAATGTGAGAAAAGGTATTTTTCAAATCCAATATTAAATCATAGGCTCCTCTTTGGTTCTTTACTATACAAACGTCATTTAGTGGGAAGGAAAGAGTAGGTAGGGGTTGTTAAATGTACTCCTTCATCTAATTTGTTTCATTAATTTCTGGTTCAAATTATAGCTCGACTAACCCCAAGATTTTTGTATTATCATTTGAACCAAGGTTAGGAGCAACTCGAGAATTGTCAGAAGTTGAGGCTTCATGATCATTGTTCCCTATAAGGATTCCCTTGTTTATATTTTGAGGATTCACTTGGGAATCTCTAGGACATTTAGGGTTCACATTTTGAGGTATGACATGCCTAGTATGACTAGGTTGTGGATTTGTTTCAGGATTTTCTAGGAACATGTTTTACAAAGAGTTACCTTTGGTTTTTGGGAAGTCTATGCAGAAACTTATTGAAAATGTGGAAAGTCCTGTTGTCATGACCTCAAAACTTATGGAAACCATAGTATAGGTTAGGATCATAATCTCTTTGCCTTTGATAAGCATCTTGATGTTGTTGATTATGACCTCGGTTGTAATTTTGAAATTGGTTGTTATAGCCATGATTTGTTCCCCCTTGGCTAGAGTTTTGTTATTGGTTTAGGCCTTGGGTTTTATTTTTCTTTTGTGGTGGACTATTTACATCGACCATGTTGACAAAAGACACGTTAAGATGGAAGGAAAACTAAGCCATCAAGACTATTTTAGGCAATTTGGTTCACAAACGCACCCTAAAAGTTAAGCTAAGTGAAACCGCATGTGTTAAAATTACACATGAAGGATTCGGAAAAATCATTCAGGACCACTACCCTACACATGGAGGTGGTCCTAGGACCACCACCCTTCTGCGGGAGGTGATCCCGAGGACTGTTGCCCCACCTAGGAGGCAGTTCGACTCTAAGGCCAAAACATGTAGAGAAATGAGGGAAGGCTGGAAGAAAGCATGGAAAAGCTAAGGAAGGATGTCTAGGCTACAAATATACAATGTGAATGGGTTTAGGAACTTGAAAACCTTTTGAAAGGACATGAATCATCATTGGGTGATTTTGTAACTATTTTTTGATGATGTAGCACATGTACTTTTGGGTGCATACAAACACAAAACAACAAAATTGAAGCATAAAAAAGTAATAGAACAATAAAAAAACTAATTCAGAGACTTTTTATGGACTTTCAGAGAAATCTTTAGGAGGTTGATAACAATTTGCATGTCTAGATCCTGTATGCTCTCTATGATTGTCTTATTCTTGATTTTTTTGAATAGACCACTGGGATACCACAAACATCACAAACCTGCTGAAGATTTGTCTGAATATAGTCAAGTACTACCTTGTGAATAGCAAGCTAGTTATATTGCATGTCTTCCACCTACAAAACTCTTTCTTCTAGGTCTATGGGCTGAGTGGAAATAGGTTTAATTCGATGATAATTAAAATATAGTGACCTTAGTATTTTACAAGTCGGTAAGGAGGATAGTAATGAGTATATGGCAATTTGATCAATTAGTGATTAAGGAGCCGGGGATAATATCATGTTGCTTAGCATTGTGATAAAACTTGAGAGGTGAAAGGAATGATAAGACTTTATTTTCACTTATATGAGCACATGTAAAATAAATAGAAGTAGGATGAGATGTAAAAGAAGAACTAACATGGGCTTGAGAAGCATCCTTAAGATGTTGGATTTCAGATGTGAGAGATGTGATCATGGATTCCATAACTTGAATTTTATCTTGAAATAAAGAATGTAAATCTTGAATTGACTTGTAAATGGATTGATTGACATTAGGACTAATAGGGTCATTGGAAAGATGATCAAAGATGGCACTTACTTGTGAAGGTGGCATATTTCTAGGGAGATACATAGTGTCTAGGGTTTTTGGAGAACATATTTGTAAGGTGGGGGCATTTGAAGCAATTTATACAAGGATACTTGAGAAAATTTAGGATCCATGAAGAAAAAGAAATGTGCAAAATAAGGATATGAAATATTTGATCATGAGTAGGGTTCACCAAATCATTTTTAAAAATAGACTGTTTTGTAAAAACCCTAATATTGTAGAGTCATGTATAGTAATAAATTTTAAAATACATATCTAACAAAATTAATCAGCTAATAAAATATGAAATCCTAAGTGCAAGAGAGAGAGGAATGGACTTAACTAATTTACACATTATGCTGGGACTGGTATGAGTTGGGAAATTTTCTAAACAAGGAGTGAAGAGTGTCATAAATGCTCATGATAAATTACAGAGTACAAGAATATGTTCAGACATGGTTGCCTATGGCTGGACAGGGGTGCCTAGGTTCTAGAGACCTCTATTAGGCACCTGTGACTACACAGATGATCAGAATATTATTTTGATAGTGTTGCATAAGTGTCACAATTACTCTATGTTCATATCCTATATGTTGCAATATGATCACCGATGTACCTATAACTTGTAAGAAAAAGATTCACTTGTAAAACCCACAATACCACATCAAATCCAAAAATGAAATATGAAATATGAGGTGTCAGATGACCCTAATGGTCACCCAAAGTGAAATTACAATTGAGTGTTGCACTACATCTCAGACTCCATGTAGTTCTTGTGAGTGTGTGAAAGAATCGTGCCCTAGGATGCCCTTATGCAAGTGCACTTGATAACGAGTTGTAGCTAGATGTAACAATGTAGATAGATGTGTGGATGGAATAAAGAAACTTCCCCTTCCTATGTTGTGTATGCAGAAAATGTAGTCTCTTATCCCTTGATTGAATGCCAAATGGATGCTTTAAAGTTCTTTAGGTGCCTTTTATTTGCAAGATTAGGTGATAGTAATGATTCTTAGATCTTGGTCCTTTATTTTTATCACATGGTTATGTATTTATATGATTCCCTTGTTTGAATTTCATAATTGAAAATTGGAAGGCTAACCCATAAGAAAATAATATGCCCAAAAGATAAAAGAAGCCCAAAAAAGAGTGAGTAAGGTGGAAAGAGGTTAGGGGCACCCGAGGAGGGGACAAGGGCACCTTGGCACTAGCATCCCTGGCTGGGCACTAGGGTCCAAAGCCATAAAATATAGGAAAATTAAGTTATAACTATGATATGGGGTATAAAATACCAATTATAAAGCAAGAAACAAAGACAAAAGGATAAATACATTTGTCAATTACTAGTTTTATTTCTTAGGAATCATATGAATGCTAGTATGTATTTAGGACCTTGAAATGTACCCAAGTGCATGATTTTTGTCTATAGTGTGTGCATGAATGGTTTCTTTGATTATGGATATGATGAATATGCATGCTAACATTTTGATAATAATAACAAAGGAGGGACCTAGTGGTTGCTCGCACTCGGGTGAGCTGCTGGAATTTTCTAGATGAGGTGCCGGTATGCCTAGCTTTTGTTTGGATAAATTAATACTATAGGCTAAATTTAGAAGATTTTTCATTTATTGATAAACATTCGTTGATAGAATTTTCTTCCCCAAGATTTTAGAAAATCCAATTTTTATATACAACTAACTCATTTCTTTGTTATTTATTTCCACACACTTTCATTCATTTATTTTACTAATCCATCCATAGCTAGTCTTTTGATTTTCTTTGTTATCACCAACATTTGCACATCCTAGGATCAACTGGACATCATTTCGGAAAAGGGAACAAAGCTAATGAGACAAAAATGCAATATCACATCTATCATAATTCAATAGTAACTAAGGTGGATTTGTATTTGAATTATATTTCTTTGTAATAAAAGGAATATCTTGTTTGGATCTGTAGAAGCGTTAAAGGTTTAGTTATTTGTTGTATATAAGATTTTTCTATGCATTCATTTTCATATATTTATTACATAAATATTTTGTTGATATACTATTCCCTACTTATCCATGTGGATTTTTATGGGGAGAAATTTGGATTAAGATATAGTGCACGAAAACTTCTTTTATTTCTTCATTTTTATTATCCGTGTGATTCAAATTCACTCTATCGGGGAAAGTTTTTGGGTAAAGAAGAAATTACTTCTGAGAAGCTTTTTCCCTTTCTTGAGAACTGAGGTAGAAGTTTGGTTAGAGGAAATTCATTTGTCTAGATTAATAACTCCATTACATTCTATGTTTAGAATAGATTTTGTTATACAACCTTACAATAGAGGAATAGGTACATTCGGTTATTCTCTATTTTAATTAATTTCATTAAAAGTAGTTTTATTTAATTATTTCCACGTAATCTGTGTATGTAGAATAATTTATTTTATTTATTTCATTAAATCTTGGAAAAACATAAAAAATTAGGAATTAATTTATTTTAATCATTTTATTGCATTTGAAAAGCCCCATTAAAAAATACAAAAAGAAGGAATTGGCTTAGTAATTGTGTTTACTTTATTTAAGTATTAACAAACATAGTTTAATTAAATTAAAAGGTAATTTTATTGTATTTTATTTAATTCAAGCTCATTTTCATTACTTAATTAAAGATAGGAACTTAAAACAGTTAGAAGTTAAAAAGAATTCAAAACCCTATTTCTAGCGGCTTAGACTACCCTACTTATTCCTTAGTCTCCATTTGTTGCCAATTATCTAAATGCTTTCAACCTAGTCATAAGTTGGTGTCCCTTATGACCATTTCAAGCCCACCTAAGCCTCTTAGAATAAATTTCAAACCAATTATTAATCCACCAAACATTGACCAATACCAAGAGGATATAGACTTGGGTCTACAAGCATTAGTTTTCAAATCTACCCCTTTTCCCCACAAATCATAGGTCAACTTGATGCTCTCAATGAGTAATTTAATATAGTTAAACAATATTGGGCCGACCTTGTTATACGAGAAGATCTGGCTACACACCCAAATCCATAGTTTTTTCTATACATATTTCATCCACACTCTTGCGTGACCATCTCTGGAAAGGAGTATCTAAAGGCAAATAGAAAATTTCCTCAGGTCCGACAACTAAGATGAGGTGTTTTTAGTTTCACTAATATAGACCAAAATTTGTGAACAACAATCATCCTCAACCGTAGTATCACCCCCATACATGTTAGGTGTGCATTCGTTTTCCTTGATGAACAAGTTCGTAATTTACAAGTTGAGAATTTTTGTTTACCTTGGTCTTATATCCTTTTATTACCTTCATTTCCACCCATTCCATTTATACTATATTTACCTATTCCATTCCCATCTCATCCATCATACTTCAATTATCTCGGCACAACCTCGGGAATTCGATTTCATCTGGAATCACGTGTTTATTTTCAGTGTATAGGAAAATCAATGAATTCATTTATATGCCTAAGTGTCTTCTTTTCTTTGATCTATTTAATTATTTGACTAAGTTTAATTACATTCTCTCACAATTTATATTTCACAAAAAAATCACTAGGTGCATAGGAATTCTCTTTAGTATTCACTAATCCCTAAACAAATGTGGGATTTGGTTCTTCTTAAAATTAAGAATAAAATGAGTAACTACACTTAATAATTCCTCTCTTTGGTTAAGAATATCGTAGTGGTAAATAAAAATTTATTTCCGTCCCCACACATTATTCATGTTGGTTCCCATCATCAATTTATTACAACACATTGGTTCAACAAGTGAGAAACTTCTTATGGTCCAAATGGGATGGTAGCATAGGAAGGATTGTTATAACTTGGAAACATTGTGTTCTCCCTAAAGATAAGGGTGGAATTGGAAATAATAATATAAGGAATTGAGGTATTATTTTGGAATCCAAATGGGTGATTCACTCCTTATAGGGTCAAGAACCATGTAAAATTTTGTTGTGACATATATATAAACTTTCCCAGTGCTAATAGATCTTGGCATACCACTACTTAGTGGGAGAAAATATTGGAAAATCTATACTTCAAATTCAAAGGCTTTATTACCAAAAATAATAGTTAAAAGGCATGGTGAAAGGTTTATCCTCTGCTATGTTGGAAAAGTGACTCCGTATGGAAAGGTCTCAACAATTAAATAAATACTATTTGGTGGAATAAGCTCTTCGCCTTGGTACCCTCCCCTTGGCTCTTCATACCACTCTTAAAGGAGAATTCTTGAATAAGAAAGGTATTAAGATTGTCAATGATATTTGGGATCCTAACTCTTGGATTCTTTGGCATATTACAAGAGTTTTTTTTTTCTAGAAACATAGAACCACTCTATGCTAATTTCATTAATCAAATTTTAATCTAGTCAACATCAAAATGGTTTTTTCTAAGTGGTTAGTTTGGAAATACTAGAAATGGTTTAACTATAAAAATATCAATGCAATATCACCAAAATAAATATATAAATAAATGATCCCCAACATATAGATTTAAATTATATTGTACAAAAAATGGGGCCTCTCTCTTGGAAGGTCCCTAGAGCAAATTTCTCTTCGAGATACTAAAAATAAAAACAAGAGCTCAAATTTAAGTTTTGACTTGCCGTATTTTGCATAATTTTTTTGACAATGGTTAATATGTCTAAGATATATACTACCCTAAGTATTTTCCTCTTCTATAACCAACTAGAATTTGTCACATTTTTATTTTTCCCAAGAAGTAACAACTTCTAAAATCTCCTCTAATTCTCAATTTCAAGCTTATTCCCCAAGCATTTAATTTGAAAATAACACTTCTTAGATAATAACACCTCAATAAATAACTCCAATTTAGTATAAATGTATATTTATCATTCCTAGTCTCTTTTAATGAAGAAACAATTATATTACCAAAAATAAAATAGTAGAATTATTACAAAAAAATTAGATGTATGACTATCCCTCTAGGATAATGACTTGGAAAAAGGAACAAGTTTACAAATAAAATATATCAAATAATTAAAAATAAGCAATTAAGAAGTAATATAACAGAGGATAGAAAGAGGAGAGTTGTTTGTCATTTGTTTTTCCTTAATGATCTATAAAATTTGTTCCTTTCTAAATTAGACTCCTATCCATTGGTTTTGTTTTCATTATCTTCTATAGACTCGTCATTGTCAAATCCTTAGTAACAACCTATAAAGATGATTAGCATCATAAAAATAACCTTATCTAAATAAGGTGGAGGAGATCAATTGTTTTAGTATGGTAGTGGATATACCCACCCCCATGTTTAACAAGTTGCGAGAAAGTTAAAGAACCTCACCTAGAGCATCTGCAAGAGCAATAACGAGAATGACGATGATGAACCATGCCTCTTGGAGAGGGCTCATGAGTGGTGGATAATAGTGGAACTTGAGCCACTGTATAGGAATTTTTTCACCAATGATCAATAAGGTTCGGAGTTGGGCACCTCCAAATCCACCTTCCGATATTGTACCTAGATCTAAAAAATGACATTGGAAATAATCATAACTTTGTTAAAATATGAGAAATCACAATCAATAATTGTATGAGAAAAATAGTTACATTTATCTCTATCCAAATTAAAAATAGAATTTCCACTTTGAAATCCTGCCAAATCTAGGTGAAATCCATTGAGAGAGAAGGAAAATATCCTAATAATATGTAATCCTAAAAAAAAATTTCAGGTCTAAAAGGTTTGAAACAATCATGAATATAAGAAAGTACTCTTTGAGATTTTGAAATAACCAAAAAAGGTGCATAATAGTCGATGTTTGACCATAACAAGCATATTGCGGTTGTGGAACCCCTAAATGAATAATAATTTGACTAATAGAAAGGCCCTAGTGAATCAAACACCTAATAATGTCGGTGATATTGGGCTCAACAACAACATTCCATATAATTTTAAACCTATGGCTTCAACAATTTGTTAAATAATGAATAAATTGTCCAACATTAAGTTTGTCCACCATAGGTAATTTTGGGGAAATAAATTAATAACCCTTATTACGTGAGTAGTTTTTAAATGGTTGTAGAAACTCAAATTCGGCAATTTTCGCTTTGAAAACACTTGCTTTAACAATACACACTTGTTATGATAAGATATCATTTCTCTATTCCCGCTTAGCACTTTCAAGGTCTCTTATTTATCTTGTTTATCCTTGTACACCGACATATCAAAAATTCTAAGAGCACGATGTATAAAATCCATAGTAAGACACCAAGAAACAAGTTATAAACTTAATTTGGCATGTTTTCTACCCCAGGGTAGGATCATATAGTTTTTAGGATTTTATATCTTGTCTAAATTGACTTATATAGTGTTGGACCGATATATCTTCAGATTTACTTTCAAATTCATATATTTCATTGGATATTCTACTTCATCTGGTTCATCTTGTATTAGATAAATCATCTATTGATACTTTTATAAGAAAGTAAACAAGAGTACCTCATTTTCTCACTTGGGGATCATATGGAAATGCATTGATAAATGCACTTCCTACACTTGTAAAATGCATTCACAACTCCCTAAATATCATAATAGCACACCTATAAACATTAGGGTAGCACCCACATCTGGTTTGAATCTTCTTACCAGGTCAAGACAACATCCTCTCTCATTTACAAGAACTCAAACATCCCTCTTACAAGTGTTTTGACAACAACCAAATTCAAAGCAAGTATTGTCAAACAAGTTGCCAATTTTTTTTGATCTATCTAGATATCATGTTATAGGTGGAGAACAATGTGTGGTTTGAGTTATATTTAGAGTAGTGCCAACATCGGTAGTGCATAGGGGTTTTTATAACCCAAATAATGTTTTTTGCAAGACTCTTCATTCATGGCTAGGGTTTGAGATGATTTTCAATATGTTTAGATAGCCTCTCTACATGATCGATAACTATGGTTTGATAGTGACAAATAAATATAGGAAGAATACCAACACATAAAGTTGTAGATTCATAAATGAGATCAAGTGTAAGACCATATAGATACGACCTTGGTAGATTGGTATGGTCCTTCCCCGAGATAGTTTGCAGTAACATTTTCATTTTTAAATCTCCTCCAGGTTCATATCTTCTTTTTCCAGCATTGCACATTCCCAAAAATCCTAGAATCATCTGCAAATAGCTAAGTGTATTCATGCTCTTGTATTTTCAAGTTCGTATCTTGTGTTGTAAGTATTTAGAAATGTTATTATGATATTGTATGATTAATGTCGAATTTACTTAATCATATTAGCCATTTGTATTTGACCCTAGATGCACTTAGTTTAAAATTTAATTTACTTAAAATATTATATTAACATTATATTAATCTAAAAAGTGTGTAAATATTTTGGTGAACCCGATTTTGATCAAACCCTTTACCTAATATAGTATCTCATTAGGTCCTTGTATATTATGTCTACTAATCTAATAGTATGCTACTACTTTTCATAATGGCTTCTCTGTTGATGAAACCATTTCCTTGAGTATATTGAGTGTCACCCTAGAAACAAATATTCTTTTATTTCCCTTCTTTATGTTAATCCTAACTCATTATTTTCATATCTTCAATACGCCCTCTGAAAAATTAATACCAATCTCTTTTATCCTCCTATTTCACCCTCACCCTAACCTATCATTATTATGGCTCCAACTCCTCCATATATTATTGTTGTTGATGTCATCTCCAATGTTCTTTTCACTTTTCACACTAATCATGTCAAAGGAGAAGGTTCTAATTCTCCCTTGACCACCATGATCAAGGTATTTTTGATGATGATGCCCAAACATTTATCCAATTATTACAATATAACCCTTCTAACATCGATATTTTACTATATACTTCCCAAGATCAACTTAAGTGTGTTTCACTATCATGTATGGAGACATCTATTTTTCCTACATATATGATTCCTACCTCTTTATGGGAACCTCATCTATCAATACCCAATGTCTGTATGGTTATCCCTAAAACCATATTGGTCACTATACATCCCACATTTACTATTCATGGTTTGCATGTATCCTCTTTTAGCACACAAGCCCTTAAAACTCATGTTTAAAATTTACAAGCATAAATATTACAATGAAAATAAGGTGCATCCACTTCTCACACCATGGATTCTACGTAGTTGTATCACACTCCACTCACACATGAAGTGGTTTCTTATCTATGATGGTAAAGGGGATCTTGTTGAGCATCTTCACTCATTTCATGTGATTTTTTTACCATGCTTCTAATGACACGTTTCTCACCAAGATTTTCCTTGAATCCTTCAAGTTTTTACATTGAAATAGTTCTATGCTCTCCCCACTCATTTTGTGCACTCATTTACTACTTTGGAAAATCTATTTTTGGCAAAATTTTCTATCAACATTGGGGGAAAAGTAGTTTTTCACAATTGGTTAAACTATGAAGAGGTTCTAATTAACCTATCAACAATTATATGTTGTGTTATAATATTGTGCTCTCAAAATGAAAAATGTTTTAGTGATAAGGTATAATGGACCTATAAATGATTATGTTGATAGAAAATTAATAATATTTAATTGATAATTAATACATATCATACATATTTATTTATACATGTCTAGAGGAAGTGTGGAAGACCAATAGACATGGTAGTTGGACGGTCATGGAATGTGGAAAGTCATAAAAGACAATGGAATACTCCAACATTCCCCCTTATTCCATTGTTTTTATAAAAGTAATCTGAAATATCATCGTCTTCATCTTCTAATTCTAGTACTTCTTCTTTTGAATCTCAACGTTTTCATTCGATTCTTGTGGAAAGGACGTCGGACTAGATTTTTGTGAATCACTATGACATGATGCGCTCTAATTTGCTAAGTTTTGGATGAAGAGGTGAGCTCGGTATGCTCATGCAGTGAGATGCAGATGCTCTTGTGGGTGTTCTATCTCACATTCATCATCTGCATCATAGCCTTCTACAAGCTTGAAAAAATATTCTTTGTTTGGGATTCGAATAAGAATCAATCCATTATGTCCTCTAATTCGCAAGTTTTGGAGGCGGCGAGGAGTAAATACTAGTGCTCTCGTGGGCTTGAATTTGGCTCTCTCAAATGTCTAGAGGACAAAGAGTCGAACACATTCATAAAATAATAATTTATTCTTTATATCTTATTCATCCGGGAATGAGCTAAATAAATAGGAAAATAGTCTCCTAAATAAAGGAGAGTTAGGAAGTTGTTTAACAACAACTCCTATAATCTCTCGTATTAAATACAATATGAGTAAGTTGTTACAACACTATTAACAACTTACGTAATAACTATTAATATATAATGTGAGCAATATTTTCTTAGCATTCCCCCCCTTAGTGTGAAGATGGGGGAAAACACCATCATCAACCAAGCAGCATACAGCTCCATAGCCTACACATGGTCTCAATCCTCAACACTGACTATGGGAACTACATCATCCAGGGACCGTTCAACCTATTAGATGAATACATGAATTAGGACCATTCAACCAATTCACATCAACCATCAAATCAGTCTGATCAAGAACACTTCTTGTAATAGTATCAATGGTAAAAATCACCACATCATTATCATCACGGGGGAAACACAAGCACTACACTCTGGAGCAGGGATGCTCATATGTTCTTATAAATCACACAAAACACAAATATGTTACTAAAGTAGTTTACGACCTCTAAGGTAGTGACAAACTCGAGGACATTGATTATCCTCCTGCCTCTGTTGCCTCCATCCTCCAATAAGTTTATAGATGCTTAGTATAAATAATATTCATCACTTGAATAATTAATAGGTTCATTGTCACTTGCAAGATTAGAATAATCATCCCAATCTTCTTCAGTAGCTAAAGCATTTTGATCCAACTTATCATCTAAGAGATCTTAAGCTCTTTTCTTACAATTCACAAAACCATGTCTTGTTTGTTTACATGTAATGACACAAAAGACATTTTTTTATGGTATAAACCTTTTTTACCTTTACGAAATGATAATTTATTGTTTATAACCATGACAGTTTACGCTTCTAGAACAGACCTTTTGATTTTTTCTTCCTCATCAAGCAAAGAGGAAATTAAATTTTCCAAACTAGGATTGATCTTACTAAGAGTAAAAACAATACTTGAATACTCCTTTGGAAAACTATTTATTAAGATTTATTTAGCATCTTCTCCATATACCTCTGCTTTTATTCCTACTAATTGATTTAAAATGGATCAAAAATTACTGATATGTTGAACCATATTGTCATTTTCTCCCATATTTAGCCCAATTTTTTTGCTTCAATTCCATTGCTGCACTACATGCTTGATATCTAAATAACTTGTTCAATGTCACCCAAATGTTATTAGATGACTTTGTTAGATCAATATGATGCAAATATGCATCAGATAGACCAAGGCTAATAATTGATATTACTTTCCAATCCTTACTTTCCCATTTATGTTTTCCTCTATCCAAGAAAGTAAAAACTACATTTCTTTTTTATCATGCATTTTTCAAGCCCAAAAATTCAAAACTTGATCTATGACAACTAAGCCAAATGTGAAAATTTGCTCTAAATCCTCCTAAATCCCTCTCTCAATTAGTATGTCTTCTATTTTATGATCACATTGACCTTGAATTTACTACCAATATACTGAACAAGAATTTTCAAATTTTCAAAGTAATGTAACAAGTTCCTTTATTCCATTGAGTAAATTGCAACAAAAGACTAGTTCTCGATAGGCTCACAAAGGTCGATTTTGGCCATTTCAAGGAATGTGTGCATCCTTCTAGAAGGTTCCAAAATCTCATAAACATATGGAGGTGATATTGGAGAGATTTTAATTTTTTGTAATTGGTATAGGAATATTTAGGGAAGATTTTATGATTTAGGGACAATTTTTGCAAAAGTGGGTTTTCAAGTGTAAGGAATGAATGGTCAAAATATGAACCTAAACTTATGTAAATGATTTCTAGAGATCCAAAAGGATTTAGGATGAAAACAAGTAGGAAACTAAAATATTGAATAATCCTCTTCATGGTGGAAGAATCAAATTTTACACAAGAACTAATGATTTCTCAAGGTAACTCAACTTTTTCTTGTGCACCTCGTTGTCTAGATCAAAAATTGGGAATGTTTGCATTTTAGGAATAATTAGGTTCTAAAACCTATTCCATTGGTATTTTAAGTTTCCTTGGAGTTATAATCACATAAAATTTTACCTAAAAATACATTTCCAATCTTCAGAATAAAATTTTCAAGTCGTCACTCTTGTAGAGTGTGTTGATCCTATACTTGGCCAATTTTTTTACCACCACATCTAATGATTTCACTATTGTCACCATTTTTTGTCCCTCTTGTTCCTTTCCTAAGGTAAAATATTGGAAAAATTATTTCCCCCATGCAAGACCCCTCTCTAGCCCCTCATATGACCCTCTCCAGCTAGGTAGAGTGCTTAAGCAGGCTAAACCCATCTCATGCTCACTACACCAAATTGTGACACTTGGAATAATCTTGCTCAAATCACCCATTTTCATCCCTTTTTACCAATGGTATATAGGGGAAAAATTTAGTACCCCATGCAAGCCCCCTATTGTGGTTTCTCATTAGACCTATTTTTAGTCCCCTGGTGCTTGCTTAGCTTTCTCACTTCCCTCCACATTACACCAGATTGCAACACTTGGCATAATCTTTCTCAAAGTGACCATTTGTTTCCATCTTGTCCCTTTGCACCAAGGGGACATAGGGGATATAAATTATCACCCATTAGTATCTCATTTAACCCTAATTTTAACCACACTCATGTTTCACTCAACCATGGTCAAATTGTGGTTCTGAGGAAGAACAAAATGAAACTAACTTGTTTTTAAGTTATCCCCTTTACATTGTTCACTCTTCCACCATTGTTGATGCTAAAAACCTGAAAATACATCATATTACATCAGGAATTCTAAAAAAATGTTCCAAAACATCCATGATCATGGAAACATATATTTTCTCATAACTCATTATCTGAAATACGATTGACCTTTGAGATTTTCACACAAGACTCCCCTCCAGCCACCTTTGAAAACAAATTTGATACATACTAAATTATTCCTTAGTTTTATATAGCTGAAAATATTAAACCCTTACCTTTGAAAGTTTCTATTTCAGTTTGCAAGAGTTCCAGCGGAAGGATCACAACAAAAATTAGAGCACGAGATCCCGATGTAGAGCCGAATCCACTAATGGTGTTTCCATTGCAGACTGACATAAGTATGTGAACTTGATAAAAATATCAAATTATATGTACATTTACTTACTGAAAATATAAATTCTCTCAAAACATGAATCTCCAATCACTCAAAACATTCAGAAATAGTGTAAAACAAGTAAGGTAAAATAGGTAATTTTCTCAACATATCAAATTCTAAAAAATCAACCCACTAAACATAGAAACTTATGAAAAATGTAAAATCATAATCATTGGAGGTATTATAATTATGTAAGGAAATTAAATTGAAAAAATTTGGAAAAAAAGAGAAAAAAATCCAAAAATAGCAACTCCTGATCCCACCTACCAAAAATAGAAAGTTTCAATTTTCGGTGCGAGAAAGTTAGCTCTGTTTTCACTCACCTTGCTACCTTTTTCATCATCACATGGTCATAAATTTGTGGTATATCTCAAAAAATAAATATAATTATCCATAAGGATCAAAAATCATCATTAGTGCGGCGGTGAAAATCAAGAACATCGTAAGGCCGACAAAGAAGTGAAAAGAATCAAGATATTCATTAAAATTCAATTCTTCAAGAGAATGGTCATCACAATTATGATGAGAGGATATATCGTGAGTAAGGAAATAATTCATCTCAAGCAATGTATAAATCATGAAATGTTTCTAAACACTTGATCTCTACTTGATAACAAGCTCACATTTTGCGAGGTTAGAGGAGGTGGAGTTTGTAGTTTTTCACTATAGTGTGCATGATAAGAACATGGAAATAATTCTCATTTATTCCTTCAAGTTCAATCCAGGGATAAATTTTTCTATCAGGAAAATAAAACCATCTCCATGAGGATTAAACAGGAAAGAGGTTGTTTAAACACTATAGGGATGTTTTCACTCATGGTCAAGTAAAGTGAGTAATGGAGAGGTCATCATGCTCATAGGTGAAATGTGTAACTCAAGGGGTGGATTGAGGATCTCTATATCCTAAATCCACCATTGTGATCTAAACATTCTTCAATAAATAAGTTACTAAGGCATCCAATACCATCATATGTGAAGGATCAAGAAATAATCCATTCCCATGAGAAAAATGAGAGCATGAGGTACATGATTTGATTTCATTCAAGGAATATTCTAGAGATAGGAAAGGAAAAAAGGGTATGATCTTATTTCATACTATCATAGTTATAAAAATGGGAAATTATATTTGTTTCATTTTTGCTACCCACTTGGTATTGTTCTTAAACACTCATCTAAAGCCTTGTAGTGTGATCATGCCTCAAGGAGATACATTTATATCATCTCATTCCATTCCAACCGATGAAAAATTCTCAATAATTTGACTCAAGGGTAATCCTTTCACCCACGTGATGAAGACTCATCTCGAAAGAGAAGGGTAAACATTAAGAGGCTTGAGTACCATGGAGTGTCTCTCATGATCATTGGACTCATTTGAGTTATCCTCACTCTCCTTTGTGATATCAAGAAGGAAACATCATGAGTGATGCCCGAAGTTATCTCAAAATCACATCGAAATGTCTCACAATAGTGTTCCTAAACAACCATTCAGTAGTCTAGAGTATTCTTATATCTTGAAAAAGGAGGAAATTATGATTACCATATTTCATATCAACAAGTTCTTACATCTCACAAAAAGAGGGAACATATCCAATCTTAGTGCTTTAGTTCAACAAGTGATCAAAGGAAAAGAGATGATTCTTAGAACTATCCCTCAAGGATCATGATTAGCAAGTTCATCAACAAACCTTCTCTTCATCAGATCAATCAACCCTTCCTTCTCTCTCTCTCTCTCTCTCTCTCTCTTCCATCTTCTCTCTCCATGTTATAATTTCTTATTAAGAATGTATTGTATGATATTTCATTCTATTCACTTAAGTGAATATTAGCTCAACATTATAAGTGTGCTTTTTCCAATAATAAGAAAAAGACTCACTTCTTAGGAATATGAAAGGTCACAAGTGATGAGGATAGGTGAAAGGTCATGTGGGGGTAATGGAGAGGACATATTCTAATGTTATAAAATTGAATGGATTCTCCATTCCAAAGGGTTAGAAATTTTAATTGAATGTGTGTTGTTGAGATTACCACTTCTACATCAAACAATAAAATATACAAATCTTCTATTTCTTGTCTTATGTGTCCGCGTCTTTGATAAATGAGTCAATGGAATTATGTGTCTATGATTTTTTGGTCTTATCATTTTTTCCATTTTTTGTTCATCTAATTAAATGTGGACCTACTGTGGTTATTGTATGTGAACTCTATTAATGCCTGATCACAACAATAACCCTCTTTCTCCTTATTTCCCCAACTCCCCTTTACCTCTCTTCACTGTAAATTCCTCTGTATTACACTATATACAAGCACTTTTCGAGGTTCATTGGAGTGTTCGTGAGTGATCCCTAGACTTTTGGCGACCCCACATATTTAGGTGGTTTACATTCAACAATGGGATCCTCCCCATACACAAGAAGGAGGGACTTAGCCCCGTACCGTTGGTGAAAACTCAATAATTTACCACATGACAAATTATTTTGCAAACGAGTTTTTGGCGATTCGATGGGGAGATATCTACCCTTGTGCACCCATAAAGATCTCTAGAAAGTACAAAAATATATATTTGAAAATTATTAAAAAATTAGGTTTCAAAGCAAAATCAGATTTTTGAAGGTGACTCTATTAAGGAAAAAAACCATGCTACAATTATTTCCTGCATCACAATGATGAAGTTTTGTGATTTGTTTTCAGCACCAATGAGTGACATCCATGAAGAATAAGATGACCACCAAGAGATACAAATTGTTGATTGGCCATAAATCTATACTTTCTCTTGCAAAGGTATGGTTTTTGGCACAACGAAGAGGTCTCTTTCTTTAAAGAAACCGCAATCATCTAAGGAAATAAGATCGGTATTGTTTTTGTAGTAGTCATGAAAATAATGTCTATAATGGATAAAATTTATGCTTATGAAGATCCTACCATAAAATCCTAGTGGCTCTAATTCAAGTAGATTGTTGTTATAGGAAATAAAATGATAATTGCACCTATTGATGATCAAGAATCCAAGAGCTTGATGAGGAAGATGCATAAGAGATATGAAATGTTGTATGAAGGGCATGATGGTGAAGAATCCACTAAAGGTAATATTTTCAACTTCACGTAGCTGAACAAAAAACTCAAATCCCTATATTTATCTCTCTTCCTTTAGATTATTTTCTTGCATATGGAGATGAAGAAATGAAATCCTTGAAAAGAGAGTTTATGTGAATAATCTTGAGTGTTTTAGAAGAAAATTATTATCCCCAAATCAATATTGAGATTTTGAATTATGTTAAGGCTATGAAAAAAATGTATGAGCATCTTGAAGCACTTCACAATAACGAGGAAGAAGATATTTATCCTTCGGAATCAAATTCTAATAACTCTCTTTATTATGAGGTTCTTGTTCCTAAAAGACTCTTGTGCACTTCTCATGGATGCTCTATACTTGAACCTTCCAATGAAAGTATGATGCATGAGCATCTCTCCTAGTATCCATTTTAGACTTGGTATGTCAATTTTTGTCTTGTTAGGTTATTTAGGAGCCTTTAGAAAGTCTTTATAACTCATTTCTAGTTGTTTAGTTGAGCTCAAGTGGTCAAAAATGCAAATTTTGGTTTTCCTCCTTTTTGAAAATTTTCAATTTTTGAATTGGTTTGAGTCATTTTGGATTGTTAGTTTTGTGTGTAAAGGTCTAGGAGGTGGAAGTAAACATGTTAGTGGTTTTAGAAACATTGTAGTATCTTTAAGAGACTCTTCATATTTTATAGTGGGTCATCTAGTTCATAAAGTTGTTCTTAGCTCTTTTTCTACAAAATATAGCCTTGCCTTGTGAACATGAGTTAGTTATGGGAAGACTTCAAGGAAAATTAGAGAATAATATTTTCTTAACTATTTCAAATCATTGTTCATTTGAATGACAAGAATAAAAGGAGCTCCAAAGTGGGAGAAGGATTTTGGTTTGTAAATTAGTTAATGATTGTTTAAATTTGTGTATAGATTTTTGTGAATTGAAATGCATGTATTCGAGCTTTGAATCTCATTGATTGTGGCTTCTCAATTTTTGTAAGGTTGTTAATCCTATGATTCAATTAATTTTAAATTTATCTTAATGGTGTTTTGTGGTTATCTTTCTTAGTACTTGTTGTCACTTGAATTTGTGCCCTTCTTTGAACGTAGGCTCAACACCTCAGTGAAACATGGAAAAACCTTCAAAGTGTGGGAAAATGGATCCTTTAATATTAATATCTAGGTAAAATTTTTGGATCATTTCACTCAAATTCATTTCAACTAATATAACCATCTTTACACTCTATTACTAACTAAGTCTAATCTAAGATTTCCAAGGAACTAAGGTTCAAAAAGATGAAATATTGAAATAAATAAGGTGATAAATTGAACTGGAAGTGGATCCTCTCCCTAAGATGAAGAATGAGAAGGAAAATACAAAGCCAAGAGGTTAGAAATAAAGACACATTCAACCCTACAATTTTACCAAACTCTGATTCTCTGCATAAATGACACAAAGGATGGAAATAATGCAAGTATAACTCACACACAACATGCCATAAAATAATAGAAAATAAAGAACACAATAATACAGATTAAAGGGAAGAAAGAGAGACACAAAATAAAAAAATTATTATAATGTGCATATTCTATTACAATAATTGAAGAGGCATTGAGTGCATTACACAACACCAACACAAAATTCTGCAATTCAAAATATTTAGCTATACAAAAGGGTAGCATAATCTTGCATTCAGAAGAGGATAACTTACCATGGAAAATGAGTTGCATATATAGGAGAAAAGAAGGAGAAGAGTAAATCCAAATATTAGTAGATCACTCACTCCCAAAAGAACTAAGGACCACTTAGTATTCAAGTTTGTAGACCCAACATGGACACCATCAATTTTGCAAAGCCCATACCCAAAAATTACCACAGGATGATTTTTATAATTCCAGCTAAGTAAAGTACATTTTCATGATCCAAATATTCTCCCATCGTGTAGTATGCTTCAAGACCTTTCCAACGATATAAATTTTGTCTTATTTTGTTTCCTGGATCAAAATTTATGAGCATTTAAAGATCATCGTATGTCGTTCACATAGTTGTGACCATGGGGCCGTCAAATTTAAACCCCAATTCACTCTTGCTGATGTATTGGCTTCCCATTGAATCTTGGAGCCTCCATTTTTATCTTATAAATTATAGGAACTGTGCATTTTTAGGACCCATCGAAAAGGAGGAACTGCAGAAAACAAGGATCTGCAGAAAATAAGGAACCCATGGAAAACAAGGAACTCATGGAAAATCTGAATCCGTGGAAAATAAGGAACCCACGGAAAATAAGGATCCACGAAAAATAAGGAACCTAAAAAAATAGGGATTCGTAGAAAATAAGGAACCAGAAAAAACAGGGATCACACGAAAAAGAAGGAAGCCACAAAAATAGGGATTTGTAAGAAAAAAGGAATGTACAGAAAATAGGGATCTACAGAAAAAGAGCAACCCACAAATTTTAAGGATCAGTGGAAAAAGAGGAAGATGAGAATTCCTTCATTTTTATAACAAGTTCTCCAAATAAGCATAAGTGATTATTTGACAACATTTTGGCGACCCCTTGGGGACATTTTCCTACTAAATGTATGAAGACCAGTAGCCTTGAAGCATTCATTGGGCACGAAGTCAAGCACAACTTTAAAGAAAATTGATTTCAAACATTCAATTATTTCCCTGAACTTCCATAAATCATCACCATTTTGAAGTTGATCTCTTGAAGCTTTGAAATGAATCTTGAAACTACCCCAAAACCCTCTGATTTCCACCATGGAACTAATTTGAACTAGAATATGTAACAACAACAAAGGCCTGCATAGCTATGTAAAAACATGAAAAATCATACATGTTCTAAGAGGAAATATGTAGATTGTGCACAAGTACTTATTTTACAATATACAACTTAATCTAACCAACCCAACCCAACCCAAGGCAATGGAAGCTAAAACAAATGAGAAATGTACAAGATGAAAGGAATCCCTCTCATGAAGAGGGTTTAAGATAAATCCCATTAACTAGGATCTGAAGTAATTCCCCATTGATATTCGATAGTTCGAATGTGTTAGCTTGCTTAGGCTGATATGATATACGGTCCACTCCATAGCACGTAAAATTTGGAGTGTCTTCCTAGTTTGGCTCTATCTGCATCCCACTTCAAAACAAGGTCTCCCTCCTTGAAGGTTTGCTCACTAGCTTTCCTATCAAACCACTATTTGGTTATCTTTTGATGCTCTTCTAATTTATGCATGGTTGATTCCCTCAGCTCTTCTAATTCAGCCAACTCTACCATTCTAACTACTCTTGCATCTTCACCTTCCAATTCCAGTTGATGGGCTAGCTCCAATGAAGGAAATTCAATAGATATTGGAATCCTAGCCTCTCTACCATACACAAGGATGAAAGGAGAATTACCTATTGATATTTTGGGTGTGATCCTATCATCCCAAAGAGCATGTCGACTTTTTTGTCCCATTACCACTTGATTTATTTTCATTTTCCTCCTCATGATCCTGATCAAATTCTTGTTGGTGGATTTAGCTAGGCCATTACCTTGAGGGTAATAGTTGGAAGAAGTTTTTAAATAGATACCATGTTTGAGATCCCAATTAGAGATCTTAAATCCCACAAAATATTTAGCATTATTAGATATTATAGTATGAGGGACCCCAAACCTTGTCACAATATCTTCCAAGAAATCTAGAATGGTTGTTTCAGTATCTTCTTGAGTGAAGTAGCCTCGGTCCACCTGGTAAAGTAGTCAGTGGTAGTCAAAACCCATTTATGACCAGCACTAGACATTGGATTGATCATGCTAATGAAGTCAAGACCCCATTAGGAGAAGGGTTGGTCTAATTGAATTAGATGAAGTGGAAGGGAAGCCAACCTCTTCTTACTAGTAAATAAGGCACATTATTTGCATTTCCTAACCCATGAATGAGCATCATTGAATAGTGTGGGCCAAAAATAGCCAACTCTCATGATATTCATGGTTGTTTCTCTTGGAGAAAAATGACCACCAACCAAGCCTTCATGGAATTCACCAAGAATCCTCTCAATCTGATCTCTACCAATGCATCTCAACAAAAATCCCTCTAGGATTTTCTTGAAGAGGACACCCTCAATTAGAACATAAGTAATATCTTGAAGCATGAAGTTCCTCCTATTTATTTTTTCCATCCCAAGGGATATTCACCATTTATCGTGGACCTTTCCATATCATCCACAAAGTTGTTTCCATTAGGTGCATGTGTCATTGATTGTTCTTCTTCCTCAAAGGCATAAGAGGCTTCTTGGTCATCATTATTAGCATCTATTGTAAGTTGTTCACACAGTCCTCTACCTCTAATTAGCTTAGTAATCTTGATTCTAACATCATATTCCATAATTTTCTCTACCCTTCGGCCCTCTTCTCACTAACCTCTGCCCCATTATGAAATTTCTCATGCTAGGATGAGAAACCAACACTTGAAGTTTTGAGATCCCTTGTGACTAAAAAGACTTGTTTCTCTATGTGGCTATACCTCAGCTCATAGTCCTTCAATTTTTGATTAACGAAAGCCACTGGTTGCTCCAAACCTTCATCATTTTGTTGAGTTAGAATGGCTGCCACACTACTCTCAACCCCATAAGCATACAAGATAAAATATTTTTCATAATTTTTTAATGAGGGTGGGAGACCGAGTTATTTCCTCCTTGATCTTATTTAAACTATCCTTACCTTCATTATTCCACTTGAAAGGAGTGTTCTTCTTCAACATTTGAGTGATGTGTTTGACCAATCCCGCAAAGTTAGGAACAAATTTCCTAACAAAATTGATTTTACCAAGGAAAGACTGTAATGATTTCTTATGTGCCGGCAAGGAGAGAGCAAGGATGGATGAAATTTTATTTGGGTCAATACCTATTCCCTATTTTGAAACCACATGACCCAATAGTTTGCCTTGTGGGATAACAAAAATGCATTTCTTTGGGTTGAGTGACACCCCAAATTCTCTACACCTTTCAAACAATTTCTCAAGATGTTCCATGTGATTTTCACCTTCCTTTGAGAAGACTATGATATCATCCAAATAAATCAGAATAAATTTGTTTATGAATCCCTTGAAAAAAATCCATGGCCCTTTGAAAGGTAGCACCAACATTAGATAACCCAAAAGGAATTTTTCATAGGCATATGTTCCCCATTTAGTAGTGAAATTTTTCTTAAATTCATCTTATTTTTTAACCCGTAATTGATTGTATATGGAATATCCATCCAAAAGGGAGATCCTTTTAGCTCCTACTACTATTTGTAAAATCTTATCCATGGAGGGTAAAGGATATTGATCCTTTAAGGAGGCTCTATTTAGATCTCTAAAATCAACACATAACTGATCTCCCCATTATTCTTCCTTACATGAACTAAATTTTCCACCCAAGTGGAGTACTTGATAGGAAATATAATTTTGGCCTCTATGAGTTTGGACAGCTCTTTCCTCATTAGGGGTTCAATTTTGGGGTTTATGGGTCTTTGTTTTTCCTAGTAGGATTAACATTGGGGTCAAGATCTATAACATGTTGCATAATTTCAGGATTAAAACCTTTAATATCTTCATAGCTCCATGAGAAAATATCATGATATTGTTGACATAAGGACATAAAAACTTCTTTTTCAGTTTCACCACATACCTTTCCAAGTAGCAACTCCTTATCTTGGGAAATCACAACCTTTTGATAGTCTTCTTCACTAGCTATCATGTTTTTATTTTCTCCTTTGAACTCATCATCAGGGATGAATATTTATGCAAGGGTATAGATTTTCTTTATCTATAACTATCTTGATTGAGGGCTTACCATTCACAATGCCTGTTTGTAAATTCTCAAGAGCTCAAACTAGATTAGATTGACTTATACACCCCTACTTGAGGGTCTTCATGCACCTTTGCCTATTCTCCTAACACCTTGAGGTCCATTGAGACCTAATACATGCTCATATATGAAAGAAAAAAACTAGAAGGGCTTACTTGATATCAAATAATCAGATGTGATCACTAAACCAATGCCTAACAAATGTGCAAGTCTCCTACATTCACATACAAGACTGTTTCAAGCTACAAAATCCATTTATGAGATTCCTTGCATAGAAATATCTTAAGCTATCTTAGCTACACTTTACCTCACAATGGATTCCTTCAAATGGAGTCACAATACCCTTTCCACATGATCAAGACATCAAACTAAAGCTTTAGGCTCCTCGGTGAATTCTAGCAAAGGTCTTCTTATATGTATTTCGAAAACTATGCCCTAGCCTTTTTGGTTCATGTATGCCCAATTCAAGGTCTTATATGTAATTTTAGGGGTTTCATGGCATGATTCCATGCTCTCTATACTTTTCTCACCATAATCAAGGTGTCCATGATCCTTCATATGTTGTTCTATAGCTAAATTTTCCAATTTACCTTTCTTGTAACCTTTCACCGTGAACTATTACGGTCTTACGATATCCTATAGTCACTCTATACTCAAAGTGAAGGAAAATACATTATAGGACTCTCCCTTGAGTCACTCAAACACATCAATCATACCTAGATAGGTGTATTTCAAATTTCATGCATTTGGTTTTCATCACATTATGCCCAAATCCCTTTATTTGCAATCCTCCTTGGTAATCTACTTTAATATACCGGATGTACATTCGGTATTTTACTAAAATGAAATAATTCTCTTCTTGTATATACTGTAAGATCATTCCAATGCCTTAAATATCCTTCAAATTACTCTCATTAAAATTCTAGGAACACGATTAAGTATTTTGATGAGAAATTTACCTTCTAATCCACTATCATGTACATTATCTTTTTCATCCCCTGTTTTGCCAAAACACACTCATAAATAGCTAGTTACACACAAACCCATTACCATCGAAATTTAAGGATTTCCTTTTTCGGACTAAGAAAAATTTTCCACCAATTTTTATCTATTTTCATTAGAGGAATAAATAGTTATGAAAATCCCTATATTGTGCCCAAGAAGGAATAAATGGCAAATAAATTATTACTAACCATTGTCAAGGCCCATAAAAATTATGAATGCACTCCTTGTCACATGTAGACTATTTTCATCTTAACAATTAAGAAAATTTCAACTATTAAATGTCATTAAGGGTTTATACCTCACGCCAAGCACATTTTATATGCATAGTCCATGCAAATCCATAATTCATGTAAATTACTCACAAATCTTACCTGCAATCTTCTTCCACACCTTTTATTAATCATGATCTGACATATTTACATGTTATTCATGTCTTTACTTGACTGTCTTCTTTGAATCTATCTCCTTACCTCTCAATTACATTGGAATCCCCTATGAATAGGTGGATAATAACTAAGTATAGACTCCTAAACTAACTCAACAACTCTCCAAACTTGGAATTAGGTAAAACAACATTCCACACCTTCCTCCAAACAACTCATACACGTTTGAAGACAAAAATTATCTCCCTACATAGCCTATATGGCTTTATTTAGTCCTATTTTCATCCTTTACCTAGTCAAGCTTACCTTTATAATTTTACTACAAGTACATAATCACCCTTGCCAACATGTCAAGGTCATTTTACAACATATTCAATTTTAACATTCACTCACACCTAGAAAAATCATGTCTCAATTGTCTCATATGACATTATTACACTTTAACACTTGATGCTCCTGTATCAAATATGCTTCCATGAGTAACCATTCCTTTGGGTAATTTGTTGATTCTTAATTGGATAATCTGATCCTCATAGCCTTCTTGCAACCTTGATTGTAACTCATATGATAACTCAACTTCATTCTCAATAAAATGGGTAATTTTCTCATCACTCTCAAAGACTTTCCAACTCACATTATTGTCTAGGATGGATGGCCTCACCACCATCTTGACATGTTGATCATGTCCCTAAATGAGATCTCTAGGTGGGACAAATTGTGACCCTACAACAACCATCTGATCAACTTCCGCATTTAACTTTCTTGGAACTACTTGGAGATTAATAGCCTCAAAACTCTCAAGTAGGTCCCAAACTCTATGTTTATAAGCCTTTAAGAGATTATTCTTTGTAGCACACTTTCCTCTTACTTGATAGAAAACCATTTCAAGTATCCCCAAACACCTATAACTTCTTAATGTGCCTCTTCTCAGCTAACAACAATCCATGAACTAAAGCCTCATACTCAGCTATGTTGTTGGAACATGTAAATTAAAGCCTATGAGAAAAGAGAAACTTCTCACCCTTTGGGGAAATCAAAACAACACCTGGCCCCAACTCTATTTTTACTCCTAGAACCATCAACAAACATCTTCCATAGGCCTTGGGAATCCTCTTCACTTTCTCTTAATGCACTTGGGATAAAATACTCATCTTCTTATACGTAATAAGTACATAAACATGTCTCAACAATAGTATCATATCGATAAAATTCATACCTTTCCTTAGCCCACTCATCTAACATAAGATCAAGAACTGATTGTGATGAATGTATTACTTTAACTAGTTTTGAATCACTACTCATTTCTCCTTGCACCATGACACTTGAGTTAATAGGACTAGGATCATGGAATTCCACATGATAAGCTAATATAGGCTCAACTTTAATTGTAAACTTAGTCCCATACCTTGTCCTCAAGAGCATATGAGACCAATCGAGGACAAGTAACCTCCTACCTTGGTTGTGAAGTCTCTTGACAAACAAATAGCAAAGAGAGGAGGTAGATCTATAACTGATATATCTTAAGCAATAGTTAGACTAGGGCATGCATGGAGAGTTAGTTCAAGGAATTTGATTACTCCAACCATTCTGACTGTAGTACCATCCAATTATAAAACACCCTTAGTGATTGGAGTATACTCAATCCCTAAAGTGTCTTCTATCTCCTTAGGCATCATAAAGGTGTTGGCTCTGAATCTATCATACAATTATGCACTAGATGCTTGCCAATAATCAATGAGATATAAAAGGGAGGAGGTTTCTTTGTTTCACTTACTTTCCCCTCCTTGGGTTGACATAAGTTGATTGAAGAGTTTGACCTTTGTTTTACTCTCCGATCTGGTGGGATGATTTTCTTCAAAGCTTCTTACAAGAGATACAATTAATGTGGAATGGAAAATGCAACCCATATTATCATATTTAGATTAGTATTCTTCATTTTCTTGACAATGTTAAAAGGAGGCTCGTGGATTTGTGAATTAGAGGTACAACGTTCCCCATTCCCTTTTTCTCAATTCATGGAATTTATTTGGTTGAAGGAACTTGTGTGTTCCATGGATTTCTTTTGTGTTATGTGGTTTTGAATTTCCCATGGAATTTATTCATTATTCATCTTTTGAGTGCTCTGCAATAATTTGGATGAAGCTGAAAATTTACCCAATACCACGCAGCGATTAGGAATGTCATGTTGAAATGGAGTAATAAGAGGAGGCCTTACATCCATTTTATTTTTCTTTGACCTTGTATTTCTGCCATGTGGAGTTGCGGACTGTCTAACTGATCGTGGCTTGATTAACCATACACAAGTCGTCGGCCTTAATGAATATAAGATTGGTCTCAGGAATAGCTCCTTTAGTTTCTTCAACATTGTTACTTGATACTTTCGTCATTAGTTTGTGTTGATTGAAGGAACCTTGCACCATGAGATCTTGACATTTCACACCATTTTCACAAGAATTATGATCATGGGGTTGATTACATGGGAAACACCATTTAGCTCCTTGAATTATATTATTTTGGATAGGAACAATAAATTTTCTTAAGAAAGGAGCATGTGCATGTTGTGGAGGTGGTGATTTTTGAAGAGACAAGTAAGGATTTACATCTTGAAACCTACTTTGCTAGTAATTCTACACATACCCCCGATTTAGATAGTAATACCTTTGTTGATACCCTTGATTTTGATTTTGGTAGGGCATAGAATCTTGGGTTTTGTAGACACTAAATCACACACTTGGGGACATTTATAGGTCCTAAACACATACTATAATTCATATGATTCTTAAGAAATAAAACCAGGTGATTGATGACTATCTTTGGGTCTCTTATCTTTGTTTTCTTTTTTATTTGGTCTTACATACCCCATGTCCAGTATGTATTTTACTTATTATCTTTGATGGCTCCAGACATTAACGACCAACCAGGATAGGAGCACCCAGGTGCCCCTGTCCCCTTTGGGCACCCTTGACTCATTTCTACCTTACTCACTTCTTATGGGTCTCTTTTATCTTTTGGCCACCTTTTTCACTTATGGGTTGGCCTTCTAGCATCAATTGTGATATTAAAACAAGGTAATCATATAAATACATAGATATGTGTTCAAAATCAAGGACCAAGCACTAAGCATATACTATCATCACCTAAGATTTCATCCAAAGGCACCTAAAGCACTTCAAGGCATCCATATAGCATCCATTCAAGGGACAAGGGATTGAATGTTTGCATACAAAGCATATGAAGGGGAAGTTATTTATTCCATCCACATATTCTATTACATTCTTACATCTAGATACATCCTGTTATACAGTGCACTTACACAAGGGCATCACGGGGCACGATTCTTACACACACTCACCATAACTACATGGATTCTTAGATGTTGTACATGGCTTAGTCATAAGTTCACTCTCGGGGTGGTGACTATACGGGTCAATTTGACTCCCCATATTGCATCTTATATTTTTGGATTTGATGTGGTATTGTGGGTTTTACATGTGATATTTATTTTACAGGTTAGAGGTAGCCTCGATGATCAAAGAGCAACATAAAGGTGATCAACAATGATTTTTTTATACACTTATGTGATACTAAAAATCATATTCTAACCATTTTCACGAGTCATGGGTTCCCATTAATAGATTCTAATTCCTAGGTACTCTGTCGAGCCATGGGCATTGTACGCACCCAAATTTACATGTGCTACATTATACAAAATGGCTCAAACACCCCCAATGGCGATTTGTGTCTTTTTCAAAAGTCTTCGACCCTCTTTACCTATTTTCAAGTACATATTTGTAGCTTAGTTTACCTCACTTATCCATTTCTTGTTTTTCCTTAGGTTTTGGCCTTTAGTTACAAAATTGCCACCCTGCCTAGGCAAAGTGGTTTTGTGTGATTTGGCCAAGACTTCTCAAAGCGTGAATTAGATGTGTGTTGCTTCACTCCAATTCACTTTTATCACATGTTTGTGAGTCAATTTAGCTGATTTTGTGCTTGATTGATTTGTGTGCATATCATCTTCCACTTCTAAATGTTAATTGAGTGTTTAATTGTTCCTTCATGTTGTGATGTGGAAACCCATGGTTGTCAAGTGTGATAGAGTACTGCCCATCCAACCTTCTAGAAAACCATCACTTCTTCTGAAGAAAATGGTGGAGATTATTTGTGTATCTTTCTTAGTTGAGCTACCAAAATATTGCTAGAAATTGCACAACCAAGCTTTGTTCTCTTGTGATGTATTTCTTCTTCTGCATTACAACTAGACTGTCATCAAGTTGTCATTGCTCCAGTACTTTCTTCTTGTTGCTTCCTCTGCATTCCCAGTTCCCTGGACTCAAGTGGACATAAAATATTGGTAAAGATAATTGAGGGGACAAAGTGATACCACAACTAGCATTGCCTCTACATTGTAATTCCAGGTTGGGGGTTGTTATTGAGTTTCTTCATTTCTTCATTTATTTCTAAACGTATGCACATTTATCAACTAGAGTAGAAGAAATCATTTTACTTGATTGCAAATAGTTAGATCATTTTCTTCTGCAAAGCTTTCTTAGGATAGATATCTTTCTTGCCTATCTCTATAGATTTGCAAGGGAAGTGATTCTAGAAGAATCTTTTGCATAGTTTTAAGCATTCAAAATTTGATTCAAATTAGTCTCTGTTAAATCCCTCTTAAATTCCACTAGGGAAGTTTCAGGGGAAGAAAAATTCGAGAAGCTTCTAATTCTTCCTATGACTCTAAGGTGTGTTTGAGGATTTAATCCACAATTATTGATTGGAAAAAGCTTCATTTAAATTAGAATAGATTTAGTATACTATTGCACAGATAAATAGCTACATCTAGCTATTTATTTGTATAGGATTTGTTAATTAGGATTAGAAGCAATTTATTTCTATTAGGATTATACCAGTTGTACAGATAAATAAGCATGCAATGAATAATGTAGAAAATGTAAAATAGAAAAGAATGCAATAAAACAGAGACACAAATTTAACGTGGTTCACCCAAAATGGGCTACGTCCACTAGAAATAGCCAATCCTTTTATTCATTCTATAAAAATCTCTCTCACAGTGCCGCCACTAATACAATGAGCCTCATACATAACGACCCTTTAAAGATATTAGGTTTTTTATCATTTTGGGGAAACATAGAAAACCACCTGTTAGATCTATGACCTAATAAGGAATGGTCCATATTTCACAATGCATAAATACAAAACCCCTTGCAACCCTCATCGCTATCAGGCTCCACAACCAACAATTTCTTCATTTCTTCAATATGCATTGTTATTCTAGAAAATACAAAAATATTTCTTTTAATTAGATTAATTGCTTTGTATTGATTTATTTCTTTTATATCAAAAATACAAAAACATAGTGTAGCTTTTATTTACTTATATTAGCTTGTTATTTATTTTCATAGATTAAATGCATACATGACCATTCCTAGACCATAGCAAGAATGAACATATGGTAGTGATCCATGGGTCCCCCAACTAAATGGGCCCAAAATTCTCACAGAAATAGATATTGGACTTCGTATGCTTGTCCTTAGAACACCATCATGGTACTCTAATCGCATTACACAAATTAATGTTTTAAACATTAAGGCCGATAAGGCTTACGAATATTGGATAGCCCATGTCAATAGAGTTTATATCAAACACATATGACCATACAAGGACCACGACTAGAAAGATTTTACGGTTGTGATCCAAGCGGTCCCCCAACCAAACGGGCCCAAAACCAATTAGACTTAGACATCGATTACGTACACTAGTCTTTAGGACATCCCCACTTCCACAGAAATTATCAGATAGCTAAACATTCTAAATGAAGAATCTCATCGAGCGCTAGCATTCTAGCATTCTAGTGAACCAGCTAACCAACCATAGATCTAGTGAAACCGCACCTCTCTCGCTCATTTCATGACCTTGTTTAGAAATATTTATAAGGACCCATTGTTGGTTTCCATGTATCCCACAACCATTAGAAATGATTTCCATGGAGCTTGACATTTATTGGAGTCTTTGTGTGGCTATTCTTTCTAACCCATCCATTAGACCCATTTAGGTTATAAGGGCCTTTCTTTCCCTTGACTAAAAAATTTTGATATTTCGTTTGAGGACATTATTTTTCCTTGATATCTTGATCATCCCATTTCCACATCCATATATACATATTCACTATATTTCACTACCCATAGGCATCCACTCATTCTACATCGGTTGTCCTGGCATGACCTGGGAGGTCGAGTGTGATTGAAGGTCACGTGTTGATTTTCATTCGTATAAATTGGTGAACCAATGTGAAGAGCTAGTATCTTTTCATTTCCATTTCTTTCATCCATATTTTCTCTCTCTCCCATTATTCTGTGGGTATTTATATACCCCCGAATATGTCGGGACAGGACTACGATAGGCCCATTCTAGGTCTAGAAGCTTATTACCACCAAATCGGCATACCACAATCACCCTCATTATCAGGGTGGGCTAAAAATTATTCTTCCAATATTCCTTCACCTTACACTCCTCTTCCTCAAGGTGCTAATAATGGATCATATGTTAGGATTGAGGAGATTGATCAACCATAATTCTCCAATTTAAACAATATGACTTTCACTAGAGAATAAGGTTTCAGTTTGTGGGTCTTATCCAAACCTCGAGATCACCACATAGTCTAATCCCTTCACTTCCTACCTATCTTCTCATGACGAGATCATGGAACACTTCACCCAAATCCAAGATCATTTTAATAACATGACCAATCTTTGGATAGGATGCAAGGATATGTTGACATCTTACTTCAGAATAACACCTCTACCCCTCCCACAAAAGAAAACATTTCTAATGATGGTTGGCCAAACAACAAATAGTTCATAGTAGAGGATATGATATCCTCTCTTCCTAACCTAAAAGGTTCAACAACATGTGTTAAAATATAACACCTTACCATCATTAGTGAGGTCATCTCGAAATTGGTGGATAGGGTTAGAGAATTAGAACTTTCCTAGGCTACTCATGCCTCATCTTCTGCTAGGAAAGGAAGGATTCTCCATCATCCGTAGAACTTTGGCTAATTACTTACTACAAAAAATCCTCCTCTGGTTTACATGGACATTCCTAGCCCTAGATATCTCCTCATTGGATCAAGAACATTGGGTATGCCCCCTCACACCTCATATGGATACCCTCAACAGGCACCATCTAGAAGTGTTCTCAAATGCCATCCCAAGTGGTAATGCGGCATTCTTGGTTTTGTGCCTCCCTCTCTATACAGAGTAATGTTCCCCCATATCTACACATGTATTCCAAATCACCACAGGGGACATGTTCTCTTTTCTTGGCTCATATGCTTAGCCACAAGGGATGCCTTATGCCTCTACAAACATTTATGTTGTGCCATATCAACCTCTTATGCCTACTCCACCTCCCCATCAAGGGTCATCTATGGTAGTAGATTCCTATGCTTTGGGCACATATAAATATCTTAAGGATCCCTTGGAATTTACTATATGAAGTGTAATGCTTCCATGACCACTCTTCCCAACTTGCCAAATTTTAAAGGGGAGGGAGATCCAAATGTGCATATCAAAGCATATGCAACTATCATTCGAGAGCTTGCTCCCATGGGATGTAGTTATAGCAAATATCTTCCCTAAGAATCTTGAAGGAATCAACTCTCGATTGGTATTATAGATACCTGAAGCCTCAATACACTCCTTTAAGAAACTCATATCCAGTTCATTAAGGCATTTGACATGAACAAGTTGCTAAGAATGGGAATCAAGGAATTCCTCCACATAAAGCAAGAGCATAATGAATATGTTTCCCACTTCATTTAGAGATGGCGGTAGGTCCTCTACTCTTTAGAAAGTGCTCCCAATATGGATCAAATGGAGCTTTTGATCTATTCCTTCATTCCCTTAACCGGGAAATAAAGGAAGAAGTCCAAAATTTCCCCCTTATGAGCTACGAGGAGGTACTTAGAGGGTGTTCTCACATTGATCAAGCGGAAATAGATAGCGGTCAAAAGACCTATGGTTCAAATGGGAGATTGATCACTCCCTCTCAAGGTAATTCAAATTACCCCAAAATTCCAACAACAATCAAGGACCTAAGGTCCTTAATAAGAACCATGGTGTTACAACGGATGACATCAACTGATCAAGCCAAAATAGATGAATGTTGTTAACACTTAAATGTAAACAATGTCAATAACAATACAAATGGAAATAACCAAAGGAGTAACAATTTCACTCCTTCAATCAACATGGTGGATTTTAATCATTATCCACCTCCACAACAAGTTTAGGCCTAAGGCCCCAATTAATACCCAAATGGGTATCAAAATCGTATCAAAACCAAGGGAAAAGGCCTCCAAACTTTAACTATAATAACCAACAGTTAAACAATAATCATAACTTTGGACTAAAAAAAATGCAAATCAAAGACCTCGGGACTATGATCCTAACCTTTATTGTGGATTCCATAGGGTCTGAGGGCATGATGTCATAACTTTCATGACTGTAACAAGTTCATACAACACCTACCAGAGGACCAAAGGCAACTCATCATCGAGATGTTTTTGGAAAATCCTAAGTGCTAACACAAAATACTAACATGAGACCATTTGCCCCCAAAACACTCCTCTTAGGATCTTTAGTGACCCTCTTCCTACGTGTCATAATAATGGAAAATTAAACCCCCATGGTACAAACAAGGGTAACCTAGTGGGAAATAATGACCACGAAGCTTCCACTTCTTCAAACCCACTAGTAGCACCTCCATTGGATACAATGGACAACAAACTAAGATTGTGGGTCTTGTTGAATTAGAAATTGAACCTCAAATTAACACAACTACAAGAACTCATGATTATTCAACATAGCCTATTCCCATCTACCCATATATGTTGGATGACACTCTAATACTTTTGAGGCCAATAGGGGCATATGATCTAATCATGGATTTAACCAAGACCTTTTCTCACATCTCCTTCTTGGATTTGTTGAAGAACTATCCCGCTCATCAATCCACTTTGTTAGAAGTTGGGTCTTGGTCACTTGATTAATGTTACCCCTCCACTGGAGGCACAAGTCAACCACATAGAATTTGACGTCTATCCTCTTGGGCATCCGAAAGAGATGTTGGATTCATCTTTTGACATCAGTAAGATGCCCACCGATGCCGAGATGGACACGTAGAGGTGACCCAACATTGTATTTACAAGTATAGATCTATAATAATTATGTTAAATGTAATGATTGATGATGGGGAAGTTTTTAATATTTCCCCTTCTCATTCCTCCAAAAGTTAGGCTATGGGAAACCAATTGTTCCTCAACTAGAAATATGTTGAGAGGTTATGACAGTCTCAAAGCAACGTCCATAGGGACTATAGTACTTCCGGTTACTCTTGGGCCCAAGATGGTTCTAACCAAGTTTTATATTATAGATAGGGAAACCAACTATAACATGATTCTTGGATGACCTTAGATCCATCGATGAAGGCAATCCCTTCCACACTATTCCAGGAAGTCAGATTCCTACATTTGGGAAAGTCTTTGTCACTCAGGGTGACCCAAAACCTTTCGATATTCACCTAGAAAACTTAAAGAAGAAACCTGGGGTCCATACCGAGTTTGAACTCCCCACAAATCAAGTAAAAAACCTAAGGATACAACACCAAAGTCTAAGTTATTCCCACGATGGAGCTAGAAACCACCATTTTAATTGAGGGGTTATTGCGACTAAAGATGAAATTTTTGTTGTTGAGACAGTATCAATGGAAACCACGGCTAATATTGTTGAGTTATTGGAGAATGATTTACCTATTCTCCTTCCTTTTGAATCCTTGGGCATAGGACATGCTCTAGGACTTGGATCTCTTCCATCCAAAGAAATTTTCATGGTTGAGGTCTCTAGGAAGTGGAGGAAGAAGGTACTATAAATGATCAAACATCAATCTTCCCTAAACAATTTTTGGACGCTCAACTATGATGGATCAAAGTGTCATTTTAGTGTTGGGGCAGGCATGATCCTCACTTCAATTTCAAATGCACAAATAATGGTGTCAAGTATGAGGCCATTCTTCTTGGTCTCATTATAGCCAAGATATGGGTGTTTGAAATATTAGAGTTTTGGGTGATTCCCAACTAGTTTGCCAACCAAGTTTCAAAATTTTATGGGACTAGAGTGGAGCACTATAACTCTATAATACTACCATGCTTAACCTAAGAAAGGGTTTTGACTTCATATCCATTGAAGCTATCCCACGTGAACAAAACATTTTAGCTGATTCCATGGCTACTTCCACTTCTCACTTTTTCCAAGTAGGGATTTGAAGATTCTAAATTCATTGTTTTAGTCTAGGTTGCCAAACCCTAGTTTGAAAAATTCCTACCAATCCAATTCTAGCATATGTTGAGACTGAGAATGAGCCTGCCACCTTAGATTATGTAGAGAATGATGAAGCTATACTAGGTTACCTTAATGTGTACACTGACCTTCATCACACATCATAAGAGGGGTTTTTCTCTCATACCTCACTCTTCCTCCTATTTTGGAGATCATGATGGGTCCTTCCTCATCAAAAGGCCTTGAGATCTATGAAGTAGAGGAGGAAGGAGAACTAGAACTACCTCCAGCCCCACCAAATTTGAAGAAGGAAATGCCTCTTTAATCGAAGGGAACCATTGATATAAATATCGGGATGGAGGAAGACCCTAAGATATTGAAACTTGGTTCTTCTTTAACTCGAAGAAGTGGAAATTCATATGAAGGTTCTCAAGGAACATTCAAAATCTTTGCTTTTAGCTACAAAGAGATGATGGGAATTACTCCCCATGTCGCAGTCCACATAATCTCATAACCAAACTAACACCAAGCCCATCAAACAAATTTGAGACCTATGAAGCCAAAAGTGGCTTTGATGGTCAAAGAAGAGGTTATGAAACTCCTACATGTGGGATTCATCAAACCTATAGATTATTCAATGTGGGTATCAAACATAGTCCCCGTTCTCAAAAAGAATGGGAAGATTCAAATATGCATTGATTTTTAGGACATAAACAAAGTGTGTCCCAAGATGATTTCCCATTACCTTCCATTGATGTCATCATGGATGACAATAGCTGGATATGAGTTGTTGTCACTCATGGATGGTTTCTCGAGTTACAATCAGATTAGGATCTCTGAGGAGGATCAAACAAAGACCACTTTCACTACTCCTTGGGGTACCTACTACTACGTGGTCATGTCATTCATTCTTAAGAATGTTAGTGCTACCTATCAATGAGAAATGACCTATATATTCCATGATCTTATTCACAATATTATGGAATCATACGTTGATGACCTTTTGGCTAAGGCCAAAAAGTGTTGTGATCACCTTGAGGTGCTTTACATCATCCTCTCTCACGTCTCATTGAATATGGTGTTACATTAAATCTAGAAAAATGTGTATTTGGTGTGATGGGAGGGAATTTGTTGGGTTACATCATCTCTTCATGGGGATTGATGTAGATCCGGAAAAAATTGAGTAGTTCTAGAAATGACCCCACCATCAGATGAGTCGGGCATTAGGTCCTTTCTTAGAAATTTCAAGTGCAATCCATGGGTTTATTCCTAATTTAACCTTTGTTATTCATCGATAAATAATTTTTTAAAGAAGGATTGTTGAAACATCTGGATAGATGAGTGTCATGAGGCATTTTAATCGGTCAAACGATTCCTTCTGTCACCTCCCATGCTCATGCCTCCCAAATCATATCCCCCTCATTTTATATTCTGAGCAATGGACATCTCATTATCCTGCATGTTAACACAAGAAGATGATGACAAACATGAATGTGCAATTTACTTCATCATTCATACATTTCTAGAGTATGAGACGTTATACAGGAAGAAAAGGAATGCCTCACTATAGTATTTACAAAAAATGGTTAAGGAATTACATGCTTAACCAAGAAAAATGTGGGTTATTATTAAAACAAATTGTCTTTGGACATTCCTAACATAGGGTTCTTTGTCCAAGAAATTTGGATGCTTCATAACCTTAATGGGATAATTCAAGTTAACTTATATCAACCAAAAGTCTATCAAGGGACAAATCATTGCCGATTGGTTAGCAGACAACCCGTTAGATGGTGGAGAGTTAGTAGACTTGATTTTCCTGATGATGTATATACTACGTAGAAATAATACCTCTTATTTGTGTGTCCATGGTATTCAGATATTGTCAATTTTATTATGGACCACACATACTTTAAGGGAGAAAAATCACACTAGAGAAGATGGATATGCGTCATAGCCACCAACTACGTAATTATAGAACAAGTTCTCTATCAGAGCTTTTGATCAATGCTACTAAGATGTGTTGATGAGGAAGAGTCTAAAAAATCCTCTATGGAGCCCCACGGGGTCTATGGAGGAAATTTTGGAGGACATGCAACCACTAGAAAGATACACCAAATGGGATATTTTTGGCCCACCCTAGAACACGATGCAATAGAGTATGTATGCAAGTGCCACAAGTGTAGGAATTCTCTCACAAGATTCATATACCTTCCCAAGCTCTACAACCGATTGCAACACCTTTACCCTTTTCCATGTGGGGCTTAGATTTGATAAGGAAATTCTCTCCCTCATCGATGGATGACCACAATTTTATAATTACGGCCATAGAATATTTCACAAAGTGGGTTGAGGCCATGCCTCTTACCACCATTTTGGGGTCTGTAATTACAAATTTCATCTTGAACTAGATCATCTATAGGTACGGGGTCCCATAGGTCATTATCTCGATAATGGAACACGTTTAAAAATGAAGAGGTGCATGAGTTGTGCAAAAAATTCAAGATAAATCACCACACAACTCTCTATACTACCCTCAATCTAATGGATAAGATGAGGCAACCAATAAGATGTTAAAGTCCATCCTCCTGAAAAAATATTAAGGAGAATAAGCACGATTGGCATTTAAAGCTATTTTCGGCCTTATGGGCCTATAGAATGTTAGTAAGAATGCCAAGGGGGAAACCCCATATTCCTTAGTATTTGGTTTGGAAGTGGTTTTACCACTTGAATTTGAGATACCTAGTCTTTGGATATCATTACAAGGAATCTTAAGAGAAGAAGGATATCGTGAAGCATGGCTCATTGAGCTAGAAACCCTCGATGAAGCTCGGCTTAGAGATGAGGCACACCATATATCTTACACTAACCAGATGTGTTAATAGTACAATAAGAAGGTATATGAATGTGAAATATTCATTGGAGATCTGGTATTGAGACTTGATAGCCAGATAGACAAGAAAACCGATGAAGGAAGAAATTCAGGCCCAAGTGGTTGGGCCCATATCAAGTCATGGAGGACTATAAGAATGGGGCATATCACCTATGTACTCTAGAGGGTGAAGAATTTTAAGATTCCATCAATTCACTTCACTTGAAACATTACTACACATGATCCATCTACATTTCCACATGTACACTATTGCATCCACATTGCATTTCATTTGTTAGATCACTTTGTAAATTTGTAATCAAGGAACTTATCTTTCAAGAAACTTTCAAAAACTTCTGAAAATATTAGCAAAACATTCAATCACACTTCTACAAGTATCCATAATATTATCACCAACATTTCTAATCATTTCATCAGTTCAACAAGATAAGAATTTTTTTGACATTAATCCTACCAAGGCCTGCATACTTGGTTCTACTCGTAGTTTTCTTCCAAAGCATAGGTGTCTTTCCCATAGTCTATTCTAGAAGCTTCTTGGTGTCATATCTCTCCCAAAAAAAACTCTTTTTGGTAACAAAATCATTCTAAACATTTTACCTGGATCGCTTGTTCACCTATCTTATCCTTTGATGTTGAGCCCTCACATCTTACTAGTTGCGTGGGGTTGAGGCTAGGGGAAATTTCTCCCTCCCAAAAGCACAAATCAAAGTTTTTAAAAAAATTGATATAATTCAAATCAAATAAATTCAAAAATGCTTTCATTTCAAAATAAAACTACACTCTTTTCCCTACCAACCTTTGGTGATGAGCCCACACTTCTCACTGATAGCGTGAGGTTGGAAAAGGAGGGAGGTTCCCTTACTCACATATGCCTTATCTCGGTGATGAGCCCATGCTTCTTACTTGTAGCATGGGGCAAGGTATAGGGGATATCTTCAAATAAGTTAGTAAGTTATAAGCAATTCATTCAATAAAAAGTTCTTTGAAATATTAAATCCCAAACAAAGTGAATTAAATGTGTATGTTCCAAAAGACTTAAAAAATTAAAACGATTTTTTTTCAATCAGGAGGCCATCTACGGGTCTAAGTCTAGATAAACTTGCAAGTGAAACACATTCTAAAATGTGTAGTAAACTATGTGTAGAGTTAGGTTTTAGGTTTCTAATTAGATTTGTGTTAAAGTCTTATCTTTTTCTCACCATTTCCATCTATTAAAGTCATAAAAATCACATCCCTTTGGCTCTCGGTGATGAGCCCTCGCATCTTACTAGTTGTGTGGGGTTAGAAGTGGAGTGAGTTCATTTTATTATCAAATCATTCATCACATTTTGCCAACAAAACAAGAAGTATCAAATATTGTTTGAAAACCAAAGTTTCATATTACATTGTGTTTTCATTAGAATCATATAAAACAAAACAAAAAAAATCATTCTATTATCATATCATCATCCATAGCATGCATCCAAAAATCATATAAAAAAATCATAAAATCTAAGAGTACACAAGTGCAAAGTAAACCATCAATGATTTGATTCTTACACAAGAATGACTGGAACAAAATATGTATATGTATACATATCCATAATAATTCAATTCTGTATACAATGCCATCACACTCTAGGTGTGTTTAAAAACACTCGCAAGGAGCATAAAACTAAAAAAAAAGATCATATACATGTCTCACAAAATGACATTGAATAAATAAATGCTTATGGCCTATCCCTCCCTACGGGATACAGATGAAGGTGCATTGTCAGGGATCTTGCTACAGATCCTATGATGGGAGTGAGGGATTCCATGGCTAGATCTATGAGAATTAACATGAGAAGATGAACTGGGAGATCTTCTAGTGGTGCCCTCATTGTGGGAGTGCTCTTGTTGCTGCCTCCTCTTTGCCATATGATACCCAACAAGATTGGTCTTCATCTTTTTCACCTCACCTACTATGATCCATGATGGAGAAAATGTGTCAGTATGCCTCCCCACCATAATGGGCTGCCTTGAATCCATGAGTATCTCATCTAGGGTCATGCCTATAGGGTGCGCAAAAGTTTCAAGAAGGATGATCCAAATAAGGTTTTGCCACCCATTAGTGGTGGCTGTAAAATGCAAGGAAAAATAATGGAAAATTAGAAAACATTCAAAAAAACAAAAAAGAAACATAATGTGTACTTTACTAACAAATCTAGCTAACAAGGTCAAGAGAATTGTATCTCCATACTTTGATCTCATGGCATCTAGGAAGGGTTGAATGGTGCAGCTAGTGGTGGTGGAGCCACTACAAGCACCTATCTGGGCATCATCCTCTCTTGGTGTGATGTGATGACCCATCATAGAATTCTCATCACCACCTCCCTCTTGAGAGAGTGGGTCCTCTAGAATAAGGGCCTCATCCTTTTCCTCTACCTCTTGTCTTATAGCCATAGAGATCTCCTTTTTACCCCACCACTATGTGTCACTATCCTCTTCCTTGTCATGCTCCTCTCCTCCTGTATCATCATCACCCTTGGTCTCTGTCTCTGAGGCCGTATGGGCCTCCTCCTCCTCCTCATCCTCTCCATTATGGGCGGGTACGGTCTCGATCGAAGAAGGGATACTGGTGCTCTAGGGATTGGGACCTTCTCCACACTGATAGGTACCCCTGGTGTAACAACATTGTAACCATGCTCACTCTTAAGGCCATCTCGTGCCTCTCTAATACCATAGTAAAAAACAAGGATGGAAGTAATTACATCAACATATGGAATCTCAAACTTCGGGGCACTCTATCAACAAAGGTGGACCTCCACCCTACCTATCCTATCCACTAAACGATTCATGGTGTTGCATGTAATCAATATAACTCTATCATCACCCCAGAGCCCAACCATATCCTAGTACGACCTAGCAATAAAATCATTTGTGGTAAGAGTAACAAAGTTGGTTTTCCTCGTGAGAACTATCAACATTGTCCATCCGGTAGAGTTGATAGCCCACGGATCTAATATTCCAACTCCCCCGATAGGGGATGATCCTCTCATAGACCCAAGTCATAACCAAAGTGGGAAGGTTTAGGATTTCCTTGAAGCCGAATAATGGTATACGTCATGATAAGTAGTCCCTAAGATATCCACTCCCCAAGAAAATATCCTACCATGCTTCTCAATGGCCATGATGATAGGATCCCAACAATATAAGATCGTGTCTCATCCTTGTCTCCCACTAAACGCGAAGCCATAATACCAATGATGGCCTTGTATATGGTGGGGATAGGTCGGGAGGAAATTGATAGTAGACACATGCCATGTTTGGCACCCACATTGGATGCCCCATCATCCCCATATACGATACCCACTACCTATATATGGCTAGAGAAACTTTCTCCAAATTGTCAACCATATTCTAATCATAGAACACCCAAGATCCTATGAACATCATCAAGAGTGATAGTCCACTCTCCTCTAACCCCAGGAAACTAGAAATTATTTTGGTTAGCATCCCAATAACTCATCAAGTCACACAAGTAAGTGACTAGCTGACACTAACAATGTTATCTGAGAGATCCTCCATAGAGTCGGCTCTATGTAGCAAGTCTCTCTCTGCCTGAGTCAACTAATCAATAATCATAGGGAGCCAATCACACTCTCTCACCCACTCCATTGGATGTAGTCATCCTTCTTTTGTGTTCACCAAAACAAGAAAAAGATCAAGTTAGCAACATGATTCAATGCATAAGGTCATCAAAAACAATATAAAACAACTTAAAACCCAAAAAAATCACTTAGGTTTCTCAAAGTAAGGTTTTTCCCTGACAATTACGAAACTTCCACCTTGTGTAGAATCATGGCTATGTAATTTTCATGGCCACCTGCTTGCAGGGTGGTGGTTTCATCCAGAATGGAAAAGTCATCCCCTTTGACCCAAAAATGTAAAAATTACAAAAATTGACAATTTTCAATAAAAAAAGCTATACCCAACTAGATGACCCCTAGGAACATTTTGACTGAAATATTTACAAAAATTACCCCCCCTAGGTGTATATTTTTTAGATTTTTACATTTTAGGTTTCAAATAAATTGTTATCCAATATTTCCTCTAAGATAAAATTGGACAACGTGGGTCAATGATACCCTAGAATCGGGAAACCCTTTTAGGAAACATTTTTGGACATTAAAGGAAACATTTTGTGTTAAAGACACATTTGTGGTGTTATAGGGAATAACATGATCATTTGAGTGTTCTCCTATTTTTGGTCTTAGAGGTTAAATAGCTTTCTTGTAGTGTTGAGGTTGGCCTCTGTGGGCCCACTTTCCACTAAGGAGCACGAGAAATTTTTAAAATTGAGAAATCATGTTTTAAATATATTTTTCTTCCCCCATCTCCCTAGTTTCGATAAGAGTCATGAAAGTTAACAAATCAGAGCAGGATCATGTTAGAAAGAAAAATAAGCCATTAGGTGAGCCAACTCGCGAAGTAGCTCAGTGAGTTGGTTGACATATACCAAGGTGATCCATGTGGAGGGATTGCATATGAATGGTTTAGTTGATGTTGGGTGGCTCAATAATCAACTCACTTAGTTGACATAGTATGTCAGTCAATTCATAGAAGGAATCAACTCGATGAGCTCAACATTGTCTTGTTCACGAGCTTGTGAACTCGCATGAGATATGAATGAAGTTTGTTCATGGAGGTTTAACTCAGCAAGGGAAATCTCTCTTGGTTGATCCGATCCAAATAGTGGAAAGCTAAAGGTAAATTTAGAGCTCGCCAAGAGGGAAAGAGCTCAATGAGTTTTGGAGGATGATTTTTGGCTCACTGAGGCAGAGGAAGAATGAGCTTGACTCGGTTCGATCCAACGAGGGGTAATCATGAGTAGCTTGGCCACACCAAGTCATGAGCTAAAAAGTAAGTTATAAGAGTATATCATTGTGGGAGTGAGTGATTTAACTCATGAGTCATAGAGTTATACAAGCTAAAAATTAAGTTCGAGCAACTCGTCAGGGGATTCAAATGTGGGGGAAAATGCTTCCTCATTGGAATAGGAACTTGGAGTATAGGGCTTGATAGAGAAAATGGTGTAAATGGTGAGTTCGGTCTTGAGAAGATAACCCATAGAGAGCAAGCATGGTGAGTTCATGGTGAGTCAAAGTGAAAGGAGTGAGTTGATCACCATGCATAAAGGTCAAGTTGTATCGAGTCATGTTAACAACCGAAATAATGGGAGAAGTTAGTTCAAGCTGAAAATCCACGAGCATAAGTAAGGTTCTCCTCGTAAAGAAGATGGTTCTAGGATTGATATGTTGATGCACGGGATATCAAGGTTAAGTCCACAAGTTTTATTTCACAAGGCAATATGAGAGAAGGAGGCTCACTATAAGGAGACAAATTGCAATACCAAGCCATGCACAAAAGAACGGGCTCATGCTTGAGGGATGAGTCATGCACCATGCATATGGAAAATGTAGGAGGTAGAGTAGAGGTCAACTTGGCCATGAAGGAAGAGCTCAGCGATTCGAAATAGGGGGTCACAATGTCGAGCTTGGTAGTGGACCTCAAGCTTAGCATTGGAGCCATGCTAAATAGTGAATAAGCTCACACTCTAGCCAATGGGAAAGTCAACCCACCATGTGGATGTAGGGAGTTCGAGATATCGTAGACTAGTTGGGAAATTTAGAAGGTTGTGGTCATGGTGGAGATAATGCCTTGCAGAGGCCAACCCTATAATTCCAATTGGGGAAATTCCAAATTATGTCAAAATGGGAATAATCACATTGGCAAGCCAAGGTAGGAATCTCCGTGCTTAGGAAATTTGAAGTCTGTAACCATGGTGGAGAATTGAGGTGATTTTCCAAGTCATTTTGAGAGCTCGGGTCTACTCGAGGGCATCTACCAAGGTGTAGAAAATATGATAGGGAATCCCGGGAGAAAGAATCAGTCAATATACAACATGGCTGACATGGGTGAACTCATTTCATTTTAGAGTGAGTGGAGTGCCTAATTAGTCATTGAATTACTAGTTATTAGGTGGATCTATTTTTTAGAGGTAGGATAACCACTTAGGTAGAACCAAGGCAACATTACAAGAGTCAATTGAGTACTACATTGGGATGAGTTCGGTATGATGCAGAAGGAAGGCACAAAATCTTGTACAGATGAATCGGTTTGAGCCAATGCATGGATTCTAAAAAACTGCAAGGTAGACCCTTGTTCAAAGGAGGATGGCTCACTTTAGCAAGATTGATACATAAGATGGCTCATTCATGTCATGGGTGAATTCAGAAAGGAAATGAGATGATAAGAGAGTGGAATCCGGACCGAGCAAGAGGTAGGCCCAAATAAGATCTCAATCGGTAGAAATCACAAGGTCTAGTACACGTGCGAGAACATGTGTAAATTAAAAAGGTTGTGTCAATAAAGGATAGGCCGGACTCAAACTTACATTTAGTGGCACCTTCATAGGAGCCAAGTCATCTTAAAATGCGAGAAGGAAAGAGGGGCAAGTCATGGAGCACGGGCTCGAGTGGTATTGGTTTGTGGCATGCAATATTGTCTTAGCTCGAGCTCACGAGAAAGGCATGAATACCTCGGGGTGAAAGGTGGCTCGTGAATGTCATCCAAGCTCATTAGGAAGAGGCTAAGGGATTTTTTTGGTGACAAACCAACTAGCGAGATGGAGATGTGATGGTTAGGAAACATGGAAAGAGCCTTAGAATCAACCCAAGCATGGAACAAGGTTGATGAGATTGTCGAATCACATGCCGACGTGTGAGGAATAATTTAAGGTTTCCATTGAGCTCATGATGAGCTTGTAGATTGGATCAATCATGATAAGCTGGTAGATCGGCTCGGTCATGATAAGCTTGACGTCACTGAGTTTAGTGAAGAAGTATGGAGTGAATCGTTGTTTCAATATGAGCTCCCAAGTAGATGAGCTTGAGACAACTCAAATGACCGAGTTGGAACCAAGAAGATTAGTCAATGCAAGGAAGAAGAGTTAAAGACCCATTGTGGGAATTTTGTGAAAAGAAACGAGTAAGGATAAGGTTGAAGCCAAGTCAATAGGCCAACGTGGAGAGCTAAATGGTTGGGGTGACGTGTCAATGTGTTGATCCAAACATGCAAGGTGGTTGTTGTTAAATGAACCAACGCAAAATGTGGATACTAACACTTGAAGCACTCGATAACAACTTGAAATTCATCAATATGAGTCAAATCATGCCATGTTAGTGGTTGGAGTGATTGTGAGTAGTTGAGGACGTGACCAAGTGGCTCGGTTGGTGTAATGTAAAGCTCGAGGGGTAAGGTGATGCCACGAAACACTTAGTTCTCTATGGAAGTAACAAAGATCTCGGTGGAAATAAAATAATGGACTACCATATAGTTTCGACATGGAGCTCGCCAACTAGCTCGTTGAGTTGCTGGTGAGCTAGTTGGCCGAGTCATCATTCATGGGGCCCTTCGAATGCAAAGCAATCCTCGGGGTCCCACTTGAAATGTAATTAAATTAATATTTTTATTTAAATATTTTAATAAAATTATATTTTTATTATTAAACATATTTTATTTAAATATTATTTTAATTAAATAAATGGATAAGTATTAGATTCTTCATTAATGAGACATGATGGAATGTTCTTAAGTGGTTCAACCAATTTTGTAATTAATGTTGACCATCATGTGCCTTCATTTTAGGGAAAGAATTTATGATTTCTCCTCTCTTCTCTCACAAGGATTTTCTATAAATGTAAGTTGAAAGCTCATTCCAAGGGGCTACATAGGTTACAAAAGTTAGACATGTGACACAAGTTGGACAAGTTAGACATTTTGTACATTTTTTTCAAGAATCCTCTCCTTTTGAAGGTTATCTATGTGGATTGGGGAACTTTCAAGCCTCTTTTCCAAAATTGTAATGGAAACCATTGCCACTTCTGAATGTAATGATGCATTGTGCATGTTTTTGAAGTAATAAAAGTGTATGTTTTGTTACTACTATTATTCCTTTCGTCATCCCACATACTTCTTTGTGCATTTCTCATGTTTATAGGTACATTGTGCAAGTTCAAGTTTCTATTACATGTTCTTAGATTTATGTGCTTATCAAGTGGTGGATTATTGCATGTATTTGATTTGTGGTGTTTTTACCCTTTTCAAATTCATCCTTCTTCACCTGGAAGATCGAAAGATTGTTTTTCGATTGAGTTTAACAAAGGGATTCATGTTTCTTAGTCTATGGTATTTTGTTACCCTCTCTAAGTTGTAGTAGGTGAAGTTGGCTTGTGGTGCACAACATCATCTTCAAATAAACCATTCTAAGTCTAGAAACACCCTTTATTTGGTGCATCACCATCCCTAGTATAGTTTTATTTTTTGCAAATCTCTTTCCCTAAAATCCATGAAAATGTTAGCATAGGTCTAGATAACCATTTTATCACACTAGGAGTAGTACAACACTTAGTTTAGGAAGAGGAAGTCAACCTTCTCTAGAGGTTCACCTCAAGCCCAAGTCCCATAGCTTGAGAGGTGATCCCATGTTACCCAATCACACCGAATTTCTTGTTCACATTCTGACCATTCGGAGGGTGCGGTGATTTGGAGATAATAGTTTTTGGGACACCTTATGGCACTAAGAGTTGGTACTTCTGTTCTCACTTGTACAAAAATCAAAGTACGAAGAATATATATCTCTAGATTTTAAATCTCGGTCAGTGCATTTACTTATGCGAAGAATTTAGACAAGATCTTCTTCAAAGTAAGGAAATTATCAAAGTATATCAAACTATACTTGTCTCCTCCAAGGAGAAGGAGAAGAGGCATTTCAAAATCACCAGTTACAACATCACCTTGTAGGGGTCATTCAACTCCTTACGAAAGGTTTCCCCCACCAAGGAATAATCAACCTCTCATTGCTATAGTAAGGAACCAAGTTTTCCCCATTTTAATGCAAGCAATCCTCTTCTGTTGGCTCAACGTGACCCTATACTTGTTGCATCACTCAAAATTTTAACCTTCCACAAAGGGGTAAACTCATGTTACTTTAATGGAACATATTCTTGATGTATCCGACATTTGTGTGGTACACAATATCATGGAGGACAATGTTGTGGTTAGGCTCCTTGATATTTCTTTCAAGGAAAATTACTTCAATGATTTTGATGGTTAGGTGTTGGTACTATAACCACTTGGGATGAGTTAGGAGAAAATCTCAAGTAAATAGTTTGAAGACAAGAGTGATCACTTGTCACTTTTATAGAAACTCACTACTATAAAGAGAGCTCCCCAAGAATACCTGAGTGATTTCAACTTCCGATTCCAAAGGACTTGGAATATAATTCCGTCACTAATAAATCCTTATCCAAATAATGCATTCTTGTACTATTTGTAAGCCATAAATAGCAATATAGCAGGTATGATCCATTCCATGGGAGGGACTACACTACCCGATGCCTACAAAGTTTCCATAAAAAGGATAAGTCCTTGATTCAGGATAGAAAGATATCTCCATGACCGCCAATTCCATTTTCTCTAGATATTACAAACACTCAGCCTACCATTGCTCCTATTCTAGTAGCTTCCAAACAACCAGTTCAGTCTACCCCTACCCCTTCAAACAATCTATTTGAAGTCAATTCACTACTGCAAACTTTTGGGAACAAGCTTGTTGCACTCAAGAGGAAACAATTTCAATATAACCATCCATACCAAAGCCACAAAATCAGCAATATCAAGCTAACCATCCTCCTTTTCAAGGGAACAATTAGCCTCAAAATCAAATTGCAATTCGATCTGTGAATCTCGGGCCTTTGAACTTTTGGAACCCTCACAGTTGTTAACTCATTTAGAGCCATAGTACTTATCTAGGATAATCTAGTTCAAGACTACAAACGGTGTTATTTGTGTGCTCAACCTCACAACAAAAATATTTTCCCTAATGGAATTCTTAGCTAGGACCTTATGGTTCAAAGCATATCTGCCTCTAGAGCCAACAAAAATTAATCTACGTAGGAAATAGCGTAGATCAATCATAGGTACTGAAGAAGCCACCTTGTTAAATTGGCAAGCTAAAGATTTTTGTGGGTTAAATATTGATTCTTTATTAGTTTCAGAGAACACTTGTTCTAAAAAGAGGGCAATATAATATCAACCTTCCAAAGCCAATCAATCATCCACTTTCAGTAACCTAGGCTATAAGTGATGTTTGACAAAGTCGGGAAAGAAATCTCGAAAAGAACAACCTACTCAAGCCATAAGAAAAGAAGGTGTTTTGGGCATCACGATGCCTAATAGACATTTTCCAAAGGAGGATCCCAATGTGTAGAAAAACATTGGAAAATTAGGTGGCATTCCCTTCATCATCATTAACCAAAAATGAAAAACCAATCGAATGTCACCATGTGCGATGCACTTTCAATTCCTTCTAAAATAAACTTGTTGCGAGAGGATCTAATTTTTTTATAAAACCGACGGATCATCGGGTCGGGGAAAAAACTACAATGATTTTTTTCAACAAAAAGGGAAAATTATTCCTAAGGAAAAAAACCACCACCATTCTATATTTCCCTAATCATTGGTGATCATTTGGTACATAACTACATGATCGATTCCAGTGTGCAGATAGCTCAGTTATGCCCAAGAAAATTACAGACATGTTAGGAATACAATATACACTAGTCTCTAGAGAATTTTTTTAGTTGGATGGTACAAGCAGTTTAGACCAACAGAGTCGTCAAAGGACTACATCTTACTATCCATGCATGTCCTAGTTTTTTGTTCACACAAGATATATAAGACATTGATATTCCTCCTCTCTTCGCCATTTTCCTATCACAAGATTTCACTACCAAGATGGATGATTATTGTCATCATCTAATTGGTCACATATGATCCTTAAGAATCGATATGGGACTAAAGTGACTATAAGGAAGTAACCAATTTGTCATAATTTTGTGTAGCCCTATACCGCTAATCCTATAACTGGGAATTATACCATCCATGATCAAGAGGAAGAATTTGTTGATCACGAAGCAACCACTCTTTTGTTATAAGTCCCTGATATTGTTTTGGATGAGGTAAGTGTAGATCATCAGTATGATCCCTATGTTGAGGCATTAGTAGAAGAAGAAGCTAGTTTGTTTTTTTTAGAAGAGACGGGATTGAGTACATACAACATTCATGAAGAATGTGTCATCATACCACAACTTGTCAAAACACAAAGAAATTATGAGGACTTTGGAAATTGTTCTTCGATGGCTTGAGGAGTAAGAATGGATCTGGTGTTAGTGTCATGCTAATTTATCTAGAAGGAGGATAAGTAATTCTCATATTTCCAGTTGTAATTCAATTGCACTAACAATGTCATTGAATATGAGGCCCTTGTGTAAGGAATTCAGCTTGCTCAAAATAAGGGAATCAAATCCTTGAATATTTTTTGAGACAGTGGGTTGGTTGTTCATCAAGTGATGGCACGCAGTACATCCAAAAATGATCTTTTAAGATCATACAAGAACCAAATTTGGGATCTGATTAAATATTTTGAGGCTTTGGGATTCATGTTATTCCTAGAAATCAAAATCAAGATGTCGATAGGATTTCTATGGTTGGCTTGTAATATGATGTACTTATTGATATCATGAAAGAAGAAAAACAACCTATTAAAATGGTCATTTGGCATGTATTTCTTGATAATGTGATTATTTGGAAAGTTTTGGATAGAAAAAAAAATAAATTATTATTTTTCTCGCAAGAAGAATTAGAGTTTGCTGCGAAAAACCAAAATAAGTTACAAGAAGCATACGGTGATAAAATCATACAATTGAAAATCAATAAGCTACCAAAAGGTTTAGTTACTTTGGAATCCATATTCAATTCAGATGATCAGGCCAAAAGACAAAGCTCTAACATGGTGGTCAAAGAAGAATATTTTGAGGAAGTCAAGGTAGAAAATGAAAAAGTTATAAAGATCAGAAAAGTACACACTCCCGATGATAAATAATATTTCATCAAAAAATTTCAAGAGTATCATGACATTTTCATTTGGATCTACAAAGACCTGCATGGTTTTGATCCAGGTCTAGCACAACATACCATCAAATTGGATCCTAATGCCAAGCCATTTCATCAAAAATAGAGGCCAATTACTCCCAAAATTGAGCCACCGATGAGGAAGGACCTAACCAAACTGATCGACGCATGTATAATTTTTTCTACTAATCATTCCTCTTGGGTAGCCAATCTGGTCCCTGTAAGGAAGAAGAATAGAGAAATTTGGCTATGTGTGGACTTCAGGGATTTGAACTATGCCTCGTTGAAAGATCATTATCCTCTTCCATTAATGAATAAAATCCTTCAAATGGTGGCAGGAGCTCAAATATTTTCTTTTCTCGATGGATATTTGGGTTACAATAAAATTATAGTCAAGAAGTCGATCAATTCAAAACGGATTTCACTACCAAGTGGGGCACGTATGCTTACAACAAAATTTCATTCATATTGTCCAATGTCGGGGCTACTTTCCAAATAACCATGGACATGGCATTTAAGGTACTAATCAACGACATCATCTTAGTGTACCTTGACGATATGACTATATACTCTAAGCATGTAAAAGACCACATCACATACCTAAAGAAGGTTTTCCAAAGATTTTGAGAATTTGGGGTCTCACTTAACCCCAAGAACTATATTTTTGAGGTGCACAAAGGAAATTTGTTGGGGCATGTTTTTAGGGGAAGGACTATCAATCAATCCAGCTAGGATTCCTTCCATTTTGTCTTTATCTCTCCCAAGTCATAAGAAGGGTCTCAGTTTTTGGGAACCTTAAACTTCATACGAAGGTTCATTCTTTAATTTGCAACATTGGCTAAACCATTGAAAGCCATGCTAAAGAATAATATGCCATTCTCATGGATGAAGGAAGGAAGGAGAGCTTTGAAGCCATCAAAACGGAGATTTCTCAAGCTCCCACGCTAGTGAACCCTAGGTTTGATAAAGATTTTATTCTTTATGATTTTGTAGGTCAAGAGAGCATTTTAGGGATCCTCACCTAGCAAAATGATGATCTAATGGAGAAACCAATTGCTTTCTTCAGTCAATCCCTCAAAGACTATGAGCTCAAATATTCATTCGTTGAAAAACAAGTCTTTGCGGTTATTCAAGATTTGAATAAATTCAAGCACATGTTGTCCAACAACAAAATTCATTTGATGGTGTCTCATCCAGGTGTTAAGAATTTTTTTGAATAAAGAGATGAACAAAAATCATGTTGGATGGATCACAAAGGTGATGGAGTATGACATACATATCAAAGTTACCAAACTTGTCAAAGGTAAAGGTTTTGTCAAAAACTTGCCGTAGACTTGAAATCAAAAGGTGATGAGGACATGACGCTCCTAAACACTGATGAAGGTGATGATCAGGTTGATTGGTTATCCAAAATGAAGAGTTTCCTTTTCTCAGGAGCATATCCTATTGACATGGATAAAAATCAAAGGTAGACTTTCCATCTTCATTCTATTCCATATGTTCTAGTAAATAAGGTTCTCTTTCGAAGGGATTCAAATGGTGTTCTCCTTCGGTGTGTAGTTCCTGAACAAAGGAGAAAGATACTAGAATAATTCCACAATGCCTTATCTAGAGGACATTACTCAACATGAAAACTACCACAAAGATTATGAGGGCCGGATACTATTGGCAGATTTATTCAAGGATTCCCATCTCTAGGTAAAGAAGTGCAAGGAATGTGCCTTTTTCACTAAAAAAAAAGAAGTTGGTAGCTCTTCCATTGCATCTAATTCAAGGGGATCAACCCTTCATTCAATAGGGGTTGGATTTCATCAAAATTATTAATCCTCCATCCAGTGATGGACATAAATGGGTCCTTACTACAACGGACTATTTTACTTGATGGATAGAGGCGGTAGCATTGAAGGAGAGAAATGAGAAGGTAGTTCTTGATTTCTTAGAAGGTATAATGACAAGGTTCGGTGTTCCATTTATAGTTATTTCAGAAAATGCAATGGATTTTCTTGGTCTGAAGTTGAGTGAATGGGCTATTAAGAATGGATTTTATCTCAAAACTTCATCCAATTACTATCCATAAGGAAATGGATTGGCTGAGTCTAGCAACAAAACCTCACAAGGATTATCAAACACACTATGGAAACCAACAGGAGGACTTGGCACACACAACTTAAGATTACTTTATGGGCAGATTGGATCACACCTAAAAGGGCCATTGGAAATTCTCCTTTCATGCTTATATATGGAAGAGAAGAAAAACTTCTACTCTCCTTGGAGTTACCTTCTTTGGAGTTAGCTCATCATCTTGAGGTTATGGAGAGTGATCCTCTGATAGTCAAGTTTGTTGAGCTCATGGAGTTAGAAGAAGTACAAAACAAGGATATGAAGACTTTGGAGCAACATCAAGCTTAGGTTAAGAAATATTTTGACAAGAAGGTGTCGACAGGAATTTTCAAGAGGGAGATTTAGTTCTCAAATGGGATGAAGATAGAGCTAAACCAAGCAAGCATACCAAGTTTGATGCTCTCTAGAGCGGTCCATACATTATCACAAGTTATAATTCATTTCATCTATCTAGGCTCAATGGAGAATAACTGCCCATTCATGTGAATGGGATACATCTCAAAACTTGTTTTTGAGATCATTCCACCCCTTGTACAACTTAGTTAGATGTTTTCCTCCAAGTGCTTTGCACATTGTTGTGTGTTGTTGTCATCAATTTTCTTTCCTTGTTGTTGTGTTTTGTGTTGTTCTTACACATTGTATCATCATTGGAGGTTTTCAAGGAGAAAGAAGGTTCAAAGTTTCAAGAGAGTTTCAGGATTCCCAATTCCTCAAATGTTTTATTCAAATTCCACAAAGTGCTCTGTAGGTGTCAAATGTTTTTCGATTCAATACCTTTCTTGCCTAGTGTTACACGAGTTCATGATCAATAAGACCAAGGATACTTTGGGATGTATGTAGAAGATCGAGATCATTTTTAGGATTCCAACATTAACTCTATGCCCAATCGATGACTTAAGGCTAATGGAATCATGCTTAGTAGGAAATCATCCCGAGAGGTCACCAAAATGTTATCCAATTTTTTCCCCGAGATAAAATTAGACAACATGGGTTAAGGATACCCTAGGATTAAGAAAACATTTGGGACATAACAAGAAAAAAATTCATTGAGAAACATCTGTGGCATTATGAGGAATAATAGGATCATTTCAAAGTGTTCTCCTATTTTGGGTCTTGGAGGTTAATGATATTTCTTGTAGTGTTGAGGTTGGCCTCATGAGCCCACTTTCCACTAAGGAGCGAGAAATTTATTAAAATTGAGAAATCATGTTTTAAATGTCTTTATCTTCCCCCATTAACTCCTCGGTTTCAATGAGAGTCATGAAAGTTAACAAATAAGAGTAGGATCAAGTTGGAAAGAAAAATAAGTCATTGGGTGAGCTAACTCACCAAGTATCTCGGCAAGTTGGCTGACATAAATTAAGGTGAGCCATGTGGAGGGCTTACATATGAACGAGCAAGTTGATGTTGGGTGGTTCGATAATCAACTCACTTAGTTGACATAGTATGTCAGTTAAGTCATTGAAGGAATTGACTCGATGAGGTCGACATTGATTTGTTCACATAGCTTTCAAACTCACATGAGATATGAACGAAGTTGTCTCATGGAGGTTTAATTTGGAAAGGGATAGCTCTCTCGGTTGAGCTGAGCCAAATAGTGGAAAGATTGAGGAAAATTTGGAGCTCGCCAAGAGGGAAAGAGCTTGGTGAGTTTTAGAGGATGATTATTGGCTCACTAAGGTAGAGAAAGAATGATCTCAACTCGGTTCGATCAATGAGAGGCAATCATGAGTAGCTTGGCCTTACCAATTCATGAGCTAAAAATCCAATCGAGAAGATTATCTCCTATGGGAGTGAGTGGTTCAACTCAAAATTCATAGAGTTTTATGAGCTAAAAAGTAAGTTTTATAAACTCATCGAGGGGATTCAACATGGGGGATAAATGATTCCTTATTGGAATATGAACTCGAGAGAATATGGCTCAACAAAGACAATGGCATAAATGGTGAGCTCATTCTTGAGAAGATAACCCATAGAGAGAAAGCGTGGTGAGTTCATGGTGAGTCATAGTGAAAGGAGTGAGTCGATCACCACGCATAGAGGCTGAGTTGTATCGAGTCATGTTGACAACCGAAATAGTGGGAGAAGTTAGTTCAACTTGATAATCCACGAGCATAAGTAAGAAATTGCTCGGAATGATGATGGTTCTAGGCTCGAGATGTTGATGTAAGCTGCCAAGGTTGAGTCAATGAGTTTGATTTCATAAAGCATTATGATAGAAGGAGGCTCATTATAAGGAGACAACTCATGATGTCGAGCCATGCATAGAAGAACAAACTCAATCTCAAGGTAAATATTGTGCATAATTCATATGGAAAAATGTAGGAATCGAGTAGAGGTCCACTTAGCTATAAAGGAAGAGCTCAATAATTTGAAATAGGGGTCACATTCTTGAGCTTAGTAGTGGATGTCGGGCTTGGAATTGGAGGGATGCTAAATAGTTAATAAGCTCACACTCGAGCTAATGGGAAAGTAAAACCACCATGTGGATGTAGGGAGCTCAAGATATCTCGGACAAGTTGGGAAATTTACAAGGTTGTGGCCATGGCGAGAGGTAATACCTTGGCATGCCAAGACTATAAGTAAGTGAATGGGGAAATTCATAATTATGGTGAATGGGAATAATCACATTGGCATGCCAGGTAATAATCTTCTTGCTCAGTGAATTTTAAGTCTACTGACCATGGTGGAGAATTGAGCTGATTGTGCTAAGTCATTTGTTTTGAGAGCTCGGGTCTACTAAGGGGCTCTACCAAGGTGTTGATGATATAATAGGAAATATCGAGAGAAAGAATTGGTCAATTTACAACATGGCCAACATGGGTGAACTCATTTCATTTCGGAGTGAGTGGAGTGCCAAATTGTTTTCTAAATTATTAGCTATAAGGTAGATCTTTTTCGGAGGTGGGATAACCACTTAGGTAGAACGAAGGCAACATTACAAGATTCGGTTGAGCAAGACATTGGATTGAGTTTGACATGATGTAGAAGGAAGACACGAAGCTCATACAAAGGAATCGGTTTGAGCCAATCCATGGATTTTGAAAGATCTACTGGGTCAACCCTTGTTCAAAGGATGATGGCTCGTTTCGGTGAGCTCACCGCATAATATGGCTCGGTTATGTCACGAGTGAATTTAGAAAGGAAATGAGATGATGAGAGAGTAAAATCTGACTAAGAAAGAGGTAGGCCCAAATAAGAGCTCGATCGGTAGAAATCATAAGGTCTAATATGCATGCAAAACATGTGGAAATTATCTAGGTTACGTCGATGAAGGATATGCCAAACTCAACTCGCATTTGGTGGCACCTTCATAGGAGCCAACTAGTCTTAAAATGTAGAAGGAAAGAGGGGCAAGTGATGGAGCTCGTGCTCGAGTGGTATTAGTTTGTGGCATGCAAGATTGGCTCAGTTCAAGCTCACGGAAAGGCACAAATACCTCGGAGGGTGAAAGGTGGATCATGAATATCGGCCAAGCTTGCTAGGTAGAGGCTAAGAGAGTTATTTGGTGATAAACTAGCTAGGAGATGGAAATGTGACAATTAGCCAACATGGTAAGAGCCTTGGAATCAACCTGGTCATGGATCAAGGTTGATGAGATTGTCGAATCACAAGTCGATTTGTGAGGAATATTTTAACGTTTCCATTGAGTTCATGAATGCGAGAATTAGCTCAATCATGATTAGCTTGTAGATCGGATCGGTCATGATAAGATGGTAGATTGTCTTGGTCATGATAAGCTTGACATCGCTTAGTTTAGTGAAGAAGTATGGAGTGAATCATTTTTGGAGATGATCTCCAGGTATATGAGCTCGAGACAACTTAGGTGAATGAGTTGGAGCCGAGAAGATCAATCGAAGGAAGAATAGCTAGTGAGCCATTGTGGAATTTTTTTATAAGAAATGGTAAGACTAATGTTGAAGTTGAGTCAATAGGTTGACGTGGAGAGCTAAATGCTTGGGGTGATGTGTCAATGTGTTGAGCCCAACATATGAGGTGGTTTAGTTAAATGAACCAATTTAAACGTAGAGACTAGCACAGAAGCACTCGATAATGACTCGACAATCATCAATCGAGTCAAATCATTCCGGGTTAGTAGTCATAGTGACTTGGGCGGTTCGGGTGTGACTAAATAGCTTGGTTGGTGTAACATAAAGCTCGATGGGTAAGGTGATACCATGAAACATGGAGTTCTCCATGGAAGTAACAAAGAGCTCGGTGGAAATAAAATAATGGACCGCCATACAATTTCAATATGGAGCTCACCAACCATCTCGTTGAGTTGACTAGTGAGCTGGTTGGCGAGTCATCATTCATGGGGCCCTTCGAAGGCAAACCAACCCTTAACGGTTCCTACTTCAAATGTAATTAAATTAATATTTTAATAAATGATGTTTTATTATTTAAATATTCTTTTAATTAAATAAATTGATAGTACTAGATTCTTCATTAATGAGACATGATGGAATGTTCTTAAGTGGTTCAACCAATTACGTAATTAATGTTGACCATCATTTGCCTTCATTTTAGGGAAAGAATTTATGATTTCTCCTCTCTTCTCTCACCGGGATTTTCTATAAATGTAAGTTGGAAGCTCATTCCAAGGGTTACACAGTTACAAAAGTTAGACGTGTGACACAAGTTGGACAAGTTAGACATTTTGTAAGTTTTTTTCAAGAATCCTCTCCTTTTTGAATGTAATGATGCATTGTGCATGTTATTGAAGAAATAAAAGTGTATGTCTTGTGACTACTATTATTCCTTTCGTCATCCCACATACTTATTTGTGTCATTGTCATGCTTGCAATCTGATACAATGTGCAAGTTCAATTTTCTATTACAGGTTCTTGGAGTTTTGTGCTTTCAAGTGGTGGAGTATTGCATGCAATTGAGTTATGGTACTTGTTCACCCTTCTCAAGTTCATCCTTCTTCACTTTGGAAGAGGCGAAAGATTGTTTATCGATTGATTTTAGCAAAGGGATTTAGAGACACCAAAATTGGGTCACACTCCCTTTGGTCCCCTTCGAATAACCAACTCAAACACATTCACCTAACCATGAAACTTATACCCCACATTAATATTAATTTAATTACTTACAATTAAATTAATACTCATCCTCACTTCATTCATTATTTAAGTACCTCAATTAAAACCAAATTCCACCTCACCCCACCACCTCACCTAGACACCTCACCATAGACTTATTCATAGCATGCTTCCATAACTAACAAATACTTAGCCCTACTTAACTTAATCAACTAAGACATAGTACAACCCTAAAAGCACATGCATATTCTCCCTCTAACCAATTTCCTATGTATCTAAGTGCAATATTCCAATTTAGACCCGGCACAAACAAGAAAAAGCTAGGAGAGGATAGCCAAGATCTGCTATTTTAGGAAACCTATGATATCCCACCTTAACCGATGCTAGTTAACCCAAAAGCGATGCGGTAACCTAAATCATCTTCGGTTACCATATAACCATTTTGGTAACCTTGTTTAAGAGGTTAGACACATTCTCTATTTTTGGAGCAAAGGAGATTTGTGTGCAAGTAAGAACTAGATCTCTTTCACACATCGATCGGCCACAACCAAAGCATAGCCATTAATCGGAGGTTTTTGCATTCACGGGAGTAATCAGGAAGCACTACCACAACACTAGTTGTCATTTCGCGATCATCCATCACCACCACCTGACCATTAAACATGCACATCGGTAAGTGTGTCTCTAACCTACACCACTTCATTCCCATTCAATTTATAAACCAAATCAATCATTCCCATCACTCCTACCCCTTTTAATCACCTTTTTATACCCCTAAGCACCTATGAATATTCCCAACATCCCCAGGACATAAACTAACTCCTCACCATTATTGATCTAGTCTCGAAAAAATCCCCAAAACCATGAACTATTGAGTTATTGTGCCCTACGATGTAACCGTTGTTGGTTCTTACTAAACCATTTTTAGTCATACTAGGTCGATGTCGGTCTCGTATCACGGTAGTCCTACTAATACCGAATCCCAATAACCCTTTTTAAGTGATTTGAGTGACCCAAAACTTGACCACGACTGTTCAAAGCCACCTTAGTTGTTTACCTTATTTCCATATCGATCATAGCCTAGTCTGTTATGTTAGACTTTCTTATTATTTTTGGATGAGATACCTAAATAATATCAATTACTGATAGGATTATATTTACTTGCATTATTTCTTGCATTAAATTGTATTAAAAAGTGGGTTGACTACCACCAGAAAGTATCACACTTCTTGGATCTAGCACATGCTAGGAAGCCCCCGATAGATATTATTTAATCCTCTTTTTGTGGTCTTGTTGTGTATTTGGGTAGTTCCTCCTAGCTAAAAGGAAGCTCTCATAGTCAGCATTGGATCAAGAAGTCGAACACACACAACGACCTTCAAACCAACCATCACAATAGGTATTCCTCCTTGGCCTACACCCTTATCTGTTTCATCCAAAAACTTAAAGAAAATAATGAAACATTTTGGCACGCCAGTGGGACCCTCTCTTGGGTTCATTGCATTTTCTTCATATAGGGAAAACATTTTTGTGTGTTTATTTCATTTCGAAAATTACACATTTAATCTTCTCCTTGGTAATATTCCTTTCTTCTAATTGTCTAAATGACATTTTTCATTTGGGGCTTAAAATGAACCACTTCTTCTTTCTTACATTGCATTAGTGAAAAAGCATCCCTCTTCCTGTTCATCATTTGCTACATCGAATATCATATTTCAATTTGGGTTTAAAACACTTGCATTGCATTCTGATTTTGTGCATTATAGCTCACATTAAAAATGAGGGCAACCTATACGCTGGAAGTCATGCCCAGTTGATGGTTGACACAATTGAACCATAGAAAGCACTTTCTCTCTCTCTCTCTCGTTCCAAATGGCACAAAAAATTGAATATACACACCTTCTTAAGCGACATCTTAACTAGGAACACATGTTAATGATCAAAGCGATCGGAGGATTGACAAGTAATCCCCAATTGGTTATCTTTGTCTAGTACCCCATTAGAGGAAGGACTTCCCTGCCATAACATAACCTAAAACCTCACCCTTTTGATTTCCTTTTTGTAGGATGTCTTCCCAACCAAAAACTCTATTCGAATTCACGTGTTAGTCATAAATAGCATAAGCTACAACAAATATATAATTCACTTTTAGGATTTGTATATTTTCATAGCTTTGTACTTGACTTGTGTTTTCGGAGTGAGAGGATCATTTTCTTCATCTTTCTTTTTCCTTTCACACTCTGTCATCATAGTTGGAGTATTCTGACTTTCTCTGAGTGTGTCAGGGAATCATCCTATCATACCCAAGCTTCTAGGTTGATTCTTCATACAATCTAAATTCACAACACCTCATTTTTCTTTATTCTTCAGATTTCATAGTAACCGGCATCGAGTTCCTTATTACGTTGGTCGAGTTTACCTCAGAGAAAATCCATCTCACCTTCTTTTCTATTTAAAATTTTTATGTGTGTCACCATACTCTCTATATTCTAATCATATTCTTCCAATACAGTCTCCATGTCTAACAGATCACCAGTTTCTACTTTATTTGTTGAAACTATTATTTTTCACAATAACCATCATTGGTCATCTTGTGACTGGCATCGATCACACCTTAACCGGCATCGGTTCTTGCAACTAGTATTGATCACCCTCTATTAATTTTTATCAAAATATTTACTCAATTGTCCTCTTAAACTCTATTTTTTCCTTGCATCATTTACAAAGTACAGTTCAAGTGATTTACATTGATTCACATGGTGTTGACTCGTATCCAAACTAGCACCCTCATGTTTCACGCTAGCCATCAGCCACTCCCACCTAGTCCATCACCGCCATCTATTCTGTCACCTATGGATCCGACTCAGCTTATCCCCATTGCCACCGGAAACAAGGAGTTTGCGATACTCCTCAACCATAATCCCACTTTGCCCTCTAAGTACTACCTTGCTGATTCTTCCACACGGTATTCCTTAGGATAGTTAATGTATGGCATGCCCATATCTATCCCCCTATTCTATCCCCCACTTATGTGTTAGCTAGCATTAGTTCAGTGCTATCGTCATCCACTTTATCACCTATGGTATCTCAGCTAAATCCCATAGCCGTTATAACTACAACATCTATGTCATCAATTGCACCTACGACTTGATTTTCCTCTACGATAGCCTCTATGAGTATAGCTCCATCTACACCCACCACTTCACATATACCCATTACATAATAACCACCTCGGTGTTGGTAACTTAAACCCCTTTCTAAAACCTTGTCCTTTTATCCCACAATCCTTACCGCTAATCACCACTAGAGTCGTTATGACTACTTTGCACCCACTTACACGTACTACCAAAACCCCTAACCTCATCTATCACTTATGTTGGCTATGTGCCACCTACATCTATTCCTCCTACACAATTCTCATACTCAACACCATCATACACCAACATACCGCCCACTTCATACATTCAACATCAACCCCCTTTTTCGTAGGGGCACCCATTCATCCCAACCTACTAATGACCTTATTAAAATGATGATGGAAAAGATGCAAACCTTGGAAGCATCTATTTACGGATCCCATAATTCTTTAACATATGATGAAATCATGTGAGCCTATCCATCCATCTATTCCCATTCATCCTTACCCAAGTACATTGGTAAATGCCTAAATTTAATCACTTCAATAGTAAAGAAGACCCACATCAACACTTGTGATCATTCAAACATGGGTTTTACCTAGTCACCCACCTGATGATGCTTTGCTCTACGAACTTTCACAATGTCACGATAATACCAGCATTAGATTGGTACAGTGGACTACCTCAAAATTATATCTATTCCTTTAATCAAGTATCCCAAGCTTTCTAGATCATTTTTTAATCAACATTTCTAAGAAAGTCACCATGGTGATGTTTAATCAACCCACAAAAGATGAAGAAGAATTTATCGTAGATTTCGTTTCTGCTAGTGGATTATTATTAACAATTGACATTCCAACTACCTCAGATTGAACTTATCAAGTTGTTCACTAGAGCTTGTGTGGACACATATCACTAACTCTGATTCCAAACCTTCCGAACCTTTGATGAAGCATTCACCATGGCCCGAAAACTAGAAATTTGTGTCATTGAAGAAAATAAAATCCAATTACGAAACAGAGCACCCCATTCAAATCAAATGATTCTTCTTCATCTTCAAAACCCCAAAATAACTATTCAAATCCTAAAGGATCTTATAACACGGTAGTCCTCAAGGAAAATCCACCTCATCCTTCTAATGAGGCCCAACCTTCTTCAATCTTTCTCTGTCTAGGCCTTTTAGCTTCGATAGGAGCAGCGGAAGTACACTTTGATCTAAGATCCCTATTCTTCGATCTTGGAAAAACTTCTTAAATTTGGAGCCATTACAATTCCTCCTATAAAACCTCATACAAGTTTCAATCCTGCTCTTCCTATTCCCGTGTGTTATAAAGAACACGACTACTATAATTATCATCGTGTTAAAGGACATAGTGAGGGTAATTGCATAACTTTCAAAAACATTGTTCAAGAGATGATAGACAATGGATACCTTGTCGTAGATAACCCAAATGCGCTAGAAAACCATAATTTTAACATCTTCAAAAATCAATTCCCTAACCATAAACCATCATATAATCAAAATAGTGAATATTCATCCAGTGACACCAACATCCGTGAGGTTCACATAGTTTTTCATATCATGCCAACTGTTCCTCAAACCCTACCTACTTCATCTATTGAGGAAATCTTTCCACGAGCTCCTCCACCCACAAAGGAGCATACCTCTTCTACTCCTCCACCCACAGAGGAGTCTCCCTCATATCCCCTTTCTCTCACGAGAGGAACCCACACTTTCTACCGATGTCATGTCATTGTCTACTTCCCAACCTTTTGAACCGTCGACAATTGTTATTCTCCCATCCACAAGAGAATCATCGCCTTCTCCTCCACCAAGAGAGAAGTCTACCTCACCCAACCTATTATCTCTCCTACCCATGGGATATTCTTTAGACATGTCACTATCTATTAGGGACAATTCTCCCCTAGTATGTTAGGACCCTATTAAAATGGTCTTGGCTCTCTTACCTACTGAGAATTTGAAGCCGGGCAATTCCATGTCTCACAAACATATTTTACAGAGTTGTCACCCGACCCATTCCATCCTCTTCTTCAATAGTCTCGTTTTCATGGTTGGTTGATCATTTGGATTACATTGATCATTCCATGCTTTGGGGATGTCTTCGGCTCCCCATTTCGACCCAAATGCAAATATTTCCTAAAGATACTTCCACGATCTACCCAAAGGTATTTTTGGAAAACAAAACTACACTAAACATGCTGATTGAAATGGCTTCATCTTCATCATCCCTAACTCCATCCAAACTTATAACCATCACTACAACTATTCCCAAACATAAAAACCTACCCACACTTATCCCCCACCCGTATCTAGACCCATCACTACTTTGGGTGTTATGCCGACATCAAGCCTTACTCACCCACCTATCAGATTAGACTTATCTGCGTCTTACAAATTCTGTAGTAGCATTATCCTCCCACCTAAAAAGAAAACCCAACCCTCTAGGCTAGATACACCGTTCTCGCCTACTACACCCTTGTCACCCTCCCCTTCCATCCATCCTAAGGCCTCATCTATCAACCTTGACCAAAAATCTCATACCCAAGGCTAGTCAAAAGCTAAACAACCTACTATTGTATCATGAGCCTTTGTTACACCTCATTCACCCAAAAACAAAACTCCCTCACCCTCACCCGTACACTTCTTGCCACCTATACCTCCACCAATTACTATAACCCCAACCTTTCCTATACAACTCCAACCAATGCCACCTACCCCACCTCTACCAACCACCTCCACTACAACTTGGTTTCCCCTGTGGGTAACTTGTCCTCTTCCAACATTTGTTTTTCCTTCTTCATCACATACTCTCATGTCACCTTTACCCGAGAAGGTGGAGCTCAAAGCTAAGGATCGATACCCTCCGATAAGGTATTCAAACAAACCAAACCTTCCATCGCCAAACTATTCTACCCCAAATTTACCCAAACAAATTCCGAGTAAGACCTAAGACCACTTCACATACCAAACTAGTAGACCAACCCATTCCCCCTCCTATAAAGCCTCTTCCTTCACAATCAGCCACACCTATACCAAAACCCACACTCAACTCCCATTGTGATCCATTAGCGGGTCCTACGCCAATATTTCAACCAATCTCTTAGAGACTTCCATCATCACATTACCACCTCTTTAACCTTATGATCCTCTCAAACCCAAACCGAAAGGGTTTAATGAAACAAAGATTTGTGCCTATCATCATGTGTCAGGACATGATGTTGAAAATTATAAGGCTCTGAAGACCGTTCTTCTTCAACTTTGTCCTCTTGAACAAAATTTTAATGATGACGACCTTCTTGATGAGGACCATGCTCCACTGTCACCTGTCACCATACATCATCATCCTTTACCCATTCAGTGATCAATATCTCCACCCCACAACCATTTTTCCCACCTCTAAAATTTGAGATCAACATGGTCTATATTAGAGAGTTGGCAAAACTACCACCCAAATGTTAGTGTGCCCTATTCATTTCAAAAGTCTCTTATCCTTTGATAGTATTTTTCCCCTCGTGTCATTGTACCTTTCATGACACACCTTCGTATTCACCTCCGCTCAGATTAACATGGTTCACGTTGCTACCCGTGCTCAAAAAGAGAAAGGAAAATAAAAAGAAACTAGCTCGTCAACCAACCCTGTACCAAATATACCATTTGTACTGCTCCCAAAATCACCATCTACTTACCTACATACCCTATCTCTAACAGGGTCACCCATCGTGCAATGATTAAACAATTACATCAATCTCTTTTAAATATGTGATTGTATGATCTCGTCTAGACTTCTGAATCCCATAGAAAATCCCTTATCGAGGTTTTACAATTCATTGAAGTTATACCCAATTACTCCACACTAGTGGCCTCAATTATCACCCCTCACCATGTGGCCTCGCTAACCAAATTAGCTCCTCCTTCTACCCCCACAACCACTCCTCATGTCACCTCCCTCAGCTTCTCTGATGAGGAGATTGTACCTCTCGGTCGATGATGAACTGATCCCACCCTATTCATTTATGTTTATATTGATAACATATGCATACGACGTGTTATGATTAATGGTGGTGCTAGCATTAACATCATATCCTCCCATGCATATAATCAAATGTGTATGCCTTATAATTATATACATAATAACCCAGTTAAGCTACCCTCCTTCAATGATGCCATCACCTCCACCCTTGGCACTATTATCCTTCATGTTCACGTAGGCCCTTGTATTGTCCCGAAACTATTCTACGTCTTAGAGGGGGAATTCTAGTATAATATACTACTCGGAGACCCTAGATTCGCATCATGGGTTGTGTCTCTTCAAATTTACACCATTGGGTAAAATTCAAGCATGAGGGACATAACTACACCATCCCCACCGACCCGTCACCATTTAAGACCTGTAATATGTTGTACAGATTAGCCCAAAAATGTGCTTGTACCGGTCTAGACATCCGCCACTACCCCCACTTTGCCTTCATGCACAAGCCCATCCACCAATGCTGCCACCGCCTCTCCCACATCTAACCCCTGTTATTCCTATCGCCACCACAGCCTCTACTGGTGACTCATCTACTTCCTAATCATCTATCAATTCATCTATCCCCGCTACCCACATATCGACTCATCAGATCCCTTAGAAGGTGTTTTTCAACACCTCACTCGGGGATTACCACATATACAATATCAACACATTCCTCACTCTACAAGAGTATGAGAACCTATGTCGACACACCCTAGTTATGACTACCGCGTAGGCCAGGTTTTTCCTTATGGTCCTCCCCACCTTTGCACTAATCTAATGTATGGGGGACTTGTTATTGCCACTTAGTCACCTGACCCTCCATCCCAAACACGACCGTTTTCATCTGACCTACAATCTCTTACTAATAATTGTTTCACCAACACTTTCCTCCACCGTTGCACATGGAAAGGTTTTGTCTTTGGTTTTTATGAACAAGGCCTCCATATTGTCATCTCATGTACCACCCATAAACACAATGACCCTAGTGGCATTGGATTTGATGCACCACCTCCCAAGAAGGCTCACATCAACCTCATTGAGGAAGATAAACCTTCTCCACCTCATTCACCCATGTCACCATCTTCACCCACAGAGTCCATAGATCCTGAATCTATTGCTCCTAACTTTTTTTTTGTAAACACAATTTACCTAGGACCTATGACCTAGAAACATGATGGCAAGGCTCCCTCTTCTCTCCCCTTTTATATCCTTACATGATTGATGACGATATGCCTTCTATTAACATCATTCAATGTCAAGACGATGAGTCGATCCTCACCTACCTTGTTGCAGAAGACTCTTATATTCACAAAGTCATTACCCTCGAGATGCAAACCATGTTGAACAAATTGACTATTGAAATCAACATTAATACTCGGGATGACCCGCAGATCTAAAGATAGGCCATTCTTTAAATGTTGCTAAATAGGAAGCTTACTTCTTTCCTTCGGGACCATAACAACGCTTTTTCCGGTCCTATTCTCGATATGCCCGTATTGACCCAAAAAAATTTGGTCCACAATATCATAACCATTCCTAATGACAAACCCATCAAACAAAAGCTATGGAAAATGCATCCTCATATTGCTCTTTTAGTCAAAGAAGAACTTCAGAGTCTTCTCTTAGTTTCCTTCATCCCATCCATTGACTATCCCCAATAGATTTCTAACATCACTCCTGTCACAAAGGCAATAGGGGGTCTCTATATTTTCACGAAATTCCATGACCTCAACCTAGCTTGTCCCAAAGATGATTTTCCCCTACCAGGCATTGACCAACTAGTTGATCTCACCGTCGGCCATGAAATGTTATCACTCATGGATGGTTTCTCAGGTTATAATCAAATATTACTTTCTCTAGAAGATCAACACAAGACTACCTTCATCACCCCTTGGGGGACCTTATGCTATCGAGTCATGCCTTTTGGCCTTAAAAATGCTAGTGCTACATATCAACGAGCCATGACTTACATATTCCATGACATCATGCATCACATATTGGAAGATTACGTAGATGATCTTCTTACCAAATCCAAACATTGAGCTGAACATCTGACCATCCTTAAGGTCATCTTTGACCGTCTCATCAAGTATTGTGTTTTTCTTCAACCAAAGAAGTGCATCTCTATTGTACTTTTAGGAAACCTCCTTGGTTTCATCGTTTCTTTGTGGCATAGAATTCGATCCTGCTAAAGTAAAGGATATTTTAGAAATGCCTTCACCTACTAAACTCCTTCAACTTGAATCTTGCAAGGTAAGTTGCAATCCATTTGTCGTTTTATCTCATAGCTTTCCGACCACTATCAACCATTTCATCATCTTCTCAAGAAGGATGTTTCATTCAAATGGGATGATGAATGCCACAAAACCTTTGATGCCTTATAAAAATACCTTCTTCAACCACCAGTTCTCATTCCTCCTAAGGATGACCAACCCTTTTACCTATATATCTTCCACTAACCATTCTTTAGGTGCCATGCTCACTCATCGCGATGAGCAACACAAAGAGCAAGTGGTTTATTATATAAGTTGTACCCTTCTGGACTATGAAAATAGATATACCCACACTGAAAAACTCTGCTTAGCCTTAGTTTTATTTGCCACCCAACTCGCCATTACCTACTCAACCACAAAACCTTCGATGTTACCAATACTCACCCCTTACACTATGTGTACACAAACCCTATCAACATCAACCTGTCACACGTTGGCTTATGCTTATTGCTGACCTCAACCTTGAATTCATTCATCAAAATTCTATCAAGGGCCAAGCTATCGCTGACCAACTAGCGTATGCACCTCTTTCCGAGAATCAACCCTCTAACTTTGATTTCCCAAATGAATCCATAGCTACCCTCTCCTTAGATAAACCCACTTACCAAATGACACTCTTATTTGATGGCTCCAAGTGTCAACGTGGAGGTGGGGCTGGTGTTATCCTCATTCCTCTTGATGGTGAACCTATGTCTTTATCTTTCAAACTAGATTTTGATTATATAAACAATATCACTGAATATGAAGCACTCGTATTGGGTCTCTAGGCTGCTCATGCCCTAGATGTTAAGTCAATAAATATCTTTGGTGATTCCCAAGCTGGTTGTACACTAAGTCAATGGTATATACCAGTGTCATAATGAGATACTTCAAAAGTATAAACATCACATAGACATAATTTTGACCACCTTTGACCATTATGAACTTCAAACCACCCCACGTTCTACCAATAAATTTATGGATACCATGGCCTACTTGGCTTCTTAGATACCTACTTCGCCTACTAACTCTAAAATATTTGTCACAATAAAAAGGTTACAATCACCCTCTTATTTACCTTGTGAGGTCCACTTCGTCGGAACCGTTGCACCTAACCCATGTGACCTTTGGTATAAGTAGTTTGCAAACTACCTTTCCCTTTCCATTCTACCTCCTGATCTCACTTGTAATGGACAATGTGCCTTTCTTAAAAGTTTCTCTCGCTATGTCATCATGGGTGGTCTCCTTTATAAGCACGGCTTCGACGGTATTCTCTTATGATGCCTTACAAGTTCTGAAATTCCTTACACCATTAAGGAAGTTCATGATGGAATTTGTGGAGGCCACTTTAGTGGTTTAGTTGTCGTAAAATGCATTCTTTGCCTTGGCTATTATTGTCCAACCCTAAACTACGATTTTGTGACTATGTCAAACATTGTATCAAATTCCAGTAACATGCTAATCTTCATCACACACCTATTCATGCCTTATAGGTTGTTATCCTGTAAAATTGATGAGGGCAATTTTATAGGTAGCCATACCAAATTTTGTCCTAGTCCCTCTTCAGGGACCCCTCTGTGTTCGGAATGTTACAAAATCCCTTTCCAGGAAATCTAGTTCTCCAAACTTAGCCATTTTGGTCCCTTTTGGTTGGGTGCACCTTTTATCTGTGTAACACAGAGTAAATTTATACCCCCTTCATTTCCTTTGGCACACAGTTTTACATGTCAACACATTAATTGTTACGCCTTCCCGTGATGCGCCTTTCTTGCGTGCGCCAAGGTGCATGCACCTTCATGTTAACAACTAAATTGTTGCGTTGTGTTTTGGTGCGCCAAAGGCGCAAGGAATGAAGTGTTGACAGTCTTAAATTTGCGCCAAAGGCGCAAATATTTCCATGTTGACACGCGTTTATCTACACCAAAGGGCACAAAGTTTTATGTGTCGACACGTGTTTTGGTGCGCCTCTTGAAAAAGTGGTTGGCACATTTATTGCACCTTTGCCTATATATAGGCGCACCCACCCTGTCACTTTCACAATTTAAAAACATGTGATAACTTTATTCCTCTGCACCTGTCAGCATGCCCGTCCTCCTCGTATCACGTTCGTGGACCCCGTTTCGTCTCTCACATTCTATATATTCCGGGTAGGTGGTTCTTACTCCTCTTATGTTTTGTTTTGATTGTTTGTGTGGTAGGAAACAATGGATCTGTGAATCATAAAGCCCCTCCCCTGTTGTTCTTGCAATCTTTCTCCCCAAGCTGTTTTCCTCCTCTTTCCAGATCTGCTGGCCAAGAGGACTCTGCCTAGAAAACAAATCCAAACCTCTTTGCTTTGCCCCCTTCACCACTTGAATCAATGTGGAGTTAAGCCTAAAGGATCACAAATCTATCAGAGAGAAGGAAAACTTGAAAAATTGTTTCCAAGCTACATTTTTCCCTTGGCGCAATCACCACCCTTGCAACAGGAAACACAGTCGCGCCTATGGTGCACCAACATTGATTGCAACACATAAGCTCCCTGCACCATGTATAAAACAAGTATAAAACTACATAACGGCATTGCAGATGCATCCCTGTTTACCATAAAAATATGTCATGCAAGCTTTCCTTGTGCTGCACCAAAGTCCCTTTCTACGTGCCTAAAGTTGGTGCTACACGCAATAAACCTGTGCCCTTTGGCGCACAAAACTTCCATGTTACAAGTCAAATACTTGCGCCATAGGCGCACCACCCCATCCCCATGCAACACCAACATTACTTGCGCCAAGTATAAAACTACATAACGGCACAGGCGCATCCCCACTTACAATAACAAATAATGTCATATGTAAAATCCTTGCCTTGCGGCCTTTGGCGCTGATTTATTCCTTGTAACACTCCGATTCAGTGCACCATTCTAATAGCTTTGTAGCCTGCAGTGTTCCTGCGCCCTGTGCCCTGAGGCCTTAAAATTGCTAACTCCTCATTCTATTCTGTAGTGCTTTAATGGAAGATCTGACAGCTAATATGGCTCTTTGGCGTTGGACTTCTCTTCTTCTTCTTGCAAATCAGCAACTGAACTTAGATCCATATATGTCTACATCAAACAAGAATCCAACCAAGTCAAAGGGTAAGGCTAAGCTTACAGAAGAAGAGATGAAGTATAAATACCAGAGGGTCGGGATACCCAAGTCCAGGCAAGAATGTGATCTCGAACATAAGAGACTCGAACTCGGTCACATCGACATGGAAGATTTCTGGGCCAGAACCAGGAGAGTCATAGGAAGTCCTTGGATGGACAAGCTGGTGGGAATTGGACTGAATTTTGCTGGGGGGATCCCCCGTTAATGCAGTAAATAATGAATTTATGATGGTAGTGGCCCGTTGTTACAACAAAGACACAAGGTGTGTCGAAAATGAAAAGGGCGAGGTCATAATCAACCTCACTACCCGACACTTTGAAATCATGCTAGGCATCCCTCACCACCGACACTTTGTGGCTGTAAGCCAAGAGGACTACACCAAGGCATGGGAGGACAACGAAGACAAGTGCATGCAGTTGATGAACGAAGTGTACTTGAAAAACAAGAAGGTAATAACTAGATGGCCATAGGTTATTCACGCAGTCACTTCTCTAAGGAATTGAGTGACACCATCACATTCCTTAGAATAGTTTTGGGATTTCTGACGCCCATTATTTTCACAAATGGATGCTTAGGTACCTTGAAACTATGAACAAGAATGTGCCAGATCAACACTTTGAGTGGGTGGAGGTCATAAGCAGAACCATATCCGAGTAGCTCCAACAACTCACCACAATGGGGAGATTCTACATGAACTCCTACGTAGTTTACGCTGTAGCCTTGGAGAGGGATTATCCGGCACTGAGCCGATGTGGGGTTTGGCCCCAGGTAAAAATATATGAATACTACCCAGAGCTGAAGCTGGAGAACAGCATCCCATAGTTTACTAAAATCAATGATGCCTTTTTCTACGGCATCATCTGCCTATTGAGGCCCAACATGACTCACGGTCAAATGACCAAGAGCATTGTCACAGCAACAGAGAAGTGGGGGGCCTTATTTACACAATTTCCCACCTTCACCTATCTCAGGGCAGCTAACTTCCTGGGTGAGCCCACTAAATTGCCAAGGTACGCTGGCCCCAAGCTGGTCCTGTTGGAGCTATCTAGACAGCTCGTAATATACCATGAGAAGTTCCTAAAGAAAGAAGGGTGGAACTCCTTTCCCCCTTACAGTGGGCAGATACACATGCATCTCTAACCACAAAGCCTGGGAAATGGTTGCAGAGCTAGAACTACTCAATCTAAACCACAACTTCCGGTGAGACCCACTTTTGATCCAAGGAATTGCCTTCCCAAGGAAAAAATTGATCCAATCCATATTCCACAGATCGAGGACATCTATATCGACCTATACCATGAGGTCAAACTTAGAAGGAAGGACCACTCCCGCTTGGCCTTGCCAAATATTATTCAGTACGGTGTGGCCATTGTTCCAAAGGGTTGTCAAACTACCGATCAAGAAGTTGATCATGTATATCTGGATACAGATGGAGACAACCAGCGTTGCTTGCGACGATCGGCAGAATAAAAGCACCCCAGACCATTGAAGAAATGGTTAAGGAGACATTGTGGAGGACAGAGCACTGGTGCAGAATGAATGGCCTTATCTACCTCGGGGTAGATTTCACTACATCCCCATTGGGTAACGCACCTATCAAGCCAAAGCATCTCGCAAAGGTCAAAGGTAGGGAAAAAGAGGGCGAATCAAGCTCGCTCAAGAAGGAGCTCCTGAAAGTCCTTCTTCACTGCACAAGAACAGTTGTAATCTGGTATCCCGAGAGAAATAAGCGGCGGAAGGTGTTTCGATGGACACATCCATTCGTGGTGTCGCCACTACTACTAACCGCTTGAGGTCCCTTCTATTCCTTCTCCCTCTCCTCCTTCTCCTCCTCGCGTAACCCAAGTGACCATTCCTTTGGTCATGTCCTATCCCCCATCTTCTACTGTTCCCCCTTCCTCGTCATCCATCTTCTCTTCTCTCGCGAAGTTGTCCCCCACTATTTCTTCCTCATCTCTTAGCTCCCTTCCATTCCCATGTCTACCTCCCATGTAGTATCCCTTCCTCCCGTGAGTAATTTCTCGGCCTCCCTCTCGATGCCGCCACCAAGTGTCTCTACCCATTTCCCCTCATCCACTGCAGCTGCTCCCACTTCTACCTCTAGTCCCATTCCCTTAAGTCCGGCATGGATCTCCCAAAGATTCGAGCCAACAAAAGAGGAAAGTCCTATCGCACCGATGGACTTCTCGTCATCCCAAAGCAAAAGGGGCTAAGAAGTAAAAGCCTATAACCCGCTTCTCTCAGAGTGCATCGGGGGAAATAATAATGTAGATTGCATATCCCGATCCTTCAATGGGTAAAAAAGATCTGTCTCTGACAGATTATACAATGACCCAAGTCACAATGGGAACGTCTTCGGAAAGTCTTCAAGGAGAGGCCATATCTGCGGTGGACTCCCTTTGCAAGAAACTTCAAGAAGCAAAGGAGGAGAAGAGGTTACTAAAAGAACAAAAAAACATCTTCTCCACGCCTGCTGAGAAAATGGGCAAGACACCTCCTACAATCGCCACTTGAAACTCATGAGGTTCTAAGTCGGGGATAAGATAAAAGAGTACGCCAAAATTGGTGAACAAGGTGTGGCAGTTTCCACTAGAGGATCAAATCCTCAAAGACAGTGAGGAGGTAATAGTCAAGTTCACCAAATTGTATCAGAATATCAGTCGGGTGAACAAAGATCTCCAGGAAATTACAGGACCTATCTCCGAGGAGTTGGACCATGCAAGGCTACAACACGAGACATTCCAGAAAATGCTTGACTGCTCAGTTGATGATCTAGTGAAATTTGGCATTTTCAGTCACCCCAGGGTACCCAGCAAGATCCTTGCTGCGTTGGATTACCGAAGTCGACGGATGGAGTTCGTCCTGGAAAAGATTGATAAAGTCAAGGAGGAAGCCTGGATGCTATATATCAAATGGAGTAAATTTTTACGAGAATGTCTCTGGGCTTGCTTACTCCTTCTTTCGCCTTGAGGAAGGCGAGACAAAACTATCCAAATCTTCAAAGAGATTGTCTCGCGAGGGTTAGGGCGAAGCCACTTTCGACACCGAATGCATCAACAACCTTCGGCTTGCCTTGATTTTGTGGGGTTCTGATGGAGGCGGAAATGAATATTTCAAACTCCCTGAAAAACTTAGAGATGAGCGGGAGACTATGAGGTCATTGGTGATCATACGAAGGGCCCTGCCCAAGATCAACTTCAACCCATGATCAGTAAATTCATGGAATATCGGACTCAGTTCCACATCACCTCTCCCGAACAATAGCAGAAGTAAGATACCCCCTTCCAGCGCGAGACGACGATGAATAGCTTTCTTCCTCTTGGCTTCCTTTTTGTAAATATCTAATAGTATGTTGGTACAAACGATGACCTCATCCATGTTGCACCATGGGATGTTGTCATCCACCAAGTTGTCCAAAGTCAACATTGACTTTTAGATATTTTGTAATTAGTTGTTGGTTGCCTTTTTGCCTTCTCTCTTCTCCTTCTTCTATATATACTTGGATACTTGTCATATGCCAAAGGGTGGATACTTTTTAGATGAAAAATAGAAGTAAGAAAAAAAGACTTTGAGATTTTTTGTAACAGAAGAGAATATTAATACAAATATTAAGAATTTGTGCTGAATATGTGTGTTATGAGCATTTAATCTTTCTTATGTCAGATTTATGTGTTTATTATGTTAGATCTATCTCTACTTTTTGTCATTTATTCATCAGTATTGCTTTGTTCATCTATCAAGTAAGTTCGGCTCTCATTTACCAGCCCAAAACATAGACCCTCGACCTTTCGCTTTGGAATTCATTTCTTTTCACCCTTCGGATCTCTTCTATCTCCCCACCTCGTTTCTTTCCCTTCTTCTCACGGTGGGAAATACCTCTCTTGGGATGAGATCCCAACCCCGAAGGTGGAATATTATGAGACTTGCATGATTCCTTTGGTAGAATAGCAATAAACCAATTTCACTTTGCTAACTCAAAGAGGGGCTATGCCCACACCGCTTGTTGGCTCGTCTATCCATAGATCTATCCCACGACAAAATTTCGGACCAACAGATTTTTGGTGACTTTGGGGATCAAAAATACCTAATGAGATCTATGATAGTGATATGTTAGAAAATCAGTAAAAATCAGAAAAATCACTACTTGTTTGCAAATTTTAACTTTTGTTCAAAATCCAAAATTTTTGTAAAAGTGATCCAAACTGAAAATTTTCTTTAGAGATCCATAGATCCGGGCAGTTAGAGATCTTTAGTTCGTTGAGTTTTTACAAAACCTCGTATTTTCTCGTAGATCGAGTTTTGACTGTTTTTCAAAAAAATTCAAACCCTTACCAAAAGTCAACTCTAAAATCTAAAAATCAGCTTACTAAGTTGACCATTATTTTATCCTCGTGAATATTTTTCATTAAACCGTAATCAGTTTTCAAAAGAAGGATAAAATTAAATATTTAGAAAAGTGCATCTTTGCTGGTTTTGTAGAAAATTCTGAAAATCAGCAAGTACAACCAAAAGAGTTTTTAGGATTTGCTCCAAAATATTGCAGATCCGAGAAGGTACAATGGTGGGTGAACCATTCACTCGTAGTAGAAGAGCTTGTGGAGTAATCGATCCTAATTTTGATCTACTTCAAAGACACGACTTCAGTGTTACACCGGCATGCTTCCCATCGCTAAGTTCAGCTGGCCGGTCATCTAGAAGTGCCTCACCTCCATGAAGGAAGCATATCTCACAAGGAACATCCTCGTCTCTTTGCAAGGTACTTTGCTTCTTAGTGGGCTGTGCTTCAACTTGCGTCCTTTTTCTAGCCGTTTAAATGGCAGTACCATGGGGAAATGCTATGGGCCCACTCACTTTGCCACATCCTGTTCATGCGCTCCCTCACGGAAACTGGAAGAATTTTCTGAAATTTGATGGTAGCGGGAACCAAAGCATGGATTCACACATATCCACATTCATCATGTCATGTAGTATCCTGGATGTGACCCATGAAGATGTGTCAGTTCGCCTCTTTTTGGAGACCTTGCAAGGACCCAAGACGAGAATGGTTTCAGCATTTGCCGGCTGGATCTATTACTAGTTGGGCCACCTTACGAACTGCATTTGAAGAAAGATATAAGCCTTTAGAGGATGCGTTCACGTTACTATCCAAGATCACTCACCTGAAGAAGGAGGTCAATGAAACCATGCGTGATTTCATCATCCAGTTTCAATTCACTAATCAACTGGGTTCCACCTACTATGCTGCCAACACCAAAAAATTAGAAATGTTTTTTTGTGAACGCCATGAACTCAAAAGTAAGTTTCTTACTCCTATAAGAAAAGGTCACTACTTTAGTTCTCGCCCAAGCTGCTACCATACGGATTGAAGATAACTTGCTAATATCTGGTGAATTAAAGCGAGAGCCATCCAAGCTGAAAGTTTCAGCTCCTTCTCCCACCACTTCATCCGATCCGGCATTCCAAAAGATGGCAAATGACTTGCTCGCATTAAAAAAGTAGCTAGCTCAGTCTTCTCCGGCTCTTCGTACCAGGATATCCCACGGAGGAATTTTAGTTCTAACAACATTTCACAAAGGCCGCGCCTACCGCATTGCTCCATGATTGGCGCTCAAGGCCCCTCTAGTCAATGCTTTAGCCAAAATCGAAGAAGAGGAGAAAAATTATGAAGAACCTTCATCGCCAGGTGAAGATGATCAAGATGTCGGTGAACCGACTGGCGACTCTACTATCGGGTATATGGAATTTGATGAGGAAGAATCTGACGAAGAAGAGGGTACCCAAGGATATGCAAGCGGGCAGTCATATGCTGTTTTTACCGCTCGCAAGGAAAAGAAGTAGAAGTGGCTGCCAATATGTAGAAAGAGAAGGCCGTGTCACACACGCCTCCCACTATCGCTAAACAAGGTAGTCCCCTTCCTGCCCAACATGTTATTAAATCTTCTTCGAAAAGATCTTTTTCCCCTATCTCCCCTCTAAATCAGTCCTCTCATGTTCTTATCAAGACCAGTAATCCTACCCTACCATCATGAAATGAGGGACTCATTCCTTCATCAACGCAACCCTTGGCCACTTTTGACATAATTGATCACGCTAAAAGACCAAGATCCAAATGTCTGAAGCCGAGTATCTTCAGTCAAATCCTGAGCAGCTTGTAAGGTTGACCGAATACATCCAAAGCCAAGCTATCATAACTACTCAGGTTTCCCTGAAAGGAATCCTTTCTACTCCTTCTACATCTTGCATAAATGTCACCTCGACATCTACGTCAGGAAAGATAGAACCTTTCTATCTCTCCCTCCTAATCAATGGCCACAAACTAAGCAACTGCATAATTGATTCTAGGGCTTCCGATAATGTCATGCCAACAAAATTCGCCCATGCCCTAGGCCTCACCCTTACTAAGCCTTTTGGTAGATGTTATTCCTTGGAAACCAAGCAGGTTCCATTGATCGGTCAAATCAAAGACACGTAGTTTGCATTTGTAGTGTTTAGAGAAAAGAGTAAAGATGACCGTCCTTGTTGCCGATATTCCAAAGCATACGGAATTCTATTAGGAAGGAGTTTTTACAGTGAGGTTGGTGGAGAGATTCATATGGACTGGTCTAAGGCAAGGATTCCTGTCAAAGGTATAATGTAAATGTTGGAGCCAGAATCACAAAAGAAGTACCTGGTTACTAACTCCGATGACCCCAAAGCCCAAATTCTCTTCGAATCATCAGGGATGGGAAACTATTTCTTGTCTACTGAGTCTGACAAAATGGATGTCCTCATCCAAGCAAAGGATCTTAACAAGATCTGGACATTATAGTTTGATGGAAGTTGTGTGACTAGTGGATGCGGCGCTAGAGCCATACTAATATCTCCCTGAGGAGAGATTATCCCTCTCTCTTTCAAGTTGCAGTTTTTCAATACGAATAATACTGTTGAGTATGAATCTTTGCTACTGGGCATGCAAGCCGCAAGGGAAAGAGGAATCAAGAATCTGAAAGTACAGGGTGATGCAGAGCTAGTCGTAAATCAAGTTAAAAGGATATACCAAGTGAAGAATGAAAGGCTCAGACATTACCGCAACGCGGTATGGGACAACATCGAGGAGTTTGACACTTTTTCAATAAAATCCATTCCGAGAGCTCAGAATGACATGGCCGACTCATTAGCCGTCTCAACATCCCTCATGCTCCCTCACCCAGGTTTGAAAATAGACACATATACCATTGAGGTGGTTTTCCACCCAAGCGTGCTGGACAATTCTCAGCACTGGTAGGTATTCAACGATGACAATCAACTTATTGCCTTTCTTGAAAAAGTGGAAAATTTTAGTGAGCTTCATTTTGAAGGATCCACTTCTGCATGCCGTGAATCTGTTACGGATCAGGACAAAGGATCAAAAGGAAGCGATGGCATATGTCAGCTCAAAGGAAATAAAATCCCGAAAGGTTTAGTTTCTCTAGAGGGGTTTTGATAGACATGATCATTTTGTCAAAAAGAAAAGGCGAGATGACCCTAACTCCTCCCCAGAAACCGAACCGGTTAATCTAGGTTCGGTAGAACATCCGTAGTTTGTAAACATTGGAAAATGTTACACACCCGAAGAGAAGTGAAAATTCATCAAATTGCTGAAGAAATACATGGATGTATTGGCATGGTCCTATGCCGATCTAAAGTCTTTCAAGCCAAAGGATGTCCAGCATGAGATCCCATTGAAAGAAGATATCAAACCCTTTCGCCAGAAGCAGAGACACTACAATCCTAAGATCTCAGGTACTATCCAGGCTGAAATTCAGAAAATGCTGGACACAAGGATCATTTTTCCTATCCATCATAGTACCTGGGTGGCAAACATTGTGCCAGTACGCAAGAAGAATGGTGAGATACGCATATGTGTAGATTTTCGTAACTTGAATCAAGCCTCCTTGAAGGATAACTACCCCCTTCCCATAATGGATCAGGTTCTGCAAGTAGTGACTGGATCAGAAATGTTGTCCATGCTTGATGGTTTTTCAGGCTACAATTAGATTGAAGTCTCGCCCAAAGACCAATTCAAAACAGCATTCACTACCCCTTGGGGTACATTCACTTATAGCAGGATGCCTTTTGGTCTGACCAACGCCGGCGCCACTTTTCAGCGGGCCATGGAATTTGCATTCAAAGGAATGATGGGAAAATTCATCATAGTCTACTTGGATGACTTAACTGTGTTATCTAAATAGCGGAATGATCATTGTGATCATTTAGAGCAAGTATTGATTAGATGCCGGGAACATGGAATCTCCTTGAATCCGAAAAAGTCTATTTTCGGAGTCACAGAGAGGAAAGTTACTGGGACACATTGTAAGCAAGGAAGGGATGAAGATAGATGCCGAAAGGGTTAAGGCTATTCAGAGCCTTACTTTACCCACAAGCAAAACCGGCGTTCACTCTTTCTTTGGAAAAGTGAATTTTCTCAGGTGCTTTGTTCCCGACTTTGCTGAAAAGACTCACCACATATCAAACATGATGAAAGGATCACCAACTTTCCGGTGGAGTGAAGAAGGAAAGAAGTCATTTGAAGATATAAAATCCTCCGTCGCTCACGCACCAGTCCTGGTATGTCCCGATTTCTCCAAGGATTTTATCATGTATAGCTATGCATCTCGAGCATATTGTATCAGCTATCTTAATGTAAAAGAATTCTGAAGATGTTGAATCCTTGATTGCATTCATGAGCTCTCCTCTCAAGCCTCACGAATTAAAGATGTCTCAGTTGGAAAAGCATGCCTTCGCCATGGTTAAAGTAGTCAAGAACTTTAGGTATTACATTCTAAATTCTCACACAACGGTATTGGTCCCTGACACGGTGGTCAAGTCAATCCTAACTCAACAGGAGTTAGGGAGTTTGCGAGGAAATTGGATTGCAAAATTCCAAGAGTATGATCTGGATATAAAACCAACCAAGCTGGTAAGGGCAAGGGCCTATGCCAGCTTATGGCTGAAAACCAGGATTCAGAAGACCCTGAGGAAAAGGATGATTGCACCAAGGGAGCACAAAGCTAGCTGGAGAAAACCGATTCTCTACCCATGGTTCTATTTGTCGCCACTAGTGACGAATGGTATTCTGATATCACTTTCTTTCTCACTTATGGTGAGTGTCCAACTCATCTAACTTCAAAGGAGAAATGTGCTATAAAGCTCAGAGCGGCCAGATATGTCATCTGGGATGACTGTTTATACAAACATGGAATAGATGGCATCTTCTTGCGATGTGTTGACAAGCCACAACAAATAAAGCTACTAGAGATTTTTCATGATTCAGCCTGTGGTGGTCACTTCTCCTCTTCGTGATGGCACACAAGATCATCTGGGCCAGGTACTATTGGCCGACGTTGTTCCAGGATACAGCCACCTGGGTAGCAAAGTGCGAGCTCTGCCAACAATTTGTCGGCAAGCCAAAATTGGCTACTTTTCCCCTCAGGCCGGTCATTATTGATGAACCATTCAGACAGTGGGGAATTGACTTTATCGGAGCACTCCATCCCCAATCAAGTGTCAGACATAGTTATGTCCTGACAGCAACAGATTACTTCACCAAATGGGTAGAGGCCATACCTATCAAGCATGCCACTTCCGAGGTTGTTTGCAGTTTCATCAAAGAGAATATCATTGTCAGGTTTGGCATTCCAAACAAGATTGTTGTTGATAACGCTTCCAACTTCTCCTCACGAGAAGTTGTTGGTTTTTGCTATGAACATGGGATAACCTTGGCCCATGCCTCGAGATTACTACCCCCAGGGAAATGGTCAGGTAGAATCCAGTAATAAAAACTTAGTGGCCATCATATGGAAGCTAGTTGATAAGAGTCAGCGGATGTGGCACAAGTCATTGTATGACACTTTGTGGGCGGACCACATTACTCCCAAGAGGTCTCTCGGTATGTCACCTTTTCAAGTGTTATATGGGACCGATGCCGAGCTTCCCATTTCTGTAGAACTCCCTACTCTGCGCTTGGCATGAGCAATCGAAGATGAGACTTTCCAAAATTCCCTTGAAAAGAGGATCATGTATCTATCAGAGCTTGAAGAGAAAAGAATAAGAGTGGTCGACAGGATCACCAAACATCAGAATCAAGTTAAGAAATTGTTCGATAAAAATATTAAGCAAAGAGATTTCTAAGTGGAAGATCTTGTCCTCTTGTGGGACAAACGGAGAGAGCCGAAGGGCATGCATGGGAAATTTGATTCTCTATGGAGAGGGCCTTTCAAGATCAAACAGCTCAACGGAGAGAATAGCTTCTATCTCTCGTATCTGGATGGAACTGATCTCCCACTTCCCTATAGCGGGCAGCATGTGTTTCGCCCCCATTAACACCAACATTACTTGCGCCAAGTATAAAACTACATAACGGCGCAGGCACATCCCCGCTTACAATAACAAATAATGTCATATGCAAAATCCTTGCACCCTGCGCCCTTTGGCACTGATTTGTTCCTTGTAACACTCGATTCAGTGCGCCATTCTAATAGCTTTGCAGCCTGTAGTGTTCTTGCGCCTGCGCCCTGAGGCCTTAAAATTGCTAACTCCTCATTCTATTATGTAGTGCTTTAATGGAAGATCTGACAGCTAATATGGCTCTTTGGCGTTGGACTTCTCTTCTTCTTCTTGCAGATCAGCAACTGAACTCAGATCCATATATGTCTACATCAAGCAAGAAGCCAACCAAGTCAAAGGGTAAGGCTAAGCTTACGAAGAAGAGATAAAGTAAAAAAACCAAAGGGTTAGGATGCTCCGAGTCTGCAAGAGCGAGAATGTGACCTGGACATAAGAGACTCTGAACTCGGTCACATCGACATGGAATATTTCTAGGCCAAAACTAGGAGAGTCACGGGGAAGTCCTTAGATGGACAAGCTGGTCAAAGTGGACTCGCATTTTTTGGGGGATCCTGTCGGTGCACGATAAATAATGAATTTATGATGGTAGTGGCCCATTTGTTACAACAAAGACACAAGGTGTGTCGAAAATGAAAAGGGCGAGGTCATAATCAACCTCACTACCCGGCACTTCGAAATCATGCTAGGCATCCCTCACCACCGACACTTTGTGGCTGTAAGCCAAGAGGACTGCACCAAGGCATGGGAGGACAACGAAGACAAGTTCCTGTAGCTGATGAATGAAGTGTACTTGAAAAACAAGAAGGTAATAACCAAATTGCCACAGGTTATTCACCATAGTGACTTCTCCGAGGAATTGAGTGACACCATCACATTCCTTAGTAGAGTTTTTGGGCTTTCTGACGCCCATTACTTTCACAAATGGATGCTCAGGTACCTTGAAACTATGAACAAGAATGTGCCAGATCAATGCTTTGAGTGGGTGGAGGTCATAAGCAGCACCATATCTGAGCAGCTCCAACAACTCACCACAACGGGGAGTTTCTACATGAACTCCTACGTATTCTACGTTGTAGCCTCAGAGAGGGATTATCTTGCATTGAGCGATGCGGGGTTTGGCCCCAGGTAAAAATATATGAATACTACCTAGAGCTGAAGCTGGAGAACAGCATCCCGTAGTTTACTAAAATCAATGATGCCTTTTTCTATGGCATCATCTGCCTATTGAGGCCCAACATGACTCACGGTCGAATGACTAAGAGCATTGTCACAGCAACAAAGAAGTGGGGGGCCTTATTTACACAATTTACCACCTTCACCTATCTCAGGGTAGCTAACTTCCTGGGTGAGCCCACTAAATTGCCAAGGTACGGCCCCAAGCTGGTCCTGTTGGAGCTATCCAGATAGCTCATAACATACCATGAGAAGTGCCTAAAGAGAAAGAAGGGTGGAACTCCTTTCCCCCTTACAGTGGGTAGATACACATGCATCTCTCACCACAAAGCCCGAGAAATGGTTGCGAGCTATAATCGCTCAATCAAGCACAACTTCTTGGTGAGACCCACTTTTTATCCAAGGAATTGTCTTCCCAAGGTAAAACTCGATCCAATCCATATTCCACAGATCGAGGACATCTATATCGACCTATACGATGAGGTCAAACTTAGAAGGAAGGACCACTCCCGCTTGGCCTTGGCAGAGATTATTCAATACGGCGTGGCCATTGTTCCAAAGGGTTATCAAATTTCTGATCGAGAAGTTGATCAAGTATATTTGGATATAGATGGAGACAACTGGTCGTTTGCTGTGATCGACAGAACAAAAGCACCCCAGACCATTGAAGAAAGGGTCAAGGAGACATTGCGGAGGACAAAACACTGGTGCAAAATGAATGGCCTTATCTACCTCGGGGTAGATTTCACTACATCCCCATTGGGCAACACACCTGTCAAGCCAAAGCATCTGCCAAAGGTCAAAGGCAAGGATAAAGAGGGTGAATCAAGCTCTGCTCAAGAAGGAGCTCCTGAAAGTCCTTCTTTCAGTTGCACAAGAACAGGTTGTAAGCCTGGTATCCCTAGAGAAAGAAGCGACGGAAGGTGTTTCGAAGGACACATCCACTCAGGGTGTCACCACTACTACAACCGGTGAGGTCCCTTCTATTCCTTCTCCCTCTCCTCCTTCTCCTCCTCACATAACCTAAGTGACAATTCCTTTGGTCGTGTCCTCTCCCCATATTCTCATTCCCCCTTCCTCGTCATCCATCTTCTCTTCTCTCGCAAAAAGTGTCCCCACTATTTCTTCCCTCATCTCTCGGCTCCCTTCCATTCCCATGTCTACCTCCCTGCGGTATCCCTTCCTCCCGTGAGCACTTTCTCGGCCTCCCTCTCGATGCCGCCACCAAGTGTCTCTACCCATTTCTCCTCATCCACTACAGTTGCTCCCTCTTCTGCCTCTGGTCCCGTTCCCTTAAGTCCAGCATGGATCTCCCAGCATCTGAGCCAGTAAAAGAGGAAAGTCCCTATCACACCAATGGACTTCTCCGTCATCCCAGCAAAAGGGGCTAAGAAGCAAAAGCCTATAACCCGCTTCTCTCAGAGTGCATCAGGGGAAAGAATAATGGAGATTGCATATCTCGATCCTTCAAACGGTAAAAAAGATCTGTCTCCAACAAATTATACAATGACCCAAGTCACAATGGGAACGTCTTCAAAAAGTCTTCAAGGAGACACCATATCTGCGGTGGACGCCCTTTGCAATAAACTTCAAGAAGCAAAGGAGGAGAAGAGGTTACTAAAAGAACAAAACAAACATCTTCTCCACGCCCTACAGAAAATGGGCAGTGCACCTCCTACAACTACCACTTAAACTCCTGAGGTCCTAAGTCAGGACAAGATAAATGAGTACGCCAAAATTGGTGAACAAGGTATGGCAGTTTCTTCCCTGGAGGGATCAAATCCTCAAAGACAGCGAGGAGGTAATAGTCAAGTTCACCGAATTGTATCAAAATATCAGTCGGGCAAACAAAGATCTCCAGGTGATTACAGGACCTATCTCCGAGGAGTTGGACCATGCAAGGCTGTAACACGAGACATTCTAGAAAATGCTCGACTGCTCAGTCGACTATCTAGTGAAATTTAGCGTTTTCAGTCACCCGGTACCCAAAGAAGATCCTTGTTGCGTTGGATTACAGTCAACCAGATGGAGTTCATCCTGGAAAATATTGATAAAGTCAAGGAGGAAGCCCTAGATGTAATGCATCAAAAGGAGCAAATTATTCTGAGAATGTCTCCATGATTTCTTACTCCTTCTTTCACCTTGAGGAAGGTAGACGAAACTATCTGGATCTTCAAAGAGATTGTCTCGCAAGGGTTAGGGCCAAAAGCCACTTTCGACACCGAATGCATCAATAACCTTCTGGCTTGCCATGATTTTGTGGGGTTCCTGATGGAGGTAGGAAATGAATATTTCAAACTCCTTGAAAAACTCAGAGATGAGCGGGAGACCTGTGAGGTCATCAGTGATCATACAAAGGGCCCTGCCCAAGATCAACTTCAACCCATGATCAATAAATTCATGGAATATCAGACTCAGTTCCACATCACCTCTCATGAACAACAGCAGAAGTGAGATACCCCCTTCTAGCCGCGAGATGACAATGAATATATTTCTTCCTCTTGGCTTCCTTTTTTGTAAATATCTAATAGTAGGTTGGTACAAATGATGACCTCATCCATGTTGCACCATGGGATGTTGTCATCCACCAAGTTTTCCAAAGTCAACATTGACTTTTAGATATTTTGTAGATATTTTGTAATTAGTTGTTGGTTGCCTTTTTCCTTCTCTCTTCTCCTTCTTCTATATATACTTGGATACTTGTCATATGCCGAGGGTGGATACTTTTTAGATGAAAAATAGAAGTAAGAAGAAAAGACTTTGAGCTTTTTGTAACAGAAGAGAATATTAATACAAATATTAAGACTTTGTGTTGAATATGTGTGTTATGAGCATTTAATCTTTCTTATGTCAGATTTATGTGTTTATTTTGTTGGATCTATCTCTACTTTTTTGTCATTTATTCATCAGTATTGCTTTGTTCATCTATGCAAGTAAGTTTGGCTCTGTTTACTACCAGCCCAAAACATAGACCCTCCAACCTTTCTGCTTTGGAATTCATTTCTTTTCTCCCTTCAGATCTCTTCTATCTCCCCACCTCATTTCTTTCCCTTCTTCTCACAGTGGGAAATAACTCTACTGGGATGAGATCCCAACCCCCGAAGGCGGAATATTGTGAGACTTGCATGATTCTCTTTGGTAGAATAGCAATAAACCAGCTTCACTTTCTTTGACTCAAAGAGGGGCTATGCCTGCACACTATTGGCTTGTCTATCCATAGATCTCTGTCCACCTAATAGATTTTGGACCAACACAGTCGCATGATACATTTGGCCTTTCTCTCAATGGGGCATATATCTTGTTAGTGAGATCAATCCCCATTCTTCACAACACCATCAATGGATTATAACCACTATTGAATATTACACTAAATGGGTAGAATCCATCCCCCTCATTTCTACAAAAGTTGAGAAAATATGTGAATTCATCAACCATCACATCATTTGTCACTTAGTGTTCCTCATCGTCTCATCACTTATAACGGAATACAATTCAAAAACAAAACCCTACGTAAATTGTGAGATGATTTTGGCATCCAAATCAGTTTCTTGTCACCTTATTACCTGTAAGCCAATGGCCAAGAAGAATCAACCAATAAAACCATGAACAAAATTCTTATGAAAGTAGTTGATGATACGCAAGGATTGGCATTTGCACATTCTTTTTCCTTGTGGGCTTATCATACTAGTATTCACACTTCGACCGCTGCCACACATTTTTCTCTCGGTCTACACTACAAAGGTTGTCTTGCCTCTCGAAGTCCATATTCCATCTCTTTGTATCTCACTACAAGGCATACTCAACAACAATGATTTTTTCTAGGATCGATTGACAAAACTTGATTTATTAGATGAATGTCATCTCAATGCTCTAGACCATCTCCAAATCTACAAAAACATATCAAACATTCCCTGCAACAAACATGTCCATGAAAAAAACCTTTCGGTCGGTGACCTTGTCTTGAAGGAAAATCAACATGTAACTAAAGAAGAGAAAAGTAAATGGGGAAAATTTTCTCCTAATTGGCTTAGACCCTATATCATTACCCATGTCTATGGATCAGGTGCTTATCATTTACCTTCACTCGAAGGTAAACTGAACCTAAGCCTCTCAATGCCTTGCATCTTCAACCATTTTATTGTTGACATCAAGTCTTGTATCACTTTTTGTCAATTGATCACTCATCCCTTTAGTGTCATTCACCTTCCATGTTACTCATTTTTTAGGATCCGTGACTAAAAAGAATCATGTGATTACTTGTCACCTTTCGGCCTTATCTTCAATATGAGTACCACGGATCTACTCATGGTAGGATTCTCATGGATACTTTTCATCTTTTAAAATGATGGAATCCCATGGTCGTTCATCACTTGAAACTACCTCTTTCACAATTAACCCTCCGTGTGTTATGGTTTTGTTTTCTAAACAAGAACCTATTCCTCCTCTATAGTCTTGTCCATGACTTAAAATGTTAAAAAAAAAGGGATTCAACTCCTTGAGTCATAATTCTAGCAAAATATGACTCCCTCAAAAAGGGACATCTCTTCTCTCTATCTAGCTACTATAAATAGATTGCTCCCTTGAAGGAAAGCTATATAAAATCATTGCCACAATATAATAAATGTTCAAGATTCCCACATCGATCGATTCATAAAGACCTCACGGAAAAAATCTACTCATCCCACATAGACTTCCCACATCGATCAATCTATCAAAGCAAAAACAATAGTAAAAGCTAAAAAAGGAAAAGATTAACTTTTTCATCATGGACTTTCCTAATTTTGGTCATGGGTTTCTTGTTAAGTCAACATGTTATCGTACACTAGGTTACGCTAAACCATCCACTTTCACCTCATCACCTTTTGTGCCCTAGTTTTCTCTCTGCTCAAGGGACTTGCCGCAAATGTGACATTTCGTAATCATGTGACTTTCTTCACCTTTAGAATAGCCTATTATGCAACACCTTTAGGGTCTTATGTTCATAAGCCCATCTTGCGTATGGTAGTCTCATTACGTTTCATATCAATTAAGTGGCTCTTTTACCACCTCTTATCATTTTCCTTCCTCATTACTTATTGATTATCCTATACAGGACCAGATCATCGACGCCTAAATTTGAAAAGACTCAACCATGCCTATGACCTAAATTCAACCATGCCTATGACCTAACTCAATCATGCCTAAAATTCACCAACCCATCCCCCTAATTCATCATATTCTTCCCTAGCTTATGGGAGAACTACATCGGCCTGAGGCCCCTTTTCATTGGGGCTATGTAGCAAAGCACTTCAAGGGCATGGGGCCCTTGAAGGTTAGCTTAGCCACTCTTCACCTTAACCTATTTTTCCCCTTCATTTCCCTATTCACATCCTATCTTAGTTTGTTTCCATTTTATATCAACAATTGGAAATTAAACCAAACAAGCAACAATTAATACAATTTTTACCACATCATTCATTTATCATTTTCACATTTCCACTATAGTAAATGTTTGGAAACTTAAACCGTAACACACATATATATCATCATTTATTTCCCATGTTACTAATGACTTGGAAATTAAAATCAAATTATAACCTGACCCCATCATGCCTATAACCTAACTCCATCATGCCTATGACCTGACTCCATCATGACCACAACCTAACTCCAACATGCCTAACTAACCTAAACCCAACCATACCTAAAATTACCTAGAATCAACTATGCCTACAAGACCTCAACTCAATCATGCCTAATTCACCTAGTTTCCATCGATTACACATATAATAATGGAAATTAAAACAAGTACACCATTCATACTATAATCTCATGAGAAATTTTGTGTATACATACATATGTACACAGATACAAATAAATAAAAATATCTCAAATCACTCAGATACATCCTCACTATCTTGGCACACGAGTGCCACTATATGATCAAAAATTTCAAAAATATTTTGTACATCTTAACTCTCTTCAAACACGCAGAGACGGTATCTATCAAAAATCACAAAAATGGAGGTCCACACAAATATCAATCACCGGATACCCTCCATGCTGTCTCACCTGTCTCCTCCTCCTCTAATCTGGTGTGGCATCTCGCTAGCATCTCATCACCCTCTATAGGCCTCGGTGTGACCTCTATTGGTACCACACGAAGATGGCCTCTATGAACTAGTGGCCTCTCCTTGACCCTGTCTTAGGGCTCGTCGGCCCCATGTACTCTCCACACTATGAGTGTGAGACCTGGTCCTCTCACTTGAGGCCTGTTGTGCTTTATACTCTGCATAGGTAGGGACATCTATACTGTGGCCATCGAGTTGATATTGATAATATCTCTCCTTGCCTATGGCATCCCCGAACCTAGCCAAAGTGCATGCTCTTAATGGTGCCATCGGCCTCTGACCCTATCCCTGTACTATGGGACCCTATCCCGACCCTTCCTATAAAATGGTACCTTGTCCCTAAACCGATTAGTAGGAGCCTATGCCTATACATGGGTCTAAACGACCATAAGTTTTGCATGTACAATGGCCAATTGGACCTAAAACCTATTACCTACACCTATAGGGTGGCCACCTATACCCCATCTCCATCCCCACCTGTGCTAGTACTTGTCCCTATACTACACGGGCTGTGGGGCTACTACAATACATTAGAACAAGTGAATTTTTTTTTTTTTTTTTGATAAATGCTTCCTGGTTCTAAATACATAATTTAGAACTCACAAATCAAATAACCATTCTTATAACAGAAAACCATATGCAGCTGTAATGACTCGGAGTACCTCCGATCTATTCATTCCATGACTCGGTAATCTACCGATCTATTCATGAGTAATAAGAGTTGGCGTTTTTATTTAACACTCCACTCTTGCGGTTCTCTTCCCTATTCTGGGATTCAGAATGCTCTGTCCAAGGAACCTATCTGAATAATTGTTACCATTATTCATCGGCATCTCATCCCTTAGACTAGGTGAATTAGGACAACGCAATCAGCAACTTGCGATACTTTGGCCAAAGATTTGAAACATACTGCTTATGTCTCGTATTCCTTAACGGCATACTCGTCAATCTGGAATACGTCCTACACCCCATTCCTAAGTTATATAGAACGTCTTATCTGCGACTTACATGGTCCCTCCTATCCCAAATTATTCACTCGGAAATGGATTAGTAAGGTGATAACGTTATATGGATGCCCACGAGGACTAGGGATACGATGACATACTGGTTCAACCCTAGTTAAACCAGTGTGTCAAGATACCCCGAATCTCCTAGGCAGCCTTATAACGTGACCACATTCCTAATCGGTCCCAGAGTAACTTGTTCGAGTTCAAGGTGTAAATCTTATCGATCAATGCAAAGGGTGTCGTCTCACAAGACACACTGCATTGTTGTATCTTGAGAAGATCCTAACCTTCTCGGAGGTCTAAACCCTGCGAGTTGACTTGTGCCATCGACCTTTAAATCCACCTCGAAAAGATCTACTTATTAAAAAGTGTTACATACACTTTGAGTTAAATTATATTAAAAGACGTTCCCCTAAGGTTAGCCTTTCCCGATCACTGGGTTCCTCACCTTAGAATGACCTTTCTTAATAAAACCCTTTACACGAGAGAAGTTATTAAGACTAAGGTTCCATCGAGGAGTTCATAGAATATACATAATTCTAAATCAACGAAATTGGACAATAACCCATAATCTTCACATGTGATTGCCATGAGAACCCCTTTTTGGTTTATTTCGAGTTCTCATTCTTGAATTTATATCGTACTTATAAGTATCAAGATATAATGATTAAGAATCCAATTAAATGTTGTCTGGCTTAATCAAGACTAGGGATTAATAATTTAATTCAGCTTGTTTAGCGTTCTACTTAGGTTTATTTTAACCCTAGTTTCAGAAGAAACAGGTGATCTATATTTCAATTTAGCTTTAGATAGAACATACTAGAATTGCTAAACAATCATAAGTATTCAGTCACATATTCTTGCAAGCTTACATTGATAATCACAAAAGTCTCCAAATTATACAATAATAACAATGCTCTCAAGATATTTGAACCGAAGAAGGTCAAACTATCAAGATAAGAATACAAACACATAAGTAACAAATATCAATTTCCATTCCTTTCAGAACTAATCAAATACATTTTATGCATTGGCATACTTGATACTGATACTCTACGGAAAAAGAACATCTTTCCACATATAGTACATTTAGAAAATCAATTTGTATTTCAACTTAAAATCAAATTAAACAATCTGATCATCTATCGGATCTGCGTGCTTTACCACTTACGGCATCCATCTGCAAAAATTGTCAACATGGGTCGGTTCGATGGCTGAGCATGATAAGCACTAACTCTTAAAACAATTGCAATCCATCAATTGTTTTCATTAAAACACTGTTTAAATGAGATCAATTCACCCAACAAGTAAACATATTTCATCAAAATATTAGGGATAAAGAAGAGCTCATATTATATCACGAAACAACTATCCATACCTTTCGAATCCCGGAGACAAGAAGACAAAACATCTAACCAACTAGATCATTACATTCATCATAGTAAAATGAATATCATAATAACCCATGATTCCATCGCATAGTTAAAACAGTTCAAAAAGTTAGATAAAAAATATATATCAACATATACTTTATAAATGAGAAGAGAAATAAACGAATCATACATATTTCCCTCGAGAACTAGCTCATGGTATACCACCGTCTTTCCAAGAGCAAAGCATTCACCTTAAACACATGCGAATAAATCGAGATGAGACCACCAAAAGCACCACTTTGTTTTGTTTAAGTTTAAAATATAATAAACTATATGTACAGTAGCTCTCACACCAAGCAGTGATGACTATCTACCAAAGCAGACTCTGCATGACCTCCCACTGAAGCGACAAACAAGAAGATAATCACAGCCATTGCTGTTGAGGTGCGATCGACAACTCCTAAGTTCAATTAAACTCAAGAATTGATATCCATGCGACAGAGAAGACGTAACACGCCAACAATCCCTTACATCAACCTACGGCCCATTCTAGTCCTTACTAATCTTTGTAAGGCTTTTAGACCCAAGGTCGAAATCAAAGAACTTCTATTTTATCGCGATCAACAATGGACTTCTTGACATTAAGCAATTGATGTTTCCCTAAGACTATGCGAGAGATAATCTTACAACATTCCCATGACATGCACATGACCTCATCTAACTGGAATAATCGAAAGGAAACATAATATACCGTATTCACATCTGGACGCATTCAGAATTTGAAGTATGGTATTCACGACCCACTTTCACGAGCCAAGATACATGATATCTATCTATACTCAAGGAACCCAACAGTGCCAAAAACAACAACTGTACCAATCAGCTTAAATAGAGGCAGATACTATAGCTACCTATCAAGGATTCAACTGAATCCGAACAACAGTATACAAGATAAATAATAGTTAATGATTCCAACGGTGCCAACAATGGTAACCATTCAAAATCAGGCTTACACAAAAGCTAAATACTGATTTCGTAACAAGGAATCCAAACTGAGCCTCTTCAATATTTTTCGCTCAAGCTTTCACAGATGGGAAACGTAAAAGTACACCCAAAGAGTCTGTACCAGAAATTCATTACAAATTAACAGAGGTCGTATTACCTGTTACTCCTTTAAGACTCTGACAAAATCAAATTACCAACATTCAAGGATATATAGCTTCAACAGAGGTCCATAATATACGAATCATCCAATGTACTCCATAGAGTCGTTTTGAATACAATAAATAATTATAATGCAAACTATCATCGAGTTCAATCCGTAATTTGCAAGCGAGGAGGGAGAAACAACTTCTAAAGGTGCGATAATAACTTGAAACACACCAGTTATCCATTCAACAAAACCTAAATAACATAGCGAAACCCAACAAGATTCGAGTAACCACTACCTTAATAAACCGACAGAACTTAAAGAAGTCCAATCAAGCATTGAACAAAAAGTCCATCGGTATCCTTTCCAAGAGTACAACAACAAGCATCAGCGATAAGCATTAACAACAAGTATCAAGTATCAATGTAGCTCTGTACCCATCAAGAGAACAATTCATGGGCTCTCACAGAGCGAGCCCAACATACATTCTTGCATATATTTCACAAATTAAAGCCGGAATGCAAAACACCATGAAATATTACTTGATTCGAAAAATAAAATACACCCATCAAGGTTTTAATTGAAAAATCGAACCAGCAAGAAGATACTGATACAAAATCACCCCAAGCTACCATAAAAACCATCTAATTCCAAAAATCATCGAAACGAGTTGTTCTAATGAAATCATTTGAAAGAGAGCAAGATTTTTAAAGGTTAGGGCCTAACATGCAGTTATTTGCTTAAAATTTGAAGCAGAGACCTTTGAAAGAGCTCGAACCTTCTCCTCCTTTTCCAAGTTAGATCCACCAACAAAATTTTGCTATTACCATGACTTATAAATTTTCCTTGCCAGAGAAAAGAGCTAGTTACGCTCATACTTGCCATGCAACTCCAAGAAGACTGGTGCGAAGAACCAGTGATCAAACAGAGGGAAAACCGGAGCGCTTGAAAAACCAAACAAACCATTAACTTTCCATTTTGCATGCCTTCCCGTGAAACCCGAGCTCGAAGACCGAGTTCATAAATGACATTTACTCCAAATTTCCCGCTAAATTTCCATTGCCACCGACCGCCATAGTTGGCGATGGACAAATGCACATCAAAGACCATTTCCAACTTTGGCGACCTGCCACGTCGGCTCAAGTTAGCCGTTTTAAAAACCTCCACCAAATTACCTGTCCCTCATGCTTATCCATGCATTTAATGACATAGAAACTGCCGCCCATGGTTCGCACCCTTCCATAGGTCCCCTTCTTCCTTGTTCAATAGTTAGGTTAGTAACTTAGGTTAGGATTTAGGATAACACCTAGTCTAACCTCTTAGCGCATAGATACTAACTTAGAACATTAGCTCTTAGCCTAGGTCTAGGTTAGATTAACACTAATCTAACCCCTAGGTTAGGTTTAGTTTTAGGTTACTAACCTTAATAAATCGATTAGGTCTAATATTTCAAATGCTCGAAAAAGAACCTTCAACATACATTCACGAAGCAGGGTTCACTCTGTCTTGCCAATAGGCTATAGAATTTTATGTAAGCTGAATTATTACGGTCCACGATCAAGACCTTCCGGATATATCACGATATCGGGCACCGATTCATTTAACATGATCAACTTTGAGTTATACTCGGACTAGCTTATTGATGCATCCGGACCTTGCTGACTGCTTAAGGTCTATAATTTTAATTCATCACGAATAAGCTTAAAGCACCACTTGGATCAATACCACTGATCCAAGGCTAGGTCTTATAGATGGATAACTCCATAATTCATTCCAAGATCAGATTAAACTCAGGTGCAAAATGAAAGAAATAAAAGAGTCCAATCATATTCTGACTCAGTCAAAGATCTGCAATTTGCAAAGAAGATATAGTACATATCAAGCATGACTTCTCAATCAAGGGAACACATCCTTTCAAAAGAAATCACATATCAACACTTGTATGCTCGGGAGGAAGTAACTACGGTCAAGGTGTTACATGCTTCCCTCTAAAAGATTCATCGTCCGATGATTACATATTTGATTAACCTTCAGGTCAACCAATTTATTAGTTCACAAAACAATGCGACTATTTTCCAACTTAAATAGTTCCAGAAATCAATGTCACAACACATTTTATTCAGCCTGAATAATGTTTGCCTCCATCTGGCTTTCATATAAACTTAAAAAAAAAAAAAAGTTCATAAAAGAAATGTTTTGTCAATGATTTCATTCTGTTGAAAAAGAGAAGGAAAAGCAATCTTCATCTCTTCCAAATTTTCCCAAGTTGCACTTTCTTCGTTAAAGCTGGTCCCACTTTGGACCTTACATTTTTGTATTTCACGATTTCTCAAATGCAATTGGTGAGTTTCCAGCACTCGTGTGGGTTTAACCACGATTATTCCTGGGTCTTGGACCTGCAAGGAATTCAATTTAAAACATGTGACAGATCTGAAACGTATTTCTTAAGCAAAGAAATATGGAAAACATCATGCATGCGAGATAAAGCAGGTGGTAATGCTAATCGATAAGCTACAGGATTGATTATTTCGACAATTTCGAAAGGTCCCACGAATCGAGGTGACAACTTGGCAGCCTTGCCAAAAGTTATAGAACTCTTTCTGGGTTTAACACGAAGAAAAACCTTCTCACCAAGTTCAAACCTGCGATCAATCCGCTTAAGGTCAGCATAGCTCTTCTGTCTATCCGTTGCTTCCTTTAATCGTTCACGAATCAGCTTAACTTGTTGTTCCATTTCTGTGAGAATCTCTGGTCCAATTACCACTCTATCCTCAACACTATCCCAGCTAACAGGAGTTCTGCACTTTCTTCCATAAAGTGCTTCAAATGGTGCCATTTTAAGAGATGAGTGATAAGTGTTGTTGTATGCGAACTCAACTAATGGAAGATACTCTTCCCATTTATACTGTTGATCCATGCAATACATTCGCAACATGTCCTCCAACACTTGATTTACCCTCTCAGTTTGTCCATCCGTTTAGGATGATATATGCGAGCTGAAGTTTAGTTTCGTTCAGAGAGCTGCGTTAAGCGTTTGCCAAAATCTTGGCGTCATTCTTGGATCCTGTCGATATAATCAATTACGGTACACCATGTAATCTGAAAATTTGTGTACGAATCTTTTGGCTTAAGACTTTGGTGAATCATCCTTTAGATTTCCAGCGATGAAATGAGCTACCTTAGTTAGTTTATCTACAACTACCAGGATAACATCATGTTTGTTCCTGGACATGGGTAACCCTTGTACAAAGTCCATGGTTATTACTTGCCATTTGTCTTTGCGGTATGTTATGAGGATATATGATCCGGCGAGGGTGCATATGTTCTGCCTTAACCCACTGACATTCCAAACAATGAGTCACAAAATCAATGACATCCTTTTTCATACCTTTCCAAAAGTATTGTTGTTTCAAATCAGCAAGCATTTTTGTGATTCCCGGGTGTCCAGAGAAAGGTGAATTATGAAATTCAACTAACAACTTCTTCCTCAAATCATTCAGCATAGGTACGTATACCCTATTTTCATAACACAAGATTCCTTCATTATCAAAATGAAAACCTTTATACCTTATATCCTTTGGTTACTGCAAAGCTTTGCTTTTACTTGTTGAAAATGCATCGATTACGAGGCACTTTTTACCTCATCTTTAAACTGAGTTCTTAATGTTATAAGAGCAGAAATGTGCCTCCTACGACTTAGAGCATCATTTACTCTATTCTCCTTCCCTTTGATATAGCTAATATCAAAATCATATTGTGATAAAAATTCTAACCACCTTCTCTCATCGGCATTCGAGTTAGGGTGAGTAAAAATATATTTCAGTCCTAAGTGATCAGTTTTCAACTCAAAAGGTTTCCCAAGTAAGTAGTGTCTCCAGACTTGAAGTGCATGAACAATGGCAGCAAGTTCCAAATCATGAGGGGCATAATTCAGCTCATGTAATTTAAGTTTTCTACTTTCATATGCTATGACTTGATCATTTTGAAGCAAAACACCTCCAAGGCCTTCCCCAGAAGCATCCGTTACAACAGTAAAACTCCCATTAGGGTCTAGTACAGCTAATATAGGTGCAGAAGTCAACTGGTCTTTCAGACTTTTGAAAGCCGCTTCGCACTTATCATTCCATATGAATTTCTTATCCTTCTTTTGCAATGAAGTTATTGGTGCAGCTACTTTAGAAAAATCCTTAACAAATTTTCTATAGTAACCAGCAAGACCCATGAAGCTTCTTACTTCGTGCACATTCTTTGGTGCAGGCCACTCAGTTATTGCCACTATTTTTGAAGGATCTACAGCAATTCCTTCTTTACTTATGACATGACCCAAATAGTGAACTTCTGAATCAAAGAAAGAACATTTGGATAACTTACCATACAACTTTCTTTTTCTCAAAATTCCCAAAACTATCTTCAAATGCTCATTGTGCTCCTCAACGCTTTTAGAATAAATGAGAATATCGTCCAAGAATACAAGTACAAACTTGTCCAGATATTCTTGAAAAATATTGTTCATTAAGTTCATAAAGGCTGCGGGTGCATTAGTTAATCCAAAGGGTAGAACCGTGAATTCATAATGTCCGTACCTTGTTCGGAAAGCTGTTTTATGAATATCTTCTTCTCTAATCCTTAACTGATGATACCCAGATCGAAGATCTATCTTAGAATAAACCGCTGCTCCACGCATCTGATCAAATAGATCGTCGATCCTTGGAAGTGGATATCTGTTCTTGATTGTTGCTTTGTTCAACATCCGATAATCAATACATAGCCTTAGTGTTCCATCCTTCTTTTTACAAATATTACGGGCGCTCCCCAAGGTGAAACACTTGGCCTAATCAAACCTTTAGACAAAAGCTCTTGCAACTGTGCCTTAAGCTCAACTAACTCTGTAGTAGTCATCCGATAAGGTGCTTTGGAAATAGGTTCTGTTCCTGGTTTGATTTCGATGGTGAAGTCAAATTCTCTCTTGGGTGGTAACCCTGGTAATTCCTCAGGAAAAACATCCCTGAAACTTTGTAATAGAGGAAATTGTTTCATGAAATCATCATCTTCTTCTGAAAATTCAGATATCTTTACTGCATAAAGGGTGCATCCTTTATTTTTAGCCTTTTTAAGCTGCATGGTGTGAGTTTTCTAACTGAAATTTCCCGTTTCACACCTTGAATCTCTGTTGTTTCCAGCTGATCATCTAAACATTTTATGTTCTTTTCATAGCAATCTACCTTTGCTTTATGATCAGCTAACCAATTGACACCGATGACAATGTCATACGATCCCAAAGGTGTAACATAGAGGTCAACTTCCGTGGAGAAATTAGGTAAGTCAAGGACTGCCCCAAAAAGACACATACTCACTTGTATGTAACAGAGTTATTACCATCTTTATACGGTCCAAGATTTATCCATTTTCCAGCTTTTCTTTTAAGTTTAGAAGCAAGTTTATTAGAAATAAAACATTCAGTAGCCCCTGTATCAAAAAGAATAGTGACCGGTATGCCAAATAACTTACCCGGAACTTCTATAGGTGTCACTTGCTTTTCGACTTGCTTTATGCGCTCTTTGCGGCATGTATCTTATATCTTCTGCGATTACCATCATCCTTCTTCAAAGGGCATTGATTTGCGTAGTGATCTTTGCCACAATTTGTACCTCCTACGGGTCCCTTTTTAGGCTCAAAATTGCCTCCAGTCTTGTAATTGTCACGTTGTCCTCCATAGGGCTTACGCCCATTGTTATAATTTTTAGCAAAATTATCCCTTACATTTCAGTAGGCTTAGTTGCTTTGCTTTGCTTTCTTACTATTATCCCTGAAACTTACTTTTGTTTCAAACTTTTTCCATGGTCCCTTTTTGGGTGCAAGAGAGGTTGAAGAAGGGTTTGCGGTCTTCTTCCGCACTTCCTCTTTATGAGCGAAATAGCCTTTAATTTCTGTTCTTGCCTTATGGCCTTTTCAACAACTCCTTCCATAGTGGTTGGACTATGAACATCGACCTCTCCCCTATCACGGGATTCAATCCCATGATGAATTTCCGTATTACGAACTTCTCGTCGGTTTGATTTGCGGTACATACTTGAGGAGTTTTGTAAACCGCTCTCGATATTCGATTACCGTTAGCTTCCCTTGAGCTAGTTTCTGAAATTCTGTCATTTTCGATCATAGAAAAGTTGTGGCAGCCAACGTTGCCTAAAATAGCCTTTAAATTGATCCCAAGTAACGTTGGTCTCATCAATGTTTAGTTCAACTTTACGGTTATCCCACCACGAAGATGCTTCGTGGGAAAGATGATAGGCTCCCCAAATAGCTTTGGTTTCCTCTGAGAAGTTCCTTATTGCAAAGTACTTCTCCATTTCAGTTGAGCAGTTCTCAGCTCCATCTCCTAATGTGGTGCCATCATACTTAGGTGGGCTTATCCTTTTTATATCATTAGTGAGTTCTGCTGCCAACCTGGCCTTTTTATTTTCTGGTTGGACAGGTGCATTTCCAGCATTAACATCAACACCCATATTGGGGTTGTCCTCAGGAGGTTGCTGATTGTTATTATCAGCTTCTTCATCCTCCTCATTTCCCATCACCTGTTGTTTAAGTACAGCTAAAGCGATCTCTTGTGTCCAACAGGGCAGCAAGGATCTCATCAAGTTTTGGGTTGTTGCCGCTCCTCCTTCAGGTGGAGCATTATTCATAACGTTCCCCCTTGTTCTAACCATTTTCTGTTACAAGAAAATTCAGGTTTTATCAGATTATGGACACAATAGGCCCAAGAGTTGCAACCTTCAGCTCTGATACCAAGATGTAACATCCTCATTTTATACATTAGAACAAGTGAATTTTTTTTTTTTTTTTTGATAAATGCTTCTTGGTTCTAAATACATAATTTAGAACTCACAAATCAAATAACCATTCTTATAACAGAAAACCATATGCCGCTGTAATGACTCGGAGTACCTCCGATCTATTCATTCCATGACTCGGTAATCTACCGATCTATTCATGAGTAATAAGAGTTGGCGTTTTTATTTAACACTCCACTCTTGCGGTTCTCTTCCCTATTGCAGGATTGAGAATGCTCTATCAAGGAACCTATATCGAATAATTGTTACCATTATTCATCGGCATCTCATCCCTTAGACTAGGTGAATTAGGACAACGCAATCAGCGACTTGCGATACTTTGGCCAAAGATTTGAAACATCTTGCTTATGTCTCGTATTCCTTAACGGCATACTCGTCGATCGGAATACGTCCTACACCCCATTCCTAAGTTTATATAGAACATCTTATATTGACACATCGGTCCCTCCTATCCCAAATTATTCACTCGGAAACGGATTAGTAAGGTGATAACGTTATATGGATGCCCCACGAGGACTAGGGATACGATGACATCTTGGTTCAACCCTAGTTAAACCCGGTGTGTCAAGATACCCCGAATCTCTAGGCAGCCTTATAACGTGACCACATTCCTAATCGGTCCCGAGTAACTTGTTCGAGTTCAAGGTGTAAATCTTATCGATCAATGCAAAGGGTGTCGTCACAAGACACTGCATTGTTGTATCTTGAGAAGATCCTAACCTTCTCGGAGGTACAACCTACGAGTTGACTTGTGCCGTCGACCTTTAAATCCACCTCGAAAAGATCTACTTATTAAAAAGTGTTACATATTTGAGTTAAATTATATTAAAAGACGTTCCCCTAAGGTTAGCCTTTCCCGATCCCAGGTTCCTCACCTTAGAATGACCTTTCTTAATAAAACCCTTTACGAGAGAAGTTATTAAGACTAAGGTTCCATCAAGGAGTTCATAGAATATACATAATTCTAAATCAACGAAATTGGACAATAACCCATAATCTTCACATGTGATTGCCATGAACCCCTTTTTGGTTTATTTCGAGTTCTCATTCTTGAATTTATATCGTACTTATAAGTATCAAGATATAATGATTAAGAATCCAATTAAATGTTGTCTGGCTTAATCAAGACTAGGGATTAATAATTTAATTCAGCTTGTTTAGCGTTCTACTTAGGTTTATTTTAACCCTAGTTTCCAGTAAGACAGTGATCTATATTTCAATTTAGCTTTAGATAGAACATACTAGAATTGCTAAACAATCATAAGTATTCAGTCACATATTCTTGCAAGCTTACATTGATAATCACAAAAGTCTCCAAATTATACAATAATAACAATGCTCTCAAGATATTTGAACCGAAGAAGGTCAAACTATCAAGATAAGAATACAAACACATAAGTAACAAATATCAATTTCCATTCCTTTCAGAACTAATCAAATACATTTTATGCATTCAGCATACTTGATACAATACTCTACGGAAAAAGAACATCTTTCCTCATATAGTACATTTAGAAAATCAAGTTGTATTTCAACATAAAATCAAATTAAACAATCTGATCATCCTATCAGATCTGCGTGCTTTTACCACTTACGGCATCCATCTGCAAAAATTGTCAACATGGGTCAGTTCGATGAACTGAGCATGATAAGCACTAACTCTTAAAACAATTGCAATCCATCAATTGTTTTCATTAAACACCCTGTTTAAATGAGATCAATTCACCAAACAAGTAACACATTTCATTTGTAAAAAACATGACTATAAAGTGTAGCTCATATTATAGTCACTAAATAGTCACTGAGATACCTTTCAAATATTCATCAAAGCGTTAGAGACCAAGAAGACAAATACATCTAACCAACTATCCATCATCGAATTACAGCAACATCAGAAAGACTAGTATATTCAACATAATAAATGAATAACCAACCCATGATTCCATCGAGCATGATAGAACAATTCCAAAAGTTAGATCAAAATATTATATCAACCTATACTTTATAACGAGAAGAGAAATAAATGAATCATACATATTTCCCTCATAACTAGCTCATGTATTTGTACCGTCTTTCCAAGAGCAAAGCATTCACCTTAAACACATACAAATAAATCGAATGAGACCACCAAAAGCACCCTTTGTTTTGTTTAAGTTTAAAATATAAAACTACTACTATAGTGAGTAGCTATCACACCAAGTGATGACTATCTACCAAAGCAGACTCTGCATGACCTCCACACGAAGCGACAAACAAGAAGATAATCACCGCCATTTCTGTTAAGGTGCAATCGACAACTCCTAAGTTCAATTAAACTCAAGAATTGATATCCATGCGACGAGAGAAGATGTAACACGCCAACAATCCCTTACATCAACCTACATCCCATTCTAGTCCTTACTAAACAACTTTGTAAGGCTTTTAGACCCAAAGTCAAAATCATAGAACTTCTATTTTATCGCGATCAACAATGGACTTCTTGACATTAAGCAATTGATGTTTCCCTAAGACTATGCAGAGATAATCTTACAACATTCCCATAACATGCACACCTCATCTAACTGGAATAATCGAAAGGAAACATAATATACCGTATTCACATCGGACGCATTGAATTTGAAGTATGGTATTCACGACCCACTTTCTGAGGCAAGATACATGATATCTATCTATACTCAAGGAACCCAACGAGTGCCAAAAACAACAAGCTGTACCAATCAGGCTTAAATAGAGGAGATACTATAGTTACCTATCAAGGATTCATTTGAATCGAACAACGATATACAAGATAAATAATAGTTAATGATTCCAATGGTGCCAACAATGGTAACCATTCAAAATCGAGGCTTACACAAAAGCTAAATACTGATTTTGTAACAAGGAATCAAGCTGAGCCTCTTGATAATTTTTCACTCAAGCTTTCACGGATGGGAAACGTAAAAGTACACCAAAGAGTACATACAGAAATTCATTACAAATTAACGAGAGGTCGTATTATTACTGTTACTCCTTTAAGACTACGACAAAATCAAATTACCAACATTCAAGGATATATAGCTTCAACAGAGGTCCATAATATACGAATCATCCAATGTACTCCATAGAGTCGTTTTGAATACAATAAATAATTATAATGCAAACTATCACCGAGTTCAATCCCGTAATTTGCAACGCAAGGGAGGGAGAAACAACTTCTAAAGGGTCGCAATAACTACTGAAACACAGCCAGTTATCCATTCAACAAAACCTAAATAACATAGCGAAACCCAACAAGATTTAGTAACCACTACCTTAATAACCTCGACAGAACTTACAAAGAAGTCCAATCAAACTGAACAAAAAGTCCATCAGTATCCTTTCCAACGAGTATCAACAACAAGCATCAACAGTAAGCATTAACAACAAGTATCAACAGTAGTCTATACCCATCAAGAGAACAATTCATGGGCTCTCACAGAGCAGGCCCAACATACATTCTTGCATATATTTCACAAATTAAAGCCGGAATGCAAAACACCATGAAATATTGCAACAGTTCGAAAAATAAAATACACCCATCAAGGTTTTAATTGAAAAATCGAACCAGCAAGAAGATACAGTAACAAAATCACCCCAAGCTACCATAAAAACCATCTAATTCCAAAAATCATCTGAACAGAGTTGTTCTAATGAAATCATTTGAAAGAGAGCAAGATTTTTAAAGGTTAGGGCCTAACATGCACAGTTATTTGCTTAAAATTTGAAAGCAAACCCTTTGAAAGAGCTCGAACCTTCTCCTCCTTTTCCAAGTTAGATCCACCAACAATTTTTCTATTACCATGACTTATAAATTCTCCTTGCGGAGAAAAGAGATAGTTACGCTCATACTTGCCATGCAACTCAAGAAGGCTGGTGCGAAGAACCGGTGATCAAATAGAGGAAAAGCTGGAGTGCTTGAAAAACCAAACAAACCATTAACTTTCCATTTTGCATGCCTTCCCGTGAAAGCGAGCTCGAAGACCGAGTTCATAAATGACATTTACTCCAAATTTCCCGCTAAATTTCCATTTGCCACCGAGCCGCCATAGTTGGCGATGGACAAATGCACATCAAAGACCATTTCCAACTTTGGCGACCTGCCACGTCGGCTCAAGTTAGCCATTTTAAAAACCTCCACCAAATTACCTATACCTCATGCTTATCCATGCATTTAATGACATAGAAACTGCCGCCCATGGTTCGCACCCTTCCATTAGGTCCCCTTCTTCCTTGTTCAATAGTTAGGTTAGTAACTTAGGTTAGGATTTAGGATAACACCTAGTCTAACCTCTTAGCGCATAGATACTAACTTAGAACATTAGCTCTTAGCCTAGGTCTAGGTTAGATTAACACTAATCTAACCCCTAGGTTAGGTTTAGTTTTAGGTTACTAACCTTAACAAATCCGATTAGGTCTAATATTTCAAATGCTCGGAAAAAGAACCTTCAACATACATTCACGACGGGGTTCACTCTTTCGCTAATAGGCTATAGAATTTTTATGTAATGAATTATTACCTCGGTCCACGATCAAGACCTTCCAGATATATCACAATATCGGGCACCAATTCATTTAACATGATCAACCCGAGTTATACTCGGACTAGCTTATTATGCATCCGGTCCACGACGTGCTTAAGGTCTATAATTTTAATTCATCCGAATAAGCTTAAAGCACCACTTGGATCAATACCACTAATCCAAGGCTTGGTCTTATAGATGGATAACTCCATAATTCATTTAAGATCAGATTAAACTCGGGTGTAAAATGAAGGAAATAAAATATTCCAATCATATTATGACTCGAGTCAAAGCTGCAATTTGCAAAGAAGATGTACATATCAAGCATGACTTCTCAATCAAGGGAACACATCCTTTCAAAAGAAATCACATATCAACACTTGTATGCTCGGGAGGAATAACTACGAATAAGTGTTACACAAGCTGAACCTTTGTAGCCTCCCATAGGCCCATAACTCTCTGTATAGCTACACCAAGAATTTTGGTGCCCATGGGAATCTCCCACCCTCCACATCTAGAAATGCAAAACAACAAACTACCTCCATCATCAACACCACTAACCTCATCTCCTCTGGATGGGCCCAGTACATATCTCCATAACTCAGGCTGGCACTATAAAACTGTAACTCCACAAACCCCTCACCGAACACTATCAACATCAACTTCTCAGATGCCTCTAAGGAAAAGGAATACACATGTGTCCCTACTATCGGTAGCTATAGTATCCTATAAACATCCTCTAAGGTGACAGTCATCTCACGTGTTGGGAAACAAAATGTGTTAGTCATCGAATCCCATCCGTCAATGAGGGCGACCATCAAACTCAGCTCCCGGACTACACGCCGGTAGCATCGACTCCAATCAGGTCAACCTCTGCCACATGGTGCCACTCCTCAACTATCACACTCCCTCGTACTGCTAATAATAAGGGTGATACCCTATCCCGCATCCACAACTAATCCCTCGCCTACATCCAACAAATCATAACATCATTATACCTCAACCATACCTCAACTTCACCCTTACCCACCCAACCTATTCCCAATAACTTTCCTACTCATGACCTACCTCCCCACCCCAACCCTAAAAGACTACCCTTCTCTCCTTCATCTATTGCCCATCCCTCGAACCATACCTATACACACCTCTTATCAAGCTATTCTCCATCAACAATATCTTCCTATCTCATGACCTATCTCCTCCACCCACCCCTCTCATTTGCTAGCCCATTTTCCTCTAAATGTCAATCAACATTAGTTCTTATTGATGGGAAATAGTAAATGAAAACTAGTTTCGGTCACCTTATCTATGAATGATGTCGGATAACTCCCTCGCCATTGTGCCAACCTTTGTGAGATGTCATTCATCATCACAATTCGCAAAGCCCCACCCTTTTTCTCTAAAAATTCAACATTCTACCCTACCTACCTACCCTTCCCTACCCAAATCTCACCTCAATCCATCCTCACCCCTCTTTACCCTACATAAGCCTTCCTCCATTCCTATTTCATCCCTATACTTTCCAAATTCAAATTTAATTCCCCCAAACCCATTTTTACCCAAACCTAATTTCTACAAATAAATTTACCTAACCAACATAGAATGGGATCAAATCTTACCTCGTCGCGATGTCGTCTCCATGGGGGCACATCGGGCCACTACACTAGTGGTCCACCGACCCCTCTCCTACCTCTGCCATCACCAAATTCCCTTTTACCTCTAACTAACTGAATCGCTCAAACTAATCTTGTGGACCCGCCTATCGAATGACCAATCACCCGCTCCTAGGGTTGTCAACTCAACTCTCCATCTCGCTCTATAAATTTCCACTTTTCCACCACTCTTTTGTCATTTTCTTCTATTAGAAAATAGTAAATGATTCAAAAAAAAGTAGAATTTTCCTTTTTACTCCCAATCTTCCACGACCGACGTCAATCATATTGGTGCCCTAGTCAACCATCATCGGTCAACATGTAACCGGTGTCGGTCACACTTCAACCTAGTTTCCCTTACACCACTCCCTTTTCACCTGTCACCACTCGTGCTCACCCACTTTTATCATTTCATCCGCCCCTTAAACCATACCTACAAACCCAACCTACCCCTACATTTACTTTTCTATGTCTTAGGAGTTGTTATTTTAACTATACCTTGGCCTTACTTGTGCCATGACATGTTTTCTTGAAATTGACCTACTTGGTGTGACCATTGACCTTATGTACTCACTATACCTTGTGATGTTGTTACCTATGTTGTTTTAGCCTAACAACCATACCTTGCCTATTGCCTTGTTTTCTATCCCAACCAAACCTTTGGTGTACCGGAGCATACCTAAACATTCCTGCACCTAACCTACATTGTGTTTCTCGACCATATCATATACCTTGGATACCTAAATCACTTCACCCTTGTTTGGATAGACCTATCGACCTTGTACGATGTATCATTTGCAAGCTCTTCAACTGGTACCATGTTGTAATCTATATTCATGCATATGTTTGATTGCCATTACCCATGACCTGATTTTAACCACAACCTACTACCCCTTACCCGGGTTGATCGCCACCCTTTCCCTCACTACTCAAACCTTTCCCCACCTACACCTTTATCAAACCACTCATTGATTACGTCTTACAACTCATCAATGCCCCTGTTTGAGGGGATCACCTTCACCCACACATGGGGCAATCACTTCCTTTTTGTCGGCGTTGCTTATTAATACAAGCTACGTAACAAAAAGGGGTAAAATGTAGACACCAAAATTGGGTCACACTCCCCTTGGTCCCCTTTCGACTAACCAACTTAAACACATTCACCTAACGATGAACCTTATACCCCACATTAATATTAATTTAATTACTTACAATTAAATTAATACTCATCCTCACTTCATTCATTATTTAATTACCTCGATTAAAACCAATTTCAACCTCACCCCACCACCTCACCTCGATACCTCACCATAGACCTATTCATAGCATGCTTCCATAACTAACTAAGACTTAGCCCTAATTACCTTAATGAACTAAGACTAAGTACAACCCTAAAATCACATGACTATTCTCCCTCTAACAAATTTCTCACATATCTAAGAACAACGTTCCATTTAGACCTAGAAAAAATGAGCAAAGCACGGGATAGGATAGCCAAGATCTATTATTTTAGGTAACCTAGGATATCCCACCTTAATCGACACTAGTCAACTTGAAAGCGACGCTAGTATCCCTAAACCATCGTCGGTTACCATATAACCATTTTGGTAACCTTGTTTGATAGGTTAGACACATTCTTGAGTTTTGAAGCAAAGGAGATCTACATGCAAGCAAGAACCAGAGCTCTTTCACACATCTAGGTAGTCATAACCAGCACAACCATTGATCAGGAGGTTTTTACATTCACGGGAGCACTTTGAGAAGCTTTGCTTGCACAACACTTGGTTGCCATTTCAGCGATCAACCATCACCACCACCCGGTCATTAAACCTCCACAAAGTAATAAGTGTGTCTCTAACCTGCACCACTTCATTCCTATTCGGTTTATAAAGTTCTTCACCTTTGTTTATCAATCATCAACTATATTTTCACCCTACCACTATTGTGTTCTTGTGAACCCAACCATTCCCATTTCTCCTACCCCTTTTAATCTCCTTCATCTACCCCCGAGCACCTCTAAATATTCCTAGCATCCCCCCAGGACCTAAACTAACTCCTCACCATCATCGATCGGTCTCGGAAAAATCCCCAAAACCATGAACTATTGAGTTATTGTCAACCCGATGTATGATCGTCGGTTCTTACTAAACCGTCATCGGTCATACTAGACCAACGTCGGTCTCTATATCTGGTAATCCTACTAATACCATATTCCAATAACCCTTTTTAAGTGATTCAAGTGACCCAAAACCGACCCTCACTTGTTCCAAAGACCTTAGTTATTTACCTTATTTCCATATCGATCATAGCCTAGCTTTGTTATGTTAGATTTGCTTATTGTATTTGGATGAGATACCTAAATCATATCAATTACAATAGGATCCTATTTACTTACGTTATTTCTTACATTAAATTGTATTATACAATGGGTTGACTGCCACCAAGGAAGTATCACACTTCGTGGATCTAGCACATGCTAGGAAGCCCACTGACATATCTTATTTAATCATCTTTTTGTGGTCTTGTGTATTTCAGGTAGTTCCTCCTAGCCAAAAGGAAGCTCTCACGGTCATCATTGGATCGGGAATTCAAAATGCACGTAATGACCTTCAAATTGGTTGTCACTATAGGTATTCCTCCTTGGCCTACACCCTTATCCGTTTTATCTAAAACCTTAAATAAAATGGTGAAACATGAATGCACGCTTCTTAGTACGTGGTATTTTTTTACCCTCTCTAAGTTGCGGTAGGTGAAGTTGGCTAATAGTGCACAAAACCCTCTTCAAATAAACCCTTCCCAATTCTAGCAACACCCCTTATTTGGCGTATCAACATCCCTAGTATATTTTTATTTTTGTAAATCTATTTCCTTAAAACCCATGAAAATCTTAGCATAGGTCTAGATAACCTTTTTATCACACTAGGAGCATTACATCACTTAGTTTAGGAAGAGGAATTTGGCTTTTCCAGAAATTCACCTCAAGCCCAATTCCCATAACTTGAGAGGTGATTCCATGTTACCTAATCACACCAAACATCTTGTTCACATTTTGGCCATTCAGAGGGTGTGGTGATTTGGTGACAACATAGACAAATGTAAAATACGACCTTTTTCTTATCTGTTGGGTTTCTCTCCCATAGAGCCATCATCACATCAACATACTCTTTGATTTGTCAGTATCTAAGCTCAAGATTGTGATAGGTAATCCAAATCTCAAAAATCACTATGAGGGTGAGTAGAAATGACTTTGAAAATAAATGGTTTATATATATATATATATGTTTGTTTTAACTTTGTTTTGAGTGTATATGTTTTACGGGTCTAGAGCACTGGAGAAGGTATACTTCTATCCCCACACAAATGGTAAGTCCTCATGTCATTTTGTTTTCAAATTTATTTATTGATATCATATCTATTTGCACTTGAGTCTTGTTTACATTTTATAGGTAGCGGGAGCTTCGATGGCATCACTTCAGCACACGAGCATGTCAAGTATAAATTCTAACTCCCCATTTTGGGAATGCCATAATCGGATTAGGCATGGCCATTTCAATGCATTTGTTAGGGTTTTGATGGATGCACATCGTTCTAAGACAACTACGCTTAACCCCTGTAAAAATCTCAAAATTCACGGAAATTAAAAATTTAAAGAATCAAACAGGTTAGTTATTGACTGTAAAAACCTATTTCTAGCTTGAACCCATTAAATGCTTTAGCAAAAGGAAGATAAACCCCTTTTAAAATGTGAAATATGTTAAAATACAAGATTTTAAACCCTAGAAAGCATAAAAGTGGTTAGAAATGGACATGTAAAGCCTAGAAAAGACTTGAAAAGGACTATGGAGTAAGTCCCACCGGGTGTGCCAAATGTGTACAAGGAAACAATTTGCAAAAGCTATGAAAATGGGGTAAGAACACTAAAGAATCCCCAAAGCTTGGAACAAACTTCAATGGACCATAAGATAAGAGATAACCAAGGAGTCATTACTTTGCATGCATTAATATATAAGAAAACAAACAAACTTAGTTATCATGTACTCTTGAAAGTTTTATAAATGAACCTATTAGTGCGAAATCATAGCAACCCCAAGATGATTTCTAAAGATCTAATTTTCTAAGGAAGAATCATCTAGTGTGATTGCATAACATGGAACTTTTCCTAAGGTGTGGGACCTTTGGAATTGGAAAAGCTCTCCAGATTAATGGTTGGTTCCTTATTCCTCTGTTTAGGTGCATACGTGGGGATTTGCAAAGGATTTATATCTATAACTAGTCTAAGACTTGCCAAGGAGACAGGGATAAGAGAGTATAGAAATGAGAAATAACTAAACTACCAGGTGATGCACCAAAGGAATGATGAATACTTAGTTTTCCTTCGACACAAACCAATAAAATGCATACAATAAACAAACATAGACAACCAGATCTGTAACAAGAGATTAGATAGAAGCAAAAGAAACAAGAAGGATCTAAGATCAATCACAAATGTATTTTATTGCTCTAATAGATTAATACAATTCATTACAGAATAGCCAAAAGGTAGAAACGTAATACAATTTTAAAGGAAGGCTTGAACCCCACAAATCCTTTGCTAGAAGGAGAAGGGAGCCTACAAAACTAAGAATATCCAACCCTTTATAATGAATCTTGTCCTCGTATTTATAGAATTCGATCTGAGAGAAGAAAAAGGGAGAGAGAAGCAAGAAAACGTGGGTCAAAGCTCAACCACGATGTTAATGTTTTATGCTGAAATCTTCCCCGAATCCATCTTTACTACATCGATCCTCGATTGGCGCCTTAAAGGAAGAGGAAACGGTGGAAATAGAATGAATCGATCTCTGGTTGTAGAGACTGATGATCTTGCATTAAAAGCTCAAAGATATTTCTCCATTTTTCTTCCACCTACCCTCTTAGAAATTAAAGTTTTAGACTCCCATGGCATGGCGTAGATGAGGTCGAGATCTTTCCAATGATATCGTATTCGCAATCTCTCAAGCCCCGAATTGAAAGATATGCCCTTTTGAATTTTTACATCAATTCTGCATACAAATGGTGGGAAAACAACTTGAAAATGGGTCCTCTTTTGATTGGGATATGTGGCAGCAGATTGGGATAAAAATTTGGGTTTTATGTTGACTTTTTCCCTCTTGCGTAGTCATGGGTCTTTTTAAAACTTTTACCCCTTTTGAGGTAAAATTTTCAAAACTAACCTTTTCCCGACTCCGCTTTCCCTAAGACATGTGTCACTCTGGTGCTTGCTTTGGAACCTTCTCTCCTTTTGACCCTTGAATAAACACCATTGAGACAATTGGGCAGCCTTTGTTGGCTCGTTAATGTTTTGACTTTTCAACTAACTTTGTCCCCCTTTGAGGACATGCGTGCATGTTTGTAAATCCAACCCAAAGTTTTCCTTTAGAGGAGCATCAGGTTAACACTTGTCTTCCCCTACTACTTTGTGGACTATTCAACGGTCCTTACTTTTTATATTTTGAACTATGTGGTGGCCTTGCACTCATTTGGGTTTCCACCCGAGGACTGACTCTTGGAAATGAGCCAGGCTGACACGCGGCACTTTCCGCTTCTTCCTCCATACTTAGTCATTTTTTTCCCTTTTCTTGAACCAAATCGAGCCCGAGGACTTGACTCTTTGTCATTCTTCCTTCTTTTGGCTTCTTTGTAGCATTGATCCTTATTATCTGACCCTACTATTTTATAGTTCTACCTACCTGTAACTTAGAGGATGGATTTAAGATGTAGAAACGGCCCGACAGAGTCATTTTCTTTTTGTACATGGTCCTTTGATCTTTCTTGGCCTCCGCCACTCCATTGTTGAATCTTCTTGCAACCAATTTGTAGGATCTGGATGAGTTTTCTTGGGTTCCTTCAAGCGAGGTCGTGATTCGATCCAATATTTCACCGAGGGTGAAATATGGATAACAATTTGGTGACTCACAGGGACATCTGCCTGCTAGATGAAGAGATCAATTGCCTTGTCATATCTGTTAGGCATGGAGTCAAGAATAACATTTCAATACTATTTCTACCTCTAGTCATGAGCCTAGCCACTTCTATCCTCATATTTTATAAGAAAATCTGAAATGAAGATTTCGAGAGTAGAAAATTGTTTCAACTCCAGTGGCTCAAATCTATTTTTTCGAATGAACTGGATAAGAGCAAAAAAAAACACCAAGACTATGTACAAAATTGAAATCATACATGCTCCTAAATAGAACATGTAGAGCATGCAAAATCACTTAGGAGAAAAGCAACCTATGCTATAGCAAGACAATGTGTAAAAGCACTTAGAGGAAAGAGAAACTAAACTAATATGTATAGAGTGGGACTTCCCTTTTAGTAGCAGTGCTTGAGATAGATCTCGTTCACTGGGATCTGCAACTCTTCACCCTCCAATGAGGACAACTGGAAAGCATTGCTACTTTTACATCTTGTTATCATATAAGGACCACTCCAGATGGCATCGAACTTAGAATGTCTCCCTGGTTTTGCTCGATCTGCGTCCCACTTCAAAACCAAGTCTCCTTCCTAGAAAGTCCTTACTTTTGCTTTCTTGTCAAAGCACTTCTTGATTGAATCCTGAATCCTCTCCAATGCTTAGAGAGCACTCTCTCTAGCTTCTTCTAATTCTATCAACTCTGCATACCTGACCTCCATTGGTGCAAACTTAGACATTTCTAGTTACCTCACAAGCTCCAATGCTAGTAACTCAAGTGATATAGGCAACACTGCCTCTTTCCCATAGACAAGCTTGAATGGAGAGATGCCTGTGGATCTCTTGGGTGTTATTCTATCATCCCATCATTTTGAGCTTTGTGTGCCAAGTCATTTGATTCTCATCCAAAGTTCTCTTGATGATCTTTAACATATTCTTGTTTGTAGACTCAGCCTGGCCATTACCCTAAGGGTAATAATTTGATGAGGTGCTCAAATAAGTCCCATTCTTGACATCCCATCCTATGATCTTGGAACCTATAAATGCTAATACATTGTCTGACATGATGGTGGTTGGCACTCCAAATTTGGTCACTATTCCTTCATAGAAATCCAGGATACTAGACTCATTTACCTCCTTGAGTGCCACTGCCTCGGTCCATTTGGTAAAATAGTCTGTGGCTGTTAGGATCCATTTGTGACCTTGGCTTGAGTTTGGATTGATGACTCCAATGAAGTCCAATCCCCACTACATAAAATTTTGGTCAATTCTTGCAATGGAAGTCTTTTTATCCTTTTAAAGCACAATTTTCATCTTTTAATCCACTCTATCACTAAACACTGGGCCAATAATATCCTACTTTCATGATTTTGAGTGTTGCCACTCTTGGGGAAAATGGCCTCCAGCTGCTTCAACATGAAATTATTGTAGCACTCTCTCCACTTGATCCATCCCAATGCATCTTAGCAAAATACCATTGATGTCTCTTTTAAACAAGACACCATCAATAAGAACATATGGAATGGCATGTAACCTGAAATGCCTTCATTTTTTCTTTATTCATCCCATGAGGGCACATGCTAGTTTGAAGGAAATGCACCATGTCTTGGGTCCAACAAGGAGCAGGTACATCATTTCTTTCTTTTTCTTGATCATCTTGTAGAATCAGAACAACCTCCTTCTCACTGTTTGTTTCATCTTGTAGAGCAGAGGCTAGCTGCTCACACAAGCCCCTCCCATAGACCAACTTGGTGACCTTAATCTCAATGTCATATTCCATGACACGAGTAATCCACCTACGTATGTTTCTCATTCAGGTCCTTGCTAAGGAGGAATTCTTTGACTCCTGCATGGGAGACCAATAGTTGGATTTTGTTGTTTGACACCAAATGCTTAAACTTCTTTAGTCCTCTGATCACCACTAGGACTTGCTTCTCAATGAAGGAATACCTCACCTCATAGTCTTCTAGACTCTGACTGAAGAAAGAAATTAGTTGTTTTGAGTTTTCTTTGTTCTGTTGAACCAAGATTGCAGAGATAGTGTCATTACCGCTAAAGGCATACAATATGAAGTCCTTGGAAAAATATGGATTTACAAGAGTTGGGGCCTATGATATGGCCTCTTTGATAGCTTCAAAGCTTGCCTTTCCTTCAGCTATCCATCTAAATGCTAAGCTCTTCTTCAGCATCAATTTTATTGGCTTAACTAGAGCAGCAAAGTTTGGGACAAACCTTCGAACAAAGTTGATCTTCCCCAAGAAGCTTTGAAGATCCTTCTTGTGACTGGGCAATGACAATGCTTTTATTGCTTCAACCCTTTTTGGATCAATTTTAGACCCTCCTTAGACACAATGTGGCCCAAAATCTTGCCCTCATGGGCCAAGAATATGCATTTTTGGGGTTCAAAGACACCCCAAATCTTCTGCATCTTTGAAACACCTACCTTAGATGGAAAAGGTGGTCTGTCATGTTCTTAGAGAACATAGTGATATCATCCAGATATATCAACACTATCTAGTTGATTAGCCCTTTGAATTCCATATCCATGGCTCTTTGGAAAGTAGCACCAGCATTGGACAATCCAAATGGCATTTTTTGTATGCATAGGTGCCCCATTTGGTGGTGAAAGCAATTTTGAATTGATCATCTTCTTTCACCATGATCTGATTGTATCCCGAATAGCCATCTAAGAGAGAAAATCTCTCTGACCCAGACACTACTTGCAAAATTTGTTCCATTGAAGGGAGTGGGTAGTGATCTTTGAGGGAGGCTCTATTCAAATCCCTAAAGTCAACACATAACCTGATTTCCCATTTTTCTTTTTGACTAGGACCAGATTTGCAACCCAACTTGAATGCTTGATTGGGAATATGATACTTGCCTCTATTAGTTTGTTCATCTCCTTCTTCATCAAAGGCTCAATATGTGGGTTGACTGGTCTCTGCTTCTACCTGATAAGCTGAGTAGCTGGGTCCAATTCAATTATGTGTTGTGCTAGTTTGGGATTGAAACCCCTTAGTTCTTCATAACTCCAAGCAAACACATCAGGGAATTCTTGGAAAAGTTCTATGAATTCATACCTTTCCTGCTCGGTGGCCACCTTTCCAATTTGAAGTGTTTTGTTTTCTCCAACTGGGATTGACTCTAAAACCTCTCCTTTGATCTACATGTTAGCCTTTTATTTTCTAAAATGATCATTGGGATTGAAAATGGATTCTAGGGTCACTAATCCTTTGGGAAGCTTATTTTTATGTAGCTGTACTATCTAGTTCCCATACTATCGCTCTAGTTTGTTTTGATTATGGTATGAGAATTCAGCCTCTTCTTGCAAAAAATTGATGATCTGTTGATCATTCTCAAACACCTTACCAGCATGTATTATTATTGGCACTACCGGCCTCACAACCACATGGATATGTGATTGTTCTTTGTCTCTCTTGATGTTGTCCACCACATCAAATGTTGCTCCAACTATTGTAAGTCTATCAGCAGCTTCATTCTCTTTTCTGGGTATGGACATAATGTTGAAAGCCTTGAAATCTTCCATGAGATCCCATACCCTACTCTTATAGTTCTTGAGTAGGTCATTTTTAACAGCATTTATTCCTCTTACTTGATTAGCAACCAACTCACTGTCACCGAATACTTGCAAGTTCTTGATTCCCAGCTTCCTTGCCCACTAAAGACCTTAGACTAAAGCCTCATATTCAGTAGTGTTATTTGAGCATGTGAACTAGAATCTGAAGGTTGAATAATATCTCATACCTCTGGGGGACACAATCATGGCTCCTCCTCCAGCTCCTTGTCTACTCCTTGAACCATCAAAGAACAATTGCCACACCTCATTGTCATCCTTGTATTCTAGCTTGATTAGGTCAGAAGAGGTTGGTTCTCTTCACGTAGGTAATAGATGCCTAGCTCAGATTCTTCCATTTACCTATAGGGGTCAAAAGCATGGATTTTGTTGGCCCAATCATCAAGAGTCAAGTCTAGGATACATCCCACCTTGGTATTTGCTTCAAAAGTGCTTAGGAGGTCCTCTTGATCAAAAGCTAGAGCAGTTGGCATTGATTGGGCTAGGCATATAGGATTCAATATGATAATCAGCAATAGGTTCAGATTTGATTGTGGCCTTCACTCCATACCTTGTCCTAAAGAGCATATGTGACCAATCAGCAGATAGGTAGCCTCTAATTTTGGCAGTGAAGTCCCTAGATAGACACAAAGAAAATGTGGTGGCAAATCTATGATGGACACGTTTTGCAAGATAGTTACATTGGGGTAGGCATGTAGAGTGAGACTTAGATCTTTGATGATTCCCATAGTGGTCACTGTTGTCCCATCTAATTGAACTACTCCTCTAGAGATAACCTCATATTGGAGACCCAACTGGTCAGCTATTTGTTTGGGCATCACATAACTACTAGCCCCATAATCAATCATATAATTATGTACTAATTTGTCTCCAATAATTAATGAGACATAGAAGGGAGGAGGTCTCATGTTTTTACCTTGTTGTTCTCTATGGTTCCTCCCAGGCTGAACTGCATTGGCAAGCACTCTTTCTTGCTGGTTAGGGGGTGATTTGAACTTGACCAATTCTACATGGTAGTCTGCAATAGATCCCTCTACCCTAGAATGGCCAGTGACTCCCATAGTGAAATGTTCACACTTGTCCTTTTCATCTGCTCAATAATATTGAATGAGCCATCTTTTTGCTACCCCTTCCTGACACATTTCTTTCTTGCACATGGGCTGTTATAACCGGTGCTTGATTGGGTTTGGGAGGTGGTCTGGATTGGTTCAGCATGTTGGGAGTTGTACTTGGAGCACCAGGACCTTATGGAGCGATGGAAGGTTGAGGGTCACCTGGGCTCAGTGGTTGGCCCTCTCTAATATTTCTCCTTTTGGACCATGTGTTGGCAGCCACACCTTGAGGAGGGGACTGATTCATCCCACAGAAGTCTTCAGCCTACCAGTTGACAAGCATAGTCTCATTTGGGGGGCCACCTTGTTGAGCTCCTTATTGCTGATTTTCCTCCTGGCTAGGTTCTTGTGGCACCATACTGGTCTGATTTAGAGCACCATTAAAGCATGTTGCTTGGTTATGTGGTTGTTCACATGGAAAACACCAATCGTATTCTGTGCCATATTGTTTTGTGCAGGAACCAATGCCCTTGATGTTGAAGTTGTGTTAGGATCATACGACCTGAAAGGTCTGGAAACTTAGGGCTGTCCTTGGTTCTAGTTCGATTCACAGCCTAAGGTGGTGGCCTATTTTTGCTGATGCTAAGGTCTAGCTTGATATTGGGCCTGGGGCTAGTATGGCCTGAAACTCTGAGCTTGTTATCTTTTAATGGTCACTAGCTCATTCCCAAAGTTCTGAAATTGCTTCATTACCACTTCCTGAAACTCTTTATCGGTATTAGATGATGAAGTGGAAGCTTCAACTGAGATTTGACTCCTAGGGGTGGGTATAGGAGCTAATGTAGGTGCTCGTCTAGTAGTATACGGTCTTCCTAACTCAAGGTACAGAGGCATGGATGGCCTAGGAGTGATTTTTCCAACTTGAATCAAATGATTCTCAGCCCCTATGGAGAGGCTATAGGCTACAAGTAATGTAGTGCCTCCCATTGACTGAATCATCAGAGAAATGTCAGAATTTAAAGCCCTAAGAAAGTATAAGAAGGCACCTTCATTAGTGGGTTTTAATGCTATTGGAATCATGTTCCGGTGTGCTGGAATCGAGGTTGAAGTCTGTCAACTGCTCATTCGGGGCTCTCTTGATTGTTGTTAGTTGTTCCAATAAAGACAAGTTATCACCTTTCTCTCCAAACTGATTGTGAAGAGCTATGCATAGCTGATTCCAATTCTAGATAGAACCTCGCTGGGAGACTCCTGAACCATTTTGAAGCTTTCCCTTTGAATGAAGAGGTGAGCAACTTGATTGTAATGTCCATCTCATGGATTTTGTGGATTATGTAGACATTTGCAATATCTTGGACATGGTCACCAGGAGAAGTTTGATTTTCCCCAGTGAAATGTGGGATGCTCTTTAATGTTGTAATCGAAACTAGGTTTTGTACATTCAAGGCAAGTGGACTACTACCAGTGAAGTTAACATAAGGATTTGGCTAAGCCATTCTGATCGGTTTGAGCACTCCTCTTGGTTGAATGAACGATCTACCTGGGAGGAGGTGTTGATAAAGCCCTAATTGGTGGAGATGGAGACCTTTGAACTCTTCTTCCTCTCCTTTGTCTACCTAGGGATAGACACAAGTATTCAAATATACTTTCTTTCCTTGCTCTAGACTAGGTGAGATTCATGAATCTCCCAAGCTTGGGCTGCTGAAACTAGTAGATTTGTTTCTTTTGGAGTCACCAAATGTAAAATTTTAAAGCTTCTTAAAATCTAGAATCACAGCAAGTGTACATCAATTCCTATTGTAATAAGATAGAGACTCTTGGTCCCATCAGGTGTTCCAAAAATGTTAGTGTGAAATCATAGCACCCCCAGATGATTTCTAAAGATCTACTTTTTTAAGGAAGAATCATCTGGTGTGATTGCATAACATGGAAATTTTCCTAAGGTGTGGGACCTTTGGAATTGGAAAAGCTCTCCAGATTAAAGGTTGGTTCCTTATTCCTCTGTTTAGGTGCATATGTGAGGATTTGCAGAGGATCTATATCTATACCTAGTCTAAGACTTGCCAAGGAGACAGGGATAAAAGAGTACAGAAATGAGAAATAACTAAACTACTACCAGGTGATGCACCAAAGGAATGATGAATACTTAGTTTTCCTTCGACACAAACCAATAAAATGCATACAATAAACAAACATAGACAACCAGATCTGTAATGAGAGATTAGATAGAAGCAAAAGAAATAAGAAGGATCTAAGATCAATCACAAATGTATTTTATTGCTCTAATAGATTAATACGTTCATTACTGAGAATAGCCAAAAAGCGTAAACGTAATACAATTTTAAAGGAAGGCTTAAACCCACAAATCCTTTTTGCTAGAAGGAGAAGGGAGCTTGCTTGCAAAATTAAGAATATCTAACCCTTTATAGTGAATCTTGTCCTTGTATTTATAGATTCGATTTGAGAGAAGAAAAAGGGAGAGAAAAGTAGGAAAATGTGGGTGAAGCTCAACCACCGATGTTAATGTTTTATACTGAAATGTTCCCCGAATCCATCTTTACTACATCGATCCTCGATTCGGTGCCTTAAAGGAAGTGGAAACGGTGTAAATAGAACGAATTTGATCTGGTTCAGAGACCGATGATCTTGCATTGAAAGCTCAAAGACATTTCTCCATTTTTCTTCCACCTACCCTCTTAGAAATTAAAGTTTAAGACTCCCATGGCGTAGACAAGGTCGAGATCTTTCCAGTGATATCAGATTCGCAATCTCTTGAGCCCTAAGTTGAAAGATATGCCCTTTTAAATTTTTGCATCAATTCTGTACAAATAGGTGGGAAAACAACTTGAAAATGGGTTCCTCTTTTGATTGGGATACATAGCAGCCAGATTGGGATAAAAATTTGGGTCTATATGTTGACTTTTTCCCTCTTGGGTGGAGTCGTGGGTCTCATTTAGAACTTTTACCCCTTTTGAGGCAAAGGGTGAAAAACTAACCTTTTCCCTTACTCCCGCTTTCCCCTTGGACACGTATCACTCTAGCGCTTTCTTGGGAACCTTCTCTCCTTTTGACCCTTGAATCAGCATTGTTGAGACACATGGCAGCCTCCACGGCCTGTTAATGTTTTGACTTTTCAACTAACTTTGTCCCCCTTTGAGGACATGTGGAGGCAACGTACATGTTTGCAAATCCAACCAAATGTTTTCCTTTAGACGAGCATCGGGTTGACACTTGTCTTCCCCGCTGCTTTGTGGATTGTTCAATGGTCCTTCTTACTTTTTATATTTTTAGCTATGTGGCGGCCTCACCTCATTTGGGTTTCCACCGGGACTAACTCTTGGAAATGCGCCGGTGACACATGGCACTTTCCACTTCTTCCTCCATACTTAGTCATTTTTTTCCCTTTTCTGAACCAAATCAAGCCCAAGGACAGACTCTTTACCATTCTTCCTTCTTCTAGCTTCTTTGTAGCATTGATCCTTATTAGGGCTGAAATATGGGTAGCATAACCTAGTTAGATTCTAAGCAATCAATTTATGATTGTGAGAATGGAAGCTCTCCATTAATGGATAAAGAGCCACATGGTTTCTTCTATTTACTCAAACTTGAATGGAAATAACAAATCAAATCAATATTAGCTCGATATGAAAAATGAAGAAAAGCACTAATCCTAGAAATAATACTATAGTTTAGCCTAGAAAGGGGAAATGTTCTTAGAAAGCTAGAGAGGTAGTGGGGTATTTATAGGTTTTAATTTCCAAAAAGGGGATACTTTGGGTGCATGTGGGACAAATGAATAAGCCAAAAATCACTTTAGTGAGTCAAAGTAAGATTTGACTAGGCTTAGGAGAGGTTAATCATGGTTTAGGACTAGTTAAACTAGGTTAGGCTAGATAATCTTGTTTAGAGAGAAATTAGGGCTCGAGAGGATTGTGAGAGGAGTAATCAATCCAATGAAATGGATTGATAGTATAAGATGCTAGTAGAAGTGGTCTAGCATAATATTAGAAAAGGATATATTCAATACGAGGCTATATTGACTCAATTAATTGATTATAAGAGGAATACAATGAAAAGGATGTCATAAAATGGGAGTTAGATGCATCTAATTGATGGTGTGTCATCAATTTGTGAGGAGTGAGATAGTTAGTGTAATGTTAGGAATAATATTGCTTCGATAAAACTACATGTGTCTACATTTGCCCCTCTTTAGGGTGTCATAAGCTATGTCACTTCAAAGAAAGTAGACAAACACAAACGACTACAAATTTTTGAAGGAGTGGGAGAAAAATTAGTAGGGTGAAGGATGCCCCCTCGAGTGTTGACGAGGGTGATGAAAGAGGTTGATTAAAGATCAAAAGAAAGAAAGAGGAAAAATAAGAAAAATAAGAGAATGATTTGAATAGGAGAAAAGAAGAATATAACAAGGGGGAGATATTGACCTATCGCGTGATGTTGTTTTGCATAAGACAAATTTTGTTACATCATATTTCTAAGAATCTTCATCATCGGTCCTTATTAAAAATATAAGCATACAAAAAAGCATAGAATGACATGAAAAGCCATAATACAAATATTTATCCATTGCTGAAACTACCAACTCAATGCAACATACAAAATGTAATGCAATACGAGAAGTAAACAAGCTGATCTAATAGGGAAATAAGTACAAACACACACACTCAAACCAACAACGTCTAAGAGAGTTGCACAAATATTTTGTTATCAAGATTTAGTCCCAAATGTTTGTGATAAAAGACAAGGGTAGAAATGATGCCCCAAGAAAATTGTACATGCAAGGGAAAGAACGGAGGACACTTGGGTCCAATGAAAAAGTAATGTGCATGACAAAAATAGTACCAGGCAACTCATTGTGCCCAAAGTACAGATGAAGTAAAGTAAAGCGTGTAGCTTTTAGAAATGATTGTAGAGTCGAGATGATTTATAAGTCATTGTTTCAAAACATGTGAAAAAATTTAGCAAGATATGAGATGAGTGCCATGCGAGAGACACATATTTCAGTTGTAAAATGAGCTTGTTACCAATTTTAGTTCATTTTTTCAAGTTTAACGATGATTTTAGATTTTTTTAATTTTTTTATCAATCAGAAGAATTTAAGAAATGTAATATCACCTAAAATAATGCAAAAATTCCCCAGGATGAAGAAATGGGCATCGGGTAGTAGTAAAATTCCCCAACGAGAAGAAGAATGAGCCAAAAATAATTATTTAATAAAAATACCCATCGTGATAAGTAATATAGAAGAAAAATAGGAGGAAATCATGTCTAGAATTATTTAAAAATTCTCTAGGGTGAATAACTAAGCACTAGGTGGAAAATAGGCCCAATAGTAGTGAAAATTTAATAAAAAACAAGTATTTAATAATAATAAAAATAATTATTTCAATGAGTAGAAGAAGTGTTAGAATGACCACGATAGTCAAATGGAACATCTCGGCCATCACGGTGGGTGAGAGGGCATCACGATGGGTCAAAATAACCCTATATACCCCTCTGGGGGTAAATCAATCATGATCAGTTTATTTGTTATGGAGCCCTTGCTAATTTTCACTATGAGTGCTGATTTTTACTGCGAGAGAGATAGAGAGAGAGAGATGGCAAGACTTTAGAGGAGGAGGCAAGCAGACCACATCCAAGAGTACCTACAAGAAGATGATAATGGACCCTTTGTGAGTGCCCTATCCTTGTTAATTTTTATGTTTAATGCTCATTAATAGCATTTTTAGGGTAGATTAGGGGAAAACACAACACGCGTGTGTACGTGCATGTGTCAATAGGACGGGTACATGTATGTGTACGTGTTGAAAGATAGGTATGCACACATGTAACCATCGAAGGCGGGTATGCACACACGTATCTCATTGAAGGGGAAGCGTATGTGTTGGGTGGTCTAAATATATGTGTGCACGAGAGTTAAAATGGTCAAGCGTATACACCAATCTGGGCTTGTATCCATTATGTGGGGTTAGAAAATTTTAAGGGGGAAATGTTGGCTACGTAAGTGCTAGTATTGGCGTGTATGCATTGGTAAGGAGGCACATGCATCGAAAGAGGCATATACACTAGAAGAAACACTTAAACAATATTTTGAAAAAAATAGGTTAGTGTAGAAGAATGTAAGCTAGAAATTGGTAAAAGAAACTAGAAATTAGCATTTTTAGAAGAATAATAGAAGAACATAGATAGAAAATAGCCTAACAAGTTCATTTTTATTTGTGTAGAGACGATTACCTGTGCTCCATAAGAGAGAGGTATGGTCTCATTATGGCTATTGAGGCAGTGAAATTTGATGAGCAGGATAAGAAGATATTAGATATCATCCTATATGTCCTTTGGATTAGCATGCGTGGCTAATATGTCATAGATAACACTCAAACATGGACTCCTTATAGCCTTATATGAGAGGTGACACGGTGAGAGCTCAGTGTTTTTGGCTCCCAAATGGTGAGATTACTATTACCTTAGAGGATGAATGGCCAATATATCGGGTCCACATACATGGTGAGTTGATTTAGTATATGAGCCATCACCGAGATTGATCATTGTATTCATGATTTGGAGTCATATTACCTCATCATTGTATGCATAGAATATCCCTGAGCTATATCGGATCAAGTGGTAGTAGTATATTTGATGAGCTTTTCAAAGTGGCATTTTTCTTTTGACAAAAGGCTAGAGCTTCATTTCCGCTCGGTCTCATTAGAGTGATTCGTGGCTTAATTTATGGTGAGCACTTTTACTTTGGGTCGGTGAGTGCATCTGGAAGTTTTATATTAGGACCTACACATTTGATTACATATTACCATCATAAGACACTAGGTCCAGCCTGTTTTACTACAAATTTAGGCATGGGACCACATTGTTATTGGTCACCGCACATGTGTTTTGAGAGTTCATGCTCCAGAGGATCCTTCTACTAGGGGTTGGGTTCCATCTAGTGATGATGTGTGTCCAAAAATGGGAGACACTTACTATTATCACTAATATTTTGATGAGATACAACAAGCCACAATAGTATGGAGGCCATACAGACACTTTTAGTGGCCCGAGGATGTCCTAGAGCTCAGTACATTGATAGTTGAGCACTTTATGTTTGCAGCCATAGCTATATGCGAGATTTATATAGAGTTGACCAGTGCTAGAAAAAAATTGGCATTACACAGGATGTGCCATGACCAGATATGTGGTATGCTCATAGGGCTTGAGAGTATTTCAATATGGGGCCACATATTACTATGGATAGAGCCATGGCTAGCTATTTATAGGTGGTGCCGTTTATTGGGTACCTTTGAGTAAGTGCAAAGAGACCAGGTGCTATACAGTGAGTAGAGTATGGGTCTTGGTATCAAATAGTATTACCTTTGTTGATTGATGATTCCGAGAGTAGCCTGATGAGGTGAGACATGAAATCACCTCTTGTGGGACCCTCCTAGCAGTGTTAATGAGGGTGGAGGGGATGATGAGGAGATGAAAATGATAATGATGATCCATTTGATGGTTAGCGTCATGATGGGGGTGAGGGCAAGTCCTCATCCACCATAGAAGCCACATAGGACAGGGGCCCAGGCCTAGATAGAAACATACACCCCAAGCCCCCCTACATACGATTTGCCTCCGGTTGGGATTCCATTTGGTATTCATGTCCCATTACAATAGGTGCATCCGTAATAGGGTCCTCCACCTCGTGCTCCAAGTGGTGGTGGAGATGATGGAACTTTAGCTACACTTTAGCAAAAATTACAGGGTGATAGATATTATTCGTTACATGTGACATCCGAGAGGGATCATGCCGGGCACAACTGCATCACATATATGGTGGAGAGAGACTAGGTGAGAGCTCAAGTTGGTCAAGGTGGAGATTGGGTTACATGGCTACAAGTAGATACAACAGCTAGCCATGCATGGTACTAAGATATTGAGCCTATTATAGTAGGAACAGTCATAGATGTTGGTTGTTATTACACAAGGGATCAGTCCCACACCCAGTGCAAAGGTAATACACATTTAGAGAGATCGAGCACGAGCTTGAGTTAAACTATGCATACATCATATAGAGATCGGTAACTTTCCACACTTGAGATATAGGCTCTGGCTAATGCGGATATTAGAAGACTTATAGGTGAGTGGGATTCTACTATTCAAGAAGCTACAACTTTTGGTGACACTGAGATGATACATGACATTATGAGAGCTAGTGGCGAGGCCTCGTATTACAAGGTTACCTATTATAGAGTAGTTCTAGAGGGACAGAGAGTTACTCCTTTTGATTTTCTTGGTGTGAGTAGGATAATATCTAGGTCACAGAGGTCGAGGTGGTCAAGATCTGATACAAGAACCCACTATTCGTAAAGGTGGTGCACCTAGATCTAGACCATCCCATTAGTAGTAGTAGCCTCTATTTCAGCACCCACATCCTAGTAGTCCAGGAGAGGGGGAGAGCCATGGATGATACTCTTTTATATGATGCACCCTTATATGTATGTATGCCTCTTATGAAGGATGATTTTGATCGATGTATGTACTTGATGTACCATTTTGATTTTATGCCTCTTATGAAGGCTTCAACATGATTCATGCCCTTGATGGAAGATTTTGTATCGATGATGTATATCCATTTTTTAGATAGACATTTTTACATGTATATATGGACATTCGATATTATATTTTTCATGTTTTCATATGTCTTATGATGATGACTCATGTTTATGGATGTGTTGAATATATCATGATGTTGTATGATTTTGATTTCATATGTATGTATCATGATAGATGTTGATGATGTACCACATGTTTTAGATTGATGATATATCCTTAGATGATATCATATGTACATAAGATACTTGGTAGATTATAATACGGGATGATAATGATGATATTGGTGTTGGGGGGGATATATTTGTGATCATGTTTAATCCCTCTTGCCCCATTGATGATATGGTATGTGATGATTAGCTTAGCATACATGCTTGATGTAAAACTTAACATTTTTGTATATATGATGTATTAGATGATGTTATATGTGATGAATGATAGATGATAGATGTGATAACAAATAGATGTGTAGTAAAAAAATACACAAGAAAAAGTTAACAAAACTAAACAAATATACACATACAAAACAACACAACACAAAATGCAACTAGAAAGGAACTCGTGTAAATATTAATAACAAATTAAATTGGTATTCAATCTAAGAAGTAAAATGAACTCTAATAGATGCATATAGCAGACGATGAAAAACAAACCAATATTTACAAGTATGAAAGCTTAAAAATAAACTCAATACAACATAAAATTTAAATCAAATGAGATTTAATCTAAGGTAAACAAATGAATCATACTTTAAATCATACAACATGTGAATAGGTACTTGAACAAAACTATACAAACCAACAACTAAAAGTAATCTAATTACTACATTGTTTTTAAGACAACATTGATATATTTTCTAAAGTTTTTGGTGTCATCTCTAAAAGATAAGTTTTCAAGGCTATTGTTCACATTATTTTGGGGTTTCCTTAAGAAAATGTTATGAAATTTGTGTAGTTTTGTCCCTAGAAGGGTTTTTTTGAATGTTTATATCTTTTTGTATATCCTTTCTGAATGTTTTTGTATTTTCTAAGGTCTATTTTGAAAGCAATGTACAAAGTGACAAAGAAGTGTGGATGCCCCCAACGTGATGTGGGAATATAAAAAGGTAGAATGTCATGCATGTATGTTCAAGAAGGTGAAATGTGAAGGTTCCCCAACAGTGTTAGATGGGAATATACAAAGGTGATTCCTTCACATAGATATAAGAACAAATGAGCCAGATCACGGCTTGGCAAGATAGATTTGGTAGGGTTCCTAAACCTAACAAGGGAAACTAATCCTAGATAGAAGTGAGAGTTACCCATCTAGATGTAAGAGTATCTTGTGAACAATGAATCCTACTTAAGTGCCGAAACCGGTTTTCACCCAAGGACTGCCTAATGCGCCACAATTATGTGGTTTTCACATGTGGATGACTTATTTTCTTTTTATTGTTTTCTTGATTTTTTTATATTTTTTTGTTTATTTTTTCTTTTCTTTTCTAATTTTTAGGTATTTTCTAATATGTGTACCATGATTAAGTGTAGAAATGCTTGAATTTCATGGTGTTCATGGGTTCTAGAAGCTCTTCTCCATCGGAATGTGTAATTTTATATGCTCTTGATCCATATTTAGCAACCACCACGTAAGGTCCTAACCAATTAGCCTCAAATTTTCCTTTCTTTTCTCTATCCTTGACATTGTTTCTCTAGTTTTCTTTCAGAACAAGATCACCTATATCAAATTCATGATGAATTATTCATTTTTATATCATTTGATACTCGGTTCTAATAAACCTTTAGGTGATTAAACAATCTCATGCACTTCTCATCCAACATCTCTAACTCTACCAGTTGAGAAAATCTATAGTCTTCATCTTTATCAAGATAGTCCTGGAGAGATATTCTCAGGGAAGGAAGCTCCACTTCCAAGGGTATGATGGCTTCAGTTCCATAGACTAAGGAATATGGGGTCATACCAGTAGGAGTGTGGATGGAGGTTCGATAGGCCCAGAGGGCGGGATGTATTTGTAAGTGTCAATTACGGCCAATCTTACTAACCATTTTCTCCATGATTCATACAAGATTTTTATTGGTGGCTTCATCTTGTCCATTACCTTGAGGGTAATAGGGGTGGACCACTTGAGTTGGATCTGAAAGCATTGACATAATGCTTTGACTATTTTGTTTTTGAAAGACTTACCATTATCTGTGAAAATGGCAAAAGGGATGCCATAACGGAAAATGAGGTGATTCATGATGAATTTGGAAATTTTCACACTATTTATATAAGTGAGAGGCACAACCTCTACCCATTTAGTAAAATACTTGGTGGTGGTGATAATGTGGGTATGACCATCTGATGAAGTAGGATGGAGATTCCCTATGAGATCTAGTCCCCATTTAGAAAATGGCCAAGGTGTCATGATGGGCTACAAAGCATGCACTGGCACATGTATCAAGTTACCATATTTCTAACATAGTTCACACTTCTTGATGAAGTTACAACAATCTACTTCCATGGTAGGCCAATAATATCCCACTCTCAAGAGTTTCTTAGCTAGAACCATGCCACTAGTGTGAGCTCCGCAAATGGCATCATGAACTTCTTTAATAGTGTGGACTGACTCAGTAACATCCAAACAATGTATCATATTCCCATCGTAGCCATGATGATAGAGGGTGCCTCTTAGGAGGTGTAATAGGCTATACGGAGAGATAAGGGATTTCTTCTCAGTATGGGTAATGTTTGGGGGAAATGTGTCATCTTGTAGGTAGTTAAATATGGGATCATACCAAGGTGAGAAAGGACCAACAACTTCACATGCCAAACAAGACTTTGGCATGTCATAGGTAGGCACTCGTAAATGCTCTACAAAGAACAAAATTTTACTTTCCTGAGGCTAAATGTGTAACAGAGATCTGATAGTAGCCATAGCATATTGATCTATTATGTGACTTTGGTCCTTGCTCAAAACAATTTGTATAAAATATTCATTTAAGGTCTTGACCAATTTCTTATATGGAATGATCTTTTCATCTTTGACCTTATACTCATCATTAACTTGTTTAATGATTAGTTGGGAGTCACCAATGACTCGTAGCTATCAGATATTCCAAGTGATAGCTAACTTAATACCTATAATGAGTGCCTCATACTCTACAATTTTATTAGTACAAGGGAATCCCAAATGGAATGCTTGTGGAATAACCTCTCCAATGGGAGTGATGAGTACCACTCTTACTCATGATCCATGAAATGTGAATGATCCATCAAAGTGGACTTGCCACATGAATAGACTCTTCGATATACATCATGGATGCATCTGGCAGATCTAGACACAATGGTTCCATTCCTGGTAGGGGAGATTCTTCCAATTGATTGGCCAATACTTGTCCTTTCAATGATTTTGGTTAATGAAATCAATATCAAATTCACTAAGGAGAATGATCCAATTAGCCATTTGTCCTATAAGGGTGGGTTTGGATAAAAGGTACTTGAGAGGGTCAACTTTGGATATTAACTTGGTTTTGTTATTAAGGAGGTAATGGAAAAGTTTCTAAAAGGTAAAGATGACTACCAGGAAGGCCTTTTCAATCTATGGATAATTCAACTCATAGGAAATCAAGGTGTGGCTAAGGTAATAAACCACCTTTCTTTGTGGTCAAGGTCATATTGGGCAAGCAGTGCACCAATAGAAAATTGGGTGGCTGAAATATACAGCAGAGAGGTTTCCTAGGGTAGGTGGCATGAGAACAAGTGGGTTGATGAGGTATTGTTTAAGTAATGCAAATGCCTTTTGACAATCTGGTCCCCAATTGAATGTAACATCTTTCTTAATAGATGTGTAAATGGATGGCACTTATCCGCAAGCTATGAAATAAAATGACGGATTGCTTAAATTTTTCCTTGTAAAATTTGTAGTTGTTTGAGATTTGTAGGTGGAGGCATATTTGTGATAGTTATAACCTTTATGGGATCCACCTCTATTCCTCTTTGTGAAATGATGAAACCTAAGAGATTTCCTGATAGGACACCAAAGACATACATTTTAGGGATTCAAATGGACCTTATAATCTCTGGAGACGCTGGAAAATACATCTCAGCATTTCAGGTGCTCTCCTCTAGTTTTGGATTTTTCAAATATATCATCAACGTAATCCTCCATGATGTCATTCATCATGTCATGGAAGATGACCATCATTGTGCATTTATAGGTAGCCCCCCCATCATTCTTGAGTCCGAAAGGCATGACTTGTAGAAAAATATCTCCCCATGTGGTGATGAAAGTTTTCTTGTGTTGATCTTCCTTTGTAATCTTGATTTGGTTATAACCTGAAAATCCATCCATTAAGGATAACATTTCATAACCAGCAGTTGATTCAACAATCATGTCGATGTTGGGTAGAGGAAATCATCTTTGGGACATGCTTTGTTGATGTTGTAAAAGTCGGTGTATATTCTGATACCAACCGGCTTCTTTTGAATTGGGACTATATTGGATATCCAATCCAAATAGTTGATGGGTTTAATGAAATCTGTTGCTAATAATTTTTCCAATTCTTCTTTAACAAGTAGTGTCAACCTTTGGATGCATCTTTCTCAATTTTTGCTTGATGGGTTTAGCATTTGGGTGCACAACAAGGTTGTGCATGACCAATTCTAGGTCTAAACCAGGCATATCTACATATTCTAAATATATAATATTATGTAAAACCTTCTATTTTTTTCTTGCTGAGAGTGAAGCTCCCAACTTTATCATTTGAGGCTCCTCTTCTAAACCAATGTTAACACTAATCATCTCTTTGACAAGCATCTTAGAAGCATCTTCCATCCATGTTGGATCAGGGGGAAGAGTAAGATCAACTTCCTTAGGTGGCTCATCATCATATTTATAAGGATACTCCACTTTGTCTATGATTTCTTCATTTGTTTGTCTACTAGTGCCTCAAAGAGATTTTCACTGGGAGACTTATGTTTGTTCTTTCTGCAAGGCTTTTCTGAAGTATTCTTGCCTTTCTTATGACCTTTTTATTTAGGCATCCACACATCTCTACTTCTTCTCCAAAGTATGCACAAACATCTAGTTTGATTGAAAACCTTTCTTATGATCCCCATTTGGAATAGAATCCCTGAGTCCCATGAATTCTATAAATGCCTCATCATTCTCAAAGAAATCGATTGGCACATGAAATTGTTGATCCCAATCTATAAGTTTAGGATATACTAGGGTAACTTGGTAATTGGATGGGGTATCAGATTTGGATAAGGTAAAAAAAACTGAATTAGGAAATAGGTTAGTGGAGGCAAGATCCTCATATAGGCTACATTGGGAATCTACATCATTGTCTAAATGAGATGAGCCATCCTCACATTCTGAAGAGGTGGCATCTATCTCGGAAGGTGGATCATCATGGGTCTTGATTCCAAGGTCATGTTTGTTAGATTTGAAATGAGGAATAGGAATAGGCTTCTAGCCTTCCTTGTGCATTTATACCACATCCAAACCCATTATAGCCCATGACATACATCATGTGGTGGCCTTTAATATATTATGGAGCTTGATGACATGATTCCATGGTACCTTCAAGTACCCTCCTAGTGGGATCTTCTAACATATTTCCTCAGATAGGAGACTGCTAGGAATAAACTTCTCTAATGGTTCAAGGCATCTATCTCTAGTGCTCTTGAATTAGAAGTATGGTTTACCACGTGTCTTAGGTGACATTGAAAGGTCTGATATTAATAAGGCCTGTTGAAGAGTGAATTGATCATCTGGACCATACTTTACAGATGTTTCTTCCCATGATGTGAAGGGATTAACTAATGATGGGAAATTTTTATTAGAAGGAGTGAGTGTATCTGGATCTACACATTCCTTCATAGCCTCTATTTGCAAGGGAACAACAATATCTATTAAAGGACATTCATATGTTGCACATGAAAAGTTGTGTAGTGCTCTATAATGTGTGAATGGTTCTAGATCACCTGGGATGGTGATTATCTATCCTCATGGCACAAATTTATACATTGATGGAAAGTGGAGGGAATGGCCTACATGGCATGGATCCATGGGTGTCCGAAGATAGCATGTTGTAAGAAAGATCTAAGTCAAGGACATGGAATGTTGTATCATGATATGTTGGCCCTACTTCCATTGGAACCACTATAGTACCCATTGATTCTCACTCTTCATTATCATAGGATATGATTGTAATAGTTTTTTCACCCAAATCTACTTCTAAATGGCCTAGATTTTTTACCAGTTTCAATGTACGGATATTTATAATGGACCCACCATCCACAAGTACTCTCTTGATCTTATGATGAGTAACAATGACCTTTATGTATAAGGGTAAGTTGTGCTCTAGGTTATTACGTGGGATTGCAGTGTGATCAAAATTAATATGATCGTTAGAATCAAGGTGTGCGACCATTGCTTGTAAGTGTGTAGGATCTACTTCTGTGGAGACTCCTAAGATCGAAGAAGTGTTTTATACAATATGTTCTTATGAGTAGTAGATATTTTAAGGAGATCTAGGATTGAGATTCTAGCTGGTGTTTTCTCTAATTATTCTATTAAGTTATATTGGCCTTCCTACGGAATGGGTAGGGGATATAGTATTACCAAATGATCCCATCATGTACCTACAACATAACTCTTCTCTAAGATCCTAATGGTATTAACATGTTCATCAAGATGAATGGATACAACCTATAAGGGAGTCAAATGGTTTATTTCTACTAGATAAGTGTAGGCAAGTGGTCTATAATCATTAGAGGCTTGTCCGTGATCTGACTTCTTGTGTTTCTTATCTTCATGATTAGGAAAAGGTTCTTTGAATATACCCATCTTTTTGTTAGGTCCTTTCCTTGATTCAAATGGTGAATCTACTATGATCTTACCCTCTTGATGAGGTCTTGTATATAATGCCACAATCTTAGGCATCTATCAGTTTTGTGTCCTTTAACACAGTGGAAATCATAGTACTCATGCTCTTGAACCAACCTAGTTTAGGTGCATCTTCTAGATATGGTACTGTCGTGGTTGGGTATTGCACCATGTTTACTATGTGTCTAACTATTTAAGTATAGTAGATAGTGATTCAATTAGAGGTGTAAATGTGCATTTTGTAGGTGCCTTTGGGTGAGGTCCTTGTGAAATATTTAAAAGTGGACCAGTTTGTACAGCTTGGACTCTCTTAGAGTCTATGATGCCATCGCCAATAACATTTTTGTTCTTATTAAATAACTTTGGTTTATCAATGGATTTTGTCTCGTGTTGTCCTTTGTAATGGGTTTGAGTGTCCCCTTTCATAATAAGATCCTTTTCAATTTGACTTCCTTTCTCTATAACTTCTTCAAAGTTAGAGCCACAATGCATTTACAAGTGAAAGGCTATTTTTGGGTTCAAATTAGGGATGAATATGCTTACTAACTATTTTCTAAAAGGACACAAGGGAAATGACTTGCCAATCCATGCCATCGCTGCAAGAATCCTATGAAGGTCTCATTAGATTTTTGTTTAGCATTGCAAAGGTCATTCATGGTGATATCACTCTCCATGTTGAAAGATAAATGTCACACAAAATTTTTAGCAAGTGTGGGCCATGTCATGATTGATCCCTTAGGTATATTGAAGAACCATTCTAATGCCTCTACTCCTAGGCTACAGGAGGAAATAAATGTATCAAGTAGTTATCGCTATAAGTGACTTCCTAAAGCAAGCCATGTAGAAGTCTTTGACATGATTATGAGGATCACTTTTACTTTTATACTTGTCAAATTTGGGGATATCGAAATGTTTTGGAAATGGTTGTCACAACATATCCTTATCAAAGGGGTAAGGACATAGCTCTTCATATAATTATTTTCTACTATGTCCTACGTTGCTCTCTTGTAGAGTAGTAAGTGTATTCTTCATCGATTACAACTCTTGTTGAATGAGTTGTTCCTTTGTGGGTGATAGCGGTCTATTCACTTTAGCAACTTTGAAAGTTGTGTCATCATATGGATCCATGTGAAACTCACCTGATTTTTTTAAGTCTATCCTTATGCACATTCTTACTCAAAGAACCTAAGTTTTCTAGCTTTTGACTGAGTTTTAGTATCTATCATTGAATGATCTCTTCTTTGATTAAGGGATCATCTTCATCATCAAACCTAGGAGGTGGTGAGTCCTTGTGCTCACGTTCAATTTTTACTCTATGTGAAGCCTTAAAGTAAGGTCTTCGTGAATCACTTGTTGGTTTTGGTGGGTCATCTTCAACATTGTTGTTACATTTTCCTGAAGTGGAAGCATATCCTATGTCAAAAGGATTATCCATGTCTATGAGGGATGGTCATGGTTGTTCTTCCATTTCATGGTTAATGGTTTTAATTTCTACCTCACGCTCTTGTGAAAGCCTGGCTCCTAATTCAAGAACTCTTATGAGTACTTGATCTTTTTATAATAAAGGATCTTATCAAGTGAACTAAGTCTAACTTGTGTTGGTCCTTTGATGTATCAGAATCTTCTCCACTATGATCAACTAGTGGTTCAGTGTCTTTTACTTGTGAAAAGAGAGGTGCTAAGTTATTACTAGTGAAGGGGTATGATGTAAAAGGATTTTCTTCTAAATCACGCTCATCTGGTTTAGATGCCATTTTCGTGATTATAGGCATCACTAGTTGAAGTTGTGCTAGGTTTTGTCTAAGTGTATTAAATTTATACAAAACCTAGGTGTATGTGATATGAATCATTTAAAGTCCCACTATCTCAAAAGATGTCCTAAGTACACAAAATATGTAAATGATATTTGTAATAGGAAAAATCACACAAATTCTCTAGTATTCAAACACTCAAACTATTTTTAAACACTTTATACCTTAAGCTATGGTTTTCAATGATAAGTGCATAAATCGGATAAGCGAGCATAAATCGAGATAGTGACAATACCCTATCAATACCTAGGTCGAGTTGAAATATCAACAAGATCTAAGTACCAAATTTGTATTGACGTGATCTCTCCACGAGATATACTATGACTAGTTCAAATGCCAAAAAATCTAAGTCTTTGATAATGGAAGTTACAAATGTGAGTAACGTAACAACACTACCCCGACACGTTAACCAAGCCTGGAAAGGAAAGGTGTTAGTATCAAGATGATGTTATCATGATATCAAAAAATTTAGTATCAACACTCTCAAAATACCTTAGACGTTTGGGATTGAAACTAAATACAAGTATAGCAAGAAGTTTGTTAGTCATGTGAGCAATGTAATGATACAATAAGGAAACTTATATCAAGTTCTCAAGAAATGAAAACAAGATGTAAGTGTCATCACAATTGTATGGCTAAAATGTGGGTAGAGTAATAACTCAAAGGGGAAATGATGATGAAATGAAATCCTAGCTATGAAGATGATCCTAAAATCAAGATCATGTGGCTATCAAAGATATAAGGACGTATCCACACACTTTAGATGTTTAACAACTCAGCCACAAACATGGATGAGTGTAAACAGACAAAAAAGTGGTGAACACTATCTATGACAACACTCCCGAAAGATGCCTTCTCTTATCCCAAATGGGAAACAAGAATACAAAGGTATAGATCAAAAGATGAAAATAAACTAAGTGGCACTTGGGTAGAGTTTTGCCTCATCCGAAGGTGAGAAAGAAACCAAGCTAAGTGATACATCATTTTTAATTTCGTGATGAGAGACACTTAGATCTAACTTAAGTGGATTTTTACCATTTTCAAAAAAAAGGCTTTGAATCCAAGAAAGTTATCACTTCGTGATGGTTTGACAAGACATGATAATGGACTAGTAAAGTGGGCTCCTTGATGAAATGGCTTTCCTAAGTAGTTCACTCAACTAGGTGTCAAAAGTTTTTGTCTAAATGTGAGCTTGATTTTCCAAGGTTTCCCAAGGATTATCTCAGCTTTACTTTACCCCTTCGATACAATGAGAAACTAGTGTGTTCAGTTGTATCGTCATTGGGGTCACGATATAGACAACTTTGACTCTAAACTCACAATGTATGACTAGTCAAGTGGGTAAGTGGAGTGCTTCCTATTTCATCCATGAGGTTACTCAGTGGTGGATTACTTTAGGGTTCCTAGAACCACCCCCATTGTTGTAGCTTAAGGAATTTATTCCAAAGGGGTTATGTTCTAGTTGAGTGGATAGGGACGTACCCTTTTGAAACCTACAATATAGTGTGATGTATGTGGTGTGTTTTTTATCTTTTTAACTTAATGTGGTTTTAAGTAGCACACCATTTGGAAACCTACAATCAAACACGTATTAGTGGGTTTGTGTTTTTGAACCTCCTTTCTTTAACAAATAAATTTGGTCCTACACACAAGAAGTTAGTAATTTTCCAAAAGATCACAATATCATGAAAGAGAGTTTACGTGTTGTTTTTTATTCCCAAGGTCACCAAAAGGTGTGAGGGAAGAGCATACACAACACAAAAATCAACTACAAATAAGTAATGGAAAATACTTGAAGTAATCTTTGCAAAAAGGAATTTGTTTTAACAAAATTTTGAAGATTAATCCATTATATAGTGTAAATCAAGTGTTTTGAAAGTAATAAGAAGGTTTTGGAGGTGTTTTTGGTTCCCAAGATCACTTATAAGGCATGAGGGAAGAGCATACACACTTTGAAAACCTCTATCAACTAAGAAATAAAACACTTAACTAATTTAGTCAAAACAAAACCAAAATACCCTGCAAACAATTGTTAAGAACCTGTAAACAAGTTAGAAAAAACTAGAAACTTTGATCTTATAGCTCGTGAGAAATTTCAACTTTTAACACAAACTCCTATGCATCTAGACCGATGCATGTGCATCTCAACCAATGGATGTGTGTCCCTACCAACAGATGCACGTGGCTACAAAATATGATAGTGGGGTTTTGACATGTACACGGGTAGAAAAACATATGTGTTAGGGTTTCAATGGATACACCCAACCGATGGGCATGTGGGCAAGGTAAAATGGTAGGATCAAAACACGGTCTTCGACAAACACTACTGCGCACTCCAAAAAGAAGGTATGCTACAATTTGACACTTACGCTTGGGTTGGGACAAATATACGTCCCTTTATAAATGGATTGATAATTCAAAGTACCGCTGAGATGGATGCGTGACCAAGTTCAATGCATGCACTAGGGTTTCGATGGATATGCGCCATTCTAGGAAACACCGCATGTACCCCCGTAAAAATCAAAATTTGGAAAAAAAAAATTTAAAGAATCACATATGTTAGTTATTGACTATAAAACCTATTTCTAGCTTTAACCCATTAAATGCTTTAGCAAAAAAGATAAACCCCTTTTAAAATGTGAAATTTTTAAAAGACAAGCTTTTAAACCCTAGAAATCATAAAAGTGGTTAGAAATGGACATGTAAAGCCTAGAAAATACTTTAAAAGGACTATGGAGTAAGTCCCACTAGGCATGCCAAATGTGTACAAGGAAACAATTTGTAAAAGCTATGAAAATGGGGTAAGAACACTAAAGAAGCCCCAAAGATTTGAACAAACAGTTCAATGGACCATCAGATAAGAGATAAACAAGGATTCATTACTTTGCATGCATTAATCTTGAAGTAAACAAGTAAAAATCTAGTTATCCTCTACTCTTGAAAGCTTTATAAATGAACCTAGTTAGATTCTAAGCAATCAATTTATGATTGTGAGAATGGAAGCTCTCCATTAATGGATAAAGAGCCACATGGTTTCTTCCATTTACTCAAACTTGAATGGAAATAGCAAAGCAAAAGAAATATTAGCTCAATATGACAAATGAAGAAAATCTCTAATCCTAGCAATAATACTATAGTTTAGCCTAGAAAGGGGAAATGTTCTTAGGAAAGTGAGAGGGGTAGTGGGGTATTTATAGGTTTTGATTTCCAAAAGGGGAGACTTTGGGTGCATGTGGGACAAATGAATAAGCCAAAAATCACTTTAGTGAGTCAAAGTAAGATTTGACTAGGCTTAGAGAGGTTAATCATGGTTGAGGACTAGTTAAACTAGGTTAGGCTAGTTAATAATGTTTAGAGAGAAATTAGGGTTCTGAAAGGGTTGTGAGAGGTCTAATCAATCCAATGAAATGGATTGATAGTCTAGGAAGCTAGTAGAAGTGGTCTAGAATAAGATTAGAAGAGGGTTTAGTCAATATGAGGCTATATTAACCCAATTAGTTGGTTATAAGAGGAATACGATCAAAAGGATGTTGTAAAACAGGAGTTAGACAGGTCTAATTGATGGTGTGTCATCAATTTGCTAGGAGTGAGATAGTGTAATATTAGGAATAATAGTGCTTCGATCAAACTACAGGTGTCTACACTTAGGTTTTGGCCTTTAGTTACAAAACAGCCACCCTTCCTGGGTGGTGGTTCCGTAGCCGCCCCTCTACACAGATTGGCGCTTTCTCAGGCATGAATTAGACGTGTGTTGCTTCACTCCAGTTCACTTTTAGCACATTTTTGGGAGTCTATTTAGCTGATTTTGGGCTTGATTGATTCATGTTCACATCCTCTTCCACTTCTAAATGTTGATTGAGTGTTTAACTACCCCTTCATGTTATGATGTGGCACCCCATGGCTGCCAAGTGTGCTAGAGAACTACCCATCCAACCTTCTATAAACCCATAGATTCTTCTAAAGAAAAGGGCTAGAGATTATTTGTGTATCTTGCTTAGTTGAGCTGCCAAATTCTTGCTAGAAATTACACAGCCAAGCTCTTGTCTCTTACGTTGTCTTTCTTCTTCCTACATTGCAACCAAGTTTCCATCAAGTTGTCATTGCTCCAACACTTTCTTCTTGATGCTTCCTCTACATTCCCAGTTCCTGGACTCTAGTGAACACAAAATATTGGTAAAGATAACTGAGGGGACAAAGTGATACCACAATTGGCATTGCCTCTGCACTGTAATTCCAGGTTAGGGGTTGTTATTGATTTTCTTCATTTCTTCATTTATTTTTGAATGTATGCACAATTATCAACTAGAGTAGAAGAAATCATTTTATTTGTTGCAAATAGTTAGATCATTTTATTCTACAAAGCTTTCTTAGGATAGATAGCTTCCTTTCCTATCTCTGTAGATTTGCAAGGGAAGTGATTTTGGAAGAAGCTTTTACATAGTTTTAAGCATTCAAAATTAGATTCAAATTATTCTCTGTTAAATCCTCTTAAATTCCACCGGGGAAGTTTCAGGGGAAGAAAATATTCTGAGAAGCTTCTAATTCTTCCCATGACTCTGAGGTTTGTTTGAGGATTTAATCCAAAATTATTAATTGGAAAAAGATTCATTTAAATTAGAATAGATTTAGTATCATTGTTGCATAGATAAATAGCTACATCTGGCTATTTATTTGTATAGGATTTGTTAATTAGGATTAGAAGCAATTTATTTCTTCTATACACACTGTTATCCCAAAAATACAAAAATATTTCTTTTAATTAGATTAATTGCTTTGTATTTCTTTATTTCTTTTATATCAAAAAATAAAAAACATAGTGTAGCTTTTATTTACTTAGATTAGCTTGTTATTTATTTTTGTAGATTAAATGCATACATGAAAATTCCTAGACCACAACAAGAATGAACATATGGTAGTGATCTATGAGTCCCCCAATCGAATAGTCATGAACTTATCACAAACATAGATACTGGACTTCGTATGCTTGTCCTTAGAACACCATCATGGTACTCACGATCGTATTGCAACTTAATTTTTTAAACATCAAGGCCAACAAAGATTATGAATATTGGACATCCCCTGGCAATAGAGTCTAGATCAAACATATATGACCATATAAGGACCACGACTAAAGAGATTTTATGCTTGTGATCTAGCGGTTCCCTAACCAAACACGACCAAAACCAATTAGACTTAGGCACCGGATTAAGTACACTAGTATATCATAACAATCATTCTTATAATCACATGTATCAAAGATTATAACCATATAGAACAAGAATTTTTATTTTTATTTTTATTAATGTTCTCTTGTTCTAAATACATAATTTAGAACACCATATCTATTCATTCTTATAATAGATAATTCAGATGTAATGACTCTGATACTACCGATCTATTCATGACTCTGAACTACTAATTGATAACTTTGAGATTGAAGTTTTCAACCGAGCACTTTCATTCTCATGGTTCTCTTCCCTATTCGGGATTTTGAGTGCTCTATCCAAGGAACCTATCTGAACAATTGTTACCATTATTCATCGGCATCACGATCCTTAGACTAGGTGACATAGGACAATGCAATCAGCAGCTTGTGATACTTTGGCCAAAGGTTTGAAACATACTTATTCATATTACTTATTCCTTGATGGCATACTCATCAATCCGGAATATGTCCTTCACCCCACTCTAATGTTATATAGAATGTCTTATACTGACTCTGTCAATCCCCTTGCCCCAAGTTTTCACTCTGGATCAGGATAATATCATAATTCATGTTATAAGGATGCCTCAAAGACTAGGGGTAAGCTGACATACTGGGTCAACCGATGTTAACCCCGTGTGTCAAGGTACCCTGAGTCTCAAAGGGCTGCCTCATAACCTGTCTATGATCCTAACCAGTCCCGGAGGGAAATCTTGATCAAGTTTCAGGTGTAAATCTTAACGATCAATGTAGAAGGGTGTTTCCATATGTCATCTGCATTGTTGTATCCTCGAGAAGATCCTAATCTTCTCGAAGGTACAACCCTGCAGTTGACATGTGTCAACATCCTACGGAACAGCCTCGGAAAGATGTACATACCTCCAAAATTTACTTATGATGAGTTATATATTTGGATTATAGGCCCTCCTAATTGGGTAGCCTTCCCTAACCCTGAGTCCCACACTCCTTGAGTTACCTTTTGTAATTAGGTTCAGTTTCACAAAAGGGTTTTAATAGATTTAAAATTGTTTCAAGTTGTAGGTTGGTACCTAACAACCTTATCCAAAAATAGGCAATAGCCCTTAAGTTTTTCCCCATTAGGAAAATAACTAATCTAGAAAGGGTATGTAACAACCTTAGAGATCGAACATAAACAGACTTAATACCATTAAGTCATGGTGATTTATAACCATCAATATATATTGCTTTTGAATTAGAACATTAAGAGAGTATTAGGATTTTCTTCCAGCTTTATAGCTACATTTTAGGGCATAGTTCACTCTCAACTTTCCTAATCATGCAATGGTCTGATTTCCAATTTAACCATAATCATATGATATAAGAATTACTAACCAGAAATATGTAGTATTCATCCACATAATTAAATAAAGCTTACTTAGGGAAATCCATCGGACCCCATTGCATAGAATAATAAGAATGCACACTCATTCATACATGTAATAGGAAGATCATTCCAACAACTAAATAACACAAACCACATAAGTAATATGTCCCCATTTCATTTATCCCCAAACCTATACAATTACAACCTATGCACTTCAAGCATATTTTAATACAATAGTCTTCAGCAAGGATTAACTTTCTTCTATAGTACAATTAGAAAAATCATGTCGGAATTCTTCATAAAAACCAGATTAAACAGTCATTGCATCATATCAGATCTGCCTGCCTTTACCACTTTAAGATGACCATCTACAAAAATTGCTAGCATGGGTCAGTTCAGTGAACTGAGCATGATAAGCACTAATCCTTAAAACAATTGCATTCCACCAATTGTTTTCATTAAACAATCCTATTTAAATGACATCAATTTCATCAAATCCAAAATCATGATTCACACTAGTTTTCCTTTTTCCAATGACTTTATATCATAACTCAAATCACAGACATAATTTCAACTTAGTCTATTTCAGATGATTTGTTTAATACAAGAAAAGAAGAAAGGACATTTTGTATCATATGTACCTAATCATAAGCAAAGCCAAGAACAGTGTCAATCATGTTTATTTCACTCCAATTAAAAGAATAAAACCTTTTTAAGGTGTGCTTCCAACAGGTTTGTATAAAAGCAATTTGAGCAAGAAGAGATTACTGTCTCATGCAAGATCACCCAGAAACTACCATTAACTCTATTATACCAATTTTCAATCATTGATAAGTATGCAAAATTCTAACTACAGGGCTACCTTTATACAAGAGATAACAAACTGAGTTTAAATTCAAGACAATGGTACTGCCAGTAAATGAAAGGAGTCTTCTAAGTTAAGATTTCACCACTTACAATTTCTTCCCTCTTATTTTTAACAGTCTTTTCATCTCATAACCATACTGTAGAGTTCTTATAGAAATTCTAAAGAAGAGAACACTATAATTTCAAGAGAGAGAGAGTACCTTCGTATTTCGAAATCCTATAATTTCTTTCCTTCATAACTTAGAGGAAGGAGAAGAGAAAATCAGAACTTTATTTTAATCAAGTTCAGAACTATACTAACATCCAAGTAGTAATGTACATTCTCTCATCCAATCAGGTAAGAAGAAGGCAAGTAAAACAATACTTACGTTTAACCAAAAGCTCAGATCAAATAGAGCCACCTTCAGATTTTCCAATAGATCACTACGATCTTACAACTATACATTAAACAAAAGCCAATAACGTTTTCTTTACATAAATGTTATAAATGATCTAATCTCATACCACAATCCTGCTCTAAAGTAAACAGTCTACATTTCCTTCATTACTCGAACCATTTGGGTCTAAGAGTTAGGATAACCTTCCCATTACCTATTTATTACCAATGGATCAAAACTAAATTATTTCAACCATTGCACTGTTAGGTTGTTATATCATTTCAAGATACCAAACCAAAAATGCATGTAAATTCAATAATAGAATTCTAAATACAGATTCAGCAATGCCTCAAAAGCCATCCTACTCATACCATAGTAGTTATCAGTGCTTTAACTGTACAAAATAAATAAATCATTCAGTTGCATATGGATCATTTCAACCCAAATTTCAACTACAAAAGGAAAAGCATTAGCTGAACGTAAATAAGCTTATCAACGTTGAAGTCGTTGTTTTTCTTTCAAAGTAGAATTCCTGACATTGTGAAATGTGGCCCTAAGAAATAGATTCACAATCACCTCAGTGGTAAAACATTGTCATATCTCAACCACACATTAAACATAATTTCCATTAAGGCAGATCCAAGATTAATCCATGAATTTTCCAGGAGATACAGAGTTTATCCAAATACGTTTTCTCTTCCTATATCCATGTAAAATCACAAAAACAATAGTTTAACCAAATACTTCCTTACTCACAAAACTCTGTATTCATAAGAACATTCATACCCTTTTAAAGTAAAAAGTACAGGCTTAGATTTCAAACAACCTTTCCAACTCACGTGACTAAAACAGTCGAGTTTCACTAATTAATCTAACATTCCAACCACAAATTCAATTACCTACTTTCCTGAACATGGACCAGTAATAGTTAGAGTCCATACGATGAAGCAAACAATCATTTAATCCAATCATATTCGAAAGCAAATAATTACAGTGGTGTTTTCAAACACGTTATCATTATGCAAGCATTCTTTCATGGAGGTAGTTTCTAATCAAATACCTTCGACAGATAAAGAAAAATTACAACATTTCCAAACAGAAAGCAAAACTCCATAATGGATTCACAACATGGAAACAAGAATAACGAAACAGGTTTCATCCAGGATCCAAATACAACCCAGAACCCCAAATCAACATAAAACCCAAATCATTGTTACCAGCCAAGTCAAAATATGCATATATCATCATAACAGAGTTGTTCTAATGAAAACATTTAAAGGAAAGCAAGATTTTTAATAGTTAGGGCCTATCATGCCTGATAGTGTCGCTAAAAATTGAAGAAGACCTCTGAATGTGCTCGCACCTTCTCTTCTTCTTCCACGAAAGATTAAACAACAAAATATTGTTACCTCCATGCCTTATATACTTCCCCTGACAGAGAAGTAAGTTTGAAACTCTCAAAATTGCCATGCAATGAAGAGTAGATGGCTGGTTGAAGAACCAGTGCTCATGCAGAGAAAAACGGAATGCATGAAAAACAAAACAACCAAGCAAAATTCCACTTGCATGCCTTCCCAAGCAATCCGCGCTCGAGGCCCTATGCACATTAATTGCATTTATTTTTATTCTCCCACCTATTTTCCATTGCCACCGACTGCCAAAGTTGGTGAATGCCAAAACAAAATAAACAAACATTCCCATTCTTAGAGATACTGCCACGTAAGACTCTCTTAGCAAATTTACCCTCCGCTAAACCTGGCAGCACTCCCTGTCCTTCATCCTTATCCTTTCTTAAATGCCATGGAAACCACCGCCCATGACTCGCGACCCTCCTTAGGTCCCCCTTCATAGCATTAGTTTAGGATAGGTTAGTGACTTAGGTTAGATCATAGGTAGACTTTAGTCTTATTGCCATAGGATATAACATTAGTCACCCTCCATAGTGATAGGTTTAGTTAACCCTTAGGAGTATTAAGCTCATAGTTTTAGGACTAGGTTAGATTAACTAACCTTGCAACATTAGGTTATAGTTTAGGTTAAAACTAATAACCTTACTGATTCTAGTCTAGGTCCCCAAGATAGGACTAATCAGTAATAGAGTTCAAATAGGATAAAACATTCCTGGATCAGATTCCATTTGGCATCAAGAAAATTAAGCTTTAGATATAAAACATACACATCTTACCTGGCTTACGGTCCAGGTCCTTCCCGATGCTATGATAACTGGAACTAGATTTTGATTACCATGATCAGCCAGAGTTAACCTCCGAATTGAACATTCAAAGCTCAGTCAGACTTAGTAACTCTCGAAATATCAATACAATTTGTTCATCCTGAATAAAATTAAAACATCCCTTGGATCAATGCAACTGATCCAAGGTTGAGTCATAAGGGTGGATAAATCCACAATCTTCTAGAAATCAGATTGTACTCAAATGCGAAGAATGAAAGAAACAAAAGAGTCCAAGCATATTCCGGTTCAGTCAAAGATCTTAAGAGTAAAAGATATAATCCATATCAAGCATGACTTCCCAAAACCAAAGGAACATGTCCTTATACAGGAGAAATCATATATCAACACTTGAATGCTCAGGAGAAAGTAACAACAGTTCAGGGTGTTACATGCTTCCCTCCTAAAAGATTCATCATCCCGATGATTACATCCTTTGATTTATCTTCTGGTCAATCAATTCATTGACTCACTGAACAAATTAACTATTTCAAACTTGAATAGTTTCATAAATCAATATCATGATACTATTTATTCAACCTGAATAAATGTTTGCCCCAAAACTGGCTTACATAAAGACATGTAAAAGATAAATTCATAATAATAGTTTTTTTTTTTTATCAGTCAACAGATTCAATTATTTAAAAAAAAAGGGAAAAGTAGTTTTCATCTCTTCCAGATTTTCCCAAGTTGCACTTTCTTCGTTAAACTGGTCCCACTGGACCTTACATTGTTGTATTTCATGATTTCTCAAATGCAATTGGTGAGTTTCCAAGCACTCGAGTGGGTTTAACCACGATTATTCCTGGGTCTTGGACCTGCAAGGAATTCCAATTTAAAACATGTGACAAGTCTGAAATATTTCTTAAGCAAAGAAATATGGAAAACATCATGCATTCGTGACAAAGTAGGTGGTAATGCTAATCGGTAAGCTACGGGATTGATTACTTTGACAATTTCGAAAGGTCCCACAAAATGAGGTGATAACTTGGCAGCCTTGCCAAAAGTTATAGAACTCTTTCTTGGTTTAACATGAAGAAAAACCTTTTCACCAAGTTCAAATTTTTGGTCAACCCGCTTTAAGTCAGCATAACTCTTCTGCCTATCTGCTGCTTCCTTCAATCATTCACGAATCATTTTAACTTGTTGTTCCATTTCAGTAAGGATTTCAGGCCCAATTACCTCTCTATCCTCAATGCTATCCCAACTAACAGGGGTTCTGCACTTTCTTCCATAAAGTGCCTCGAAAGGTGCCATTTTAAGAGAAGAGTGATATGTGTTGTTGTATGCAAATTCAACTAATGGGAGATATTCTTCCCATTTATACTGTTGATCCATGCAATACATTCGTAACATGTCTTCTAACACCTGATTTACTCTCTCAGTTTGTCCATCCATTTCGGATGATACGCAGAACTGAAGTTCAGTTTAGTTCCAAGAGCTGCATTAAGCGTTTGCCAAAATCTTGATGTCATTCTAGGATCCCTGTCTGATATTATTAGTTCTGGTACTCCATGCAATCTGAAAAATTTCATGCACAAACCTTTTAGCTAACACAGGAGAATCATCCTTTAGATTTCCAGTGATGAAATGAGCTACCTTCGTTAGTTTATCAACAACTACCAAGATAACATCATGTTTATTTCTCGACATAGGCAGCCCTTGTACAAAGTCCATGCTTATTACTTGCCATTTGTACTGCGGTATGCTATGGGGATATAATAAACCAAGCAGGGTGCATGTGTTCTGACTTCACCCACTGACATTCAAGACAATGAGTCACAAAATTAATAACATCCTTTTTCATTCCTTTCTAGAAATATTGTTGTTTTAGATCGGCAAGCATTTTAGTAATACCCGGTGTCCGAAAAAGGTGAATTATGAAATTCAGCTAACAATTTCTTTCTCAAATCATTTAGCAAAGGTACGTATACTCTGTTTTCATAACGTAAGATTCCTTCATTATCAAAATGAAAACCTTTATACCTTTCATCTTTTGGATCTGCAGCAAGCGCTGCTTTTACTTGCTGAAAGTATATATCAGATTCTAATGCACTTTTCACCTCATCTTTAAACTGAGTTCTTAATGTTATAAGAGTAGAAATGTGCTTCCTATGACTTAGAGCATCTGCTACTCTATTCTCTTTTCCTTTTATGTAACTAATATCAAAATCATATTGAGACAAAAACTCTAACCACCTTCGTTGTCTTGCATTTAGATTAGGCTGAGTGAAAATATATTTCAGCCCTAGATGATCAGTTTTCAACTCAAAAGGTTTCCCAAGTAAATAGTGTCTCCAAACTTGAAGTGCATGAACAATGGCAGCAAGCTCTAAATCATGAGGGGCATAATTCAGCTCATGTAACTTAAGTTTTCTACTTTCATATGCTATGACATGATCATTTTGTAACAAAACACCTCCAAGGCCTTCCCCAGAAGCATCCATTTAACAACAGTAAAGTCTCCATTAGGGTCAGGTACAACTAAAATAGGTGTTGAAGTCAATTGAATTTTTAAACTTTTAAAAGTAGATTCACACTTATCATCCCAAGCAAATTTCTTATCCTTTTTCTGCAATGAAGTTATCGGTGCAACCACTTTAGAAAAATCTTTAACAAATTTTCTATAATAACCAGCAAGGCCCATGAAGCTTCTTACTTCATGTACATTCTTTGGTGCAGGCCACTCGGTTATTGCTACTATTTTAGAAGGATCTACAACAATTCCTTCTTTACTAATGACATGACCCAAATAATGAACTTCGGTATCAAAGAAAGAACATTTGGATAACTTACCGAATAACCTTCTTTTCCTCAAAATTTCCAAGACTACTTTCAAATGCTCATTATGCTCCTCGACACTTTTAGAATATATGAGAATATCATCCAAGAATACAAGCACAAACTTGTCCAAATATTCTTGAAAGATATTATTCATTAAGTTCATAAAAGTTATGGGTGCATTAGTTAATCCAAAGGGTAAAACCGTGAATTCATAATGTCCGTACCTTGTCGGAAAGTTGTTTTATGAATATCTTCTTCTTTAATCCTTAATTGATGATACCCAGATCGAAGATCTATCTTGGAATAAACCGATGCTCCATGCATCTGATCAAATAAATCATCAATTCTAGGAAGTGGGTATCTATTCTTGATTGTTGCCTTGTTTAACATCCGATAATCAATACACAATCTAAGTGTCCCATCTTTCTTTTTCACAAATATCACTGGTGCTCCCCAAGGTGAAACACTTGGTCTAATCAAACCTTTAGACAAAAGTTCTTGCAATTGAGCCTTAAGCTCGACTAACTCTGTAGTAGTCATCCGATAAGGTGCTTTAGAAATAGGCTCCATCCCTGGTTTGATTTCAATGGTGAAGTCAAATTCCCTTTTGGGTGGTAAACCGGTAATTCCTCCGAAATACGTCCTTGAAACTCTGTAATCAATGGGTATCATTTCATGAAATCACCATCTTCTTCTGCAGATTCAGATATCTTTACTGCATATAAGGTACATCCTTTATTTTTAGCCTTTTTAAGTTGCATAGATGACAATTTCCTAACTGAAATTTCCCATTTTACACCTTGAATCTCTGTTGTTTTTTCTAAGATCATCTAAACATCTTATATATTTTTCAAAGTAGTCCACTTTTGCTTTATGATCAGCTAACCAATTAACGCCGATGACAACATCATAGGATCCCAAAGGTGCAACATAGAGATCAACTTCCGTGGAAAAGTTAGGTAAGTCAAGGACTGCCCCAAAAAGACACATACTAACTGTATGAACAGAGTTATTACCATACTGTATAGTCCAAGATTTATCCATTTTTCCAGCTTTTCTTTTAAGTTTAGAAGTGAGTTTACTAGAAATAAAACATTCAGTAGCTCTTGTATCAAAAAGAATAGTTACAGGTATGTCAAATAACTTACCAGGAACTTCTATAGGTGTCACTTGCCTTTCAGCTTGCTTTGTCTACTAGCAAAGCATGTATCTTATGTCGCTTGATTATGATCATCCTTCTTCAAAGGGCATTGGTTGTGTAGTGATCTTTGCCACAATTATAGCAGCCTCCTACAGGTCCCTTTTTAGGCTCAAAATTACTTCCAGCCTTAAAATTATCACGTTGGCCTCCATAAGACTTCTGCCCATTATTATAATTCTTGGCAAAACTATCCCTTACATTTCCAAGCAGCTTATTCATTGTCATTTTCTTATTATTATCCATGGAAAACTTATTTTTGTTGCCAAACTTTTTCCATGGTCCCTTCTTGGGTGCAAGAGAAGTTGAAGAAGGGTTTGAAATCTTCTTCCGCACTTCCTCTTTATGAGCAGAAATAGCCTTTAATTTCTGTTCTTGCCTTATGGATTTTTCAACAACCCCTTCCATAGTGGTTGGGCTGTGAACATCAACCTCTCCTCCAATCATGGGATTCAGTCCCATGATGAATTTCCATATTCTGAACTTCTCGTCAGTTTGATACTATGGAACGTACTTGAGGAGTTTCAGTAAACCGCTCCCAGTACTCAGTTATAGTTAGCTTCCCTTGAACTAAGTTCTGGAATTCTGTCATTTTTTGATCATAGAAAAGTTGTGGCAGCCAACGTTGCCTAAAATAGCCTTTAAATTGATCCCAAGTGATGTTAGTTTCATCAATATTTAGCTCAGCCTTATGGCTATCCCACCATGAAGATGCTTCATGGGAAAGCTGATATGCTCCCCAAATAGCTTTGGTTTCCTCCGAGAAGTTTCTTATTGCAAAGTACTTCTCCATTTCACTGAGCCAGTTCTCAGCTCCATCTCCTAATGTGGTGCCATCAAATTTAGGTGGACTTATCCTTTTTATATCATTAGTGAGTTCCACTGCCAACCTGGCCTTTTTGTTTTCTAGTTGGACAGGTACATTTCCATTGTTATTACCAACACCCATATCGGGGTTGTCCTCAGGAGGTGGCTGATTGTTGTTACCAGCTTCATCATCCTCCTCATTTCCCATCACTTGTTGTTCAAGTATAGCCAAATGATCTCTTGTGTCCAATAGGGCAGCAAGGATCTCATCAAGTTTTTGGGTTGTTGCCACCCCTTCCTCAGGTGGAGCATTATTCGCAATTTCCCCTTGTTCTAACCATTTTCTGTTACAAGAAAATTTAGGTTTTCATCAGATTATGGACACAATAGGTCCAAGAGCTGCAACCTTCAGCTCTGATACCAAGATGTAACATCCTCAATTTAATACCTTAGAACAAGAATTTTTTTTTTTTTGATTAATGTTCTCTTGTTCTAAATACATAATTTAGAACACACATATCATAACAATCATTCTTATAACAGATAACCATATGCAGTTGTAATGACTCGGTATACCACCGATCTATTCATTCCATGACTCAGTGAACTACCGATCTATTCATGCGTAACTTTGAGATTGAAGTTTTCAACTGAGCACTTTCATTCTCGTGGTTCTCTTCCCTATTCTAGGATTTTGAGTGCTCTATCCAAGGAACCTATCTGAATAATTGTTACCATTATTCATCGGCATCACGATCCTTAGACTAGGTGACATAGGACAACGCAATCAACAACTTGCGATACTTTGGCCAAAGGTTTGAAACATACTATTCATATTACTTATTCCTTGATGGCATACTCGTCAATCTAGAATACATCCTTCACCCCACTCTAATGTTATATAGAACGTCTTATACTGACCTCTGTCAGTCCCCTTGCCCCAAGTTTTCACTGGATCGGGTTAATATCATAATTCATGTTATAAGGATGCCCTTGAAGACTAGGGGTAAGTTGACATACTGGGTCAACCGATGTTAACCCCATGTGTCAAGGTACCCTGAGTCTCAAAGGGCTGCCTCATAACCTGTCTATGATCCTAACCAGTCCCGGAGGGAAATCTTGATCAAGTTTCAGTGTGTAAATCTTAATGATCAATGTAGAAGGGTGTTGCCATATGTCATCTGCATTGTTGTATCCTCGAGAAGATCCTAATCTTCTCGAAGGTACAACCCTGTAGTTGACATGTGTCAACATCCTACAAAACAGCCTCGGAAAGATGTACATACCTCCAAAAATTTACTTATGATGAGTTATATTTGGATTACAGGCCCTCCTAATTGGGTAGCCTTCCCTAACCCTGAGTCCACACTCCTTGAGTTACCTTCTGTAATTAGGTTCAGTTTCACAAAAGGGTTTTAATAGATTTAAAATTGTTTCAAGTTGTCGGTTGGTACCTAACAACCTTGTATCCACAAATAGGGCAATAGCCCTTAAGTTTTTCCCCATTAGGAAAATAACTAATCCAAAAAGGGTATGTAACAACCTTAGAGACTGAAACATAACAGACTTAATACCATTAAGTCATGGTGATTTATAACCATCAATATATATTGCTTTTGAATTAGAACATTAAGAGAGTATTAGGATTTTCTTCCAGTTATAGCTACATTTTAGGGCATAGTTCACTCTCAACTTTCCCTAATCATGCAATGGTCTGATTTCCAATTTAACCATAATCATATGATATAAGAATTACTAACCAGAAATATGTAGTATTCATCCACATAATTAAATAAAGCTTACTTAGGGAAATCCATCCGGACCCCATTGCATAGAATAATAAGAATGCACACTCATTCATACAAGTAATAGGAAGATCAATCCAACAACTAAATAACACAAACCACATAAGTAATATGTCCCCATTTCATTTATTCCCAAACCTATACAATTACAACCTATGCACTTCGGCATATTTTAATACAATAGTCTTCAGAACAAAGAGTAACTTTCTTCTATAGTACAATTAGAAAAATCATGTCAGAATTCTTCATAAAAACCAGATTAAACAGTCATTGCATCATATCAGATCTGCCTGCCTTTACCACTTTAAGATGACCATCTGTAAAAATTGCTAGCATGGGTCAATTCAGTGAATTGAGCATGATAAGCACTAATCCTTAAAACAATTGCATTCCACCAATTGTTTTCATTAAACAATCCTGTTTAAATGACATCAATTTCATCAAATCCAAAATCATGATTCACACTAGTTTTCCTTTTTCCAATGACTTTATATCGTAACTCAAATCACAAACATAATTTCAACTTAGTCTATTTCAGATGATTTGTTTAATACAAGAAAATAAGAAAGGACATTCTGTATCATATGTACCTAATCATAAGCAAAGCCGAGAATAGTGTCAATCATGTTTATTTCACTCCAATTAAAAGAATAAAACCTTTTTAAGGTGTGCTTCCAACAGGTTCGTATAAAAGCAATTTGAGCAAGAAGAGATTATTGTCTCATGCAAGATCACCCAGCAAACTACCATTAACTCTATTATACCAATTTTCAATCATTGATAAGTATGCAAAATTCTAACTACAGGGCTACCTTTATACAAGAGATAACAAACTGAGTTTAAATTCAAGACAATGGTACTGCCAGTAAATGAAAGGAGTCTTCTAAGTTAAGATCTCACCACTTACAATTTCTTCCCTCTTATTCTTAATAGTCTTGTCATCTCATAACCAGATAGTAGAGTTCCTTATAGGAATTCTAAAGAAGAGAACACTATAATTTCAAGAGAGAGTGAGTGTGAATACCTTCGTATTTCGAAATCCTATAATTTCTTTCCTTCATAACTTAGAGGAAGGAGCAGAGAAAATCAGAACTTTATTTTAATCAAGTTCAGAACTATACTAACATCCAAGTAGTAATGTACATTCTCTCATCCAATCAGGTAAGAAGAAGGCAAGTAAAACAATACTTACATTTAACCAAAAGCTCAGATCAAATAGAGCCACCTTCGGATTTGCCAATAGATCACTACGATCTTACAACTATACATTAAACAAAAGCCAATAACATTTTCTTTACATAAAACATTATAAACGATCTAATCTCATACCACAATCCTGCTCTAAAGTAAACAAGTCTACATTTCCTTCATTACTCGAACCATTTGGGTCTAAGAGTTAGGATAACCTTCCCATTACCTATTTATTACCAATGGATCAAAACTAAATTATTTCAACCATTGCACAGTTAGGTTGTTATATCATTTCAAGATACCAAACCAAAAATGCATGTACAGAGTCAATAATAGAATTCTAAATATAGATTCAACAATGCCTCAAAAGCCATCCTACTCATACCATAGTAGTTATCAATGCTTTAACTATACAAAATAAATAAATCATTCAGTTGCATATGGATCATTTCAACCCAAATTTCAACTACAAAAGGAAAAGCATTAGCTGAACGTAAATAAGCTTATCAACGTTGAAGTCGTTGTTTTTATTTCAAAGTAGAATTCCGACATTGTGAAATGCGGCCCTAAGAAATAGATTCCACAGTCACCTCAGGGTAAAACACTGTCATATCTCAACCACACATTAAACATAATTTCCATTAAGGCAGATCCAAGATTAATCCGTGAATTTCCAGAGATACAGAGTTTATCCAAATACATTTTCTCTTCCTAATATCCATGTAAAATCACAAAAACAATAGTTTAACCAAATACTTCCTTGCTCACAAAACTTGTATTCATAAGAACATTCATACCCTTTTAAAGTAAAAAGTACAGGCTTAGATTTCAAACAACCTTTCCAACTCACGTGACTAAAATAATCGAGTTTCACTAATTAATCTAACATTCCAACCACAAATTCAATTACCTACTTTCCGAACATGGACCAGTAATAGTTAGAGTCCATACGATGAAGCAAACAATCATTTAATCCAATCATATTCGAAGCAAAAATAATTATAGTGGTGTTTTCAAACACGTTATCACTATGCAAGCATTCTTTCATGGAGGTAGTTTCTAATCAAATACCTTCGATAGATAAAGAAAAACTTACAACATTTCCAAACAGAAAGCAAAACTCCATAATGGATTCACAACATGGAAACAAGAATAATAAAACAGGTTTCATCCAGGATCCAAATACAACCCAGAACCCCAAATCAACATAAAACCCAAATCATTGTTACCAGCCAAGTCAAAATATGCATATATCATCAGAACAGAGTTGTTCTAATGAAAACATTTAAAGGAAAGCAAGATTTTTAATAGTTAGGGCCTATCATGCCTGATAGTGTCGCTAAAAATTTGAAGAAGACCTCTGAATGCGCTCGCACCTTCTCTTCTTCTTCCACGAAAGATTAAACAACAAAATATTGTTACCTCCATGCCTTATATACTTCCCCGACAGAGAAGTAAGTTTGAAACTCTCAAAATTGCCATGCAATGAAGAGTAGATGGCTGGTTCGAAGAACCAGTGCTCATGCAGAGTGAAAAATGGAATGCATGAAAAACAAAACAACCAAGCAAAATTCCACTTGCATGCCTTCCCAAGCAATCCGCGCTCGAGGCCCTATGCACATTAATTGCATTTATTTTTATTCTCCCACCTATTTTCCATTGCCACCGACTGCCAAAGTTGGTGAATGCCAAAACAAAATAAACAAACATTCCCATCCTTAGAGATACCGCCACGTAAGACTCTCTTAGCAAATTTACCCTCCGCTAAACCTGGAAGCACTCCCTATCCTTCATCCTTATCCTTTCTTAAATGCCATGGAAACCACCGCCCATGACTCGACCCTCCTTAGGTCCCCTTCATAGCATTAGTTTAGGATAGGTTAGTGACTTAGGTTAGATCATAGGATATGACATTAGTCTCATTTCCATAGGATATAACATTAGTCACCCTCCATAGTGATAGGTTTAGTTAACCCTTAGGAGTATTAAGCTCATAGTTTTAGGACTAGGTTAGATTAACTAACCTTGCAACATTAGGTTATAGTTTAGGTTAAAACTAATAACCTTACTGATTCTAGTCTAGGTCCCCAAGATAGGACTAATCAGTAATAGAGTTCAAACAAGATAAAACATTTCCTGGATCAGATTCCGTTTGGCATCAAGAAAATTAAGCTTTAGATATAAAACATACACATCTTACCTGGCTTAAGGTCAGGTCCTTCCCGATGCTATGATAACTGGAACCAGATTCTGATTACCATGATCAGCCAGAGTTAACCTCCGGAATTGAACATTCAAAGCTCAGTCAGACTTAGTAACTCTCAAAATGTCAATACAATTTGTTCATCCTGAATAAAATTAAAACATCCCTTGGATCAATGCAACTGATCCAAGGTTGAGTCATAAAGGTGGATAAATCCACAATCTTCCAGAAATCAGATTGTACTCAAATGCGAAGAATGAAAGAAACAAAAGAGTCCAAGCATATTCCGGTTCAGTCAAAGATCTTAAGAGTAGAAAAGATATAATCCATATCAAGCATGACTTCCCAAAACCAAAGGAACATGTCCTTACTCTTCTCCATCTCTCAATTCTTCCTTACTTTTGCATACTCCTTTTACACCCACCATTTCTACATATCTACTTCCTCTCAATTTCGTCACCCCTAGGCTACCCATTTTCAATATCCATGGTGACCCTTAAGAGCATCTCCGAGATTTTCATGTGGCATGTCTAGATTATACAGTGATCATACATTATTAGCAAATCGATTTCCTTGAATCCTTTAAGATTATGATATGCATTGGTTTTATGATCTACTTTTTCATTTGGTAACTTCCTTTACGCATTTAGCCAATGCTTTTCTATCTCATTTTTTAATCAATATCAGCACTAAGATATTTTATTCCCAACTTGCACAAATTAAACAAAGACCCAATGAACATCTAGCAAACTATGTATTACATTATAAGAACAACCTAGCTAAGATGAAAAAAATTCTTGTTGATTCAAAATTACAAGATATTTTTGTTCAAAGCCTCTTACCGCCACTACAAGGAGTATCATCTTTGATACCTCTCTTTTATTTCACCAATTATGTCATATGCTCAAAATGTGTGAAGTCAAACTACTCTCTATGGGAAAGCTCAAATATCAAGATACTTCTTCATCTTCTTCTAATAGGTTTCAATCCAAGTCAACATTCAAACCTTCTCCTAAACCCACTGAAGCAAAGGCAACTTTCAATGTTGTCTCTCTTGAAAAGCTTCAATGGAAACCTATAAATCTTACATTCACTAAATTACCATATGTACCTCGATTTCTATTACCTTAACTTCTCAAAAGAAATTTAATTACTCTTTCAACACCTCTCAATATTGATCAATCTCACCCCTGTGGCCACAATTATGATGAAAATGCTAAATTTTACTATCATTAATGCATTGGACATTCTACTAATCATTTCTTCAATTTCAGGTATCTCATATAAGATCTTATTGAAAATAGTTCACTGGAGTTCCCTACTCCATCTTCTTCTTCTTCTAAACTAGTCAATGATAGTAAAAATCTCAAAATCTTCAACGAACCTTTGCCTAAGAAAAACACGCAAACTTTTTATTCTTCTACCAATCATACATATCATGTTGTGCCCCCTCCTTCATCGGGGCCCCTTGATTTTCTTGTCACTTCTGTTGATGCATCACCACCAGCTATTTCATTTTCTGATTACGATTATCATGCAACATTCTCTTCTGATTCACTACACATCAATGCTTCTATTGGTTCATACACTATTAATAATACCATGATCTATCCAGAGGATCCTATCAATGTGTGCTCTATTGCACTTCTTATGGCTATCAAATGTCTAATATCTATTATTTCATATCTAGTTCCTACTTTTTTAATTATGTTTCCCATCACAATTGGTCCTCTTACTATGCTTATGTTATTCATTGTGGTACCTTCAATAAAAGGTTGTGACATGTTCTTAGGTCTCCATTAGCTCCATGCCGCTCAATTTATTCCATCCATGAATCATATATGTCTTAAGTGAATTTACAATAAATAATTTGTCACTATTAAATGAGCTCCAACATGCACACTATTACATCTACCTCCTCTTAATGACATCCTTCCATGAGCTATAGTATCTAGTCTTCTAGGGCCTCTCAAATATAAGGAACATTCAACACCTAGTTCTCCTATTCACACACGTCCTACTTCGTGACGTTCTCATCCTCATAGGTCCACTAGTCTATCTCATCAACATAAGTCCCCTACTTAAGCAAAGTGACATGTTCACCACCTCTTAAGTCCTCCTCACATAGGTGTTCACCACCTCTTAAGTCATCTTCACATAGGTGTTCACCACCTCCTTCACCTCATAGGTATACTTCACATAGGTGTCCACCACCTCTTTACCAACTAGGTTGCCTTCACATATACATCATTTTTCACATACACCATCGATCTTAGGGCATTGTCACAAGCATTTATCTCCTCAGACATTAGGTGGAGGATCCTTTCCCTTCACTCTCATTAGATAGCTTACTTTTCATCACAAACTTTGGTGGCATCACGATTACTCCCCTTCTAATATCATCGCTGACTATCACTTACACTATTATGCTATGTGCTTCATAATTCTTATTTCTAAGCTCTCTTACACATCTTTATATACAATGGGCATCGTTATTACCCTATACTGCACTCTAGTTCCATGTTTCATACTCAATTGATGAGGGTATAAATCTGAAATGAATTCACATCGTTTCTCTCTTCACGTTTTATTCTTCAAATTCTATTCTATCTAGCTTACAGCTTTTCAAACCATTTCCCAATGACGAACTCTTATTCTATAATCCAATATTGATTGTTGAGGGGTCCTTTATAAATGAACCTCATCTCATACTCATCCACATCTTTGGGGGCATGATGCTCCTATCCATCTTCACATTCACATTGCATACCATTCCATCTCACTCATACACTAGATATTGAATAACTTGGTTGCACTTATTCTTGTTTTCTTATACTTACATGTACACTTTGTTTCCCATGATAGATGGATATTGTTATAGAAATATTGTTCATAGTGTGAACACTTAGGAGTGGTTTGGGTTATTTGGTAGTAACAGCTTTTAATATTTATAAAATAATATATGAGTGTGCAAAACAAAGGTTGTAATGCATAACTCATAGTTGATAGATATTTGGGATATTGAGAGGACTTAGAGATTAGCCTTGACTCCTTACTTAGAGGATTTCATTGAGCTATTTATATGTAATCTCTCCATTGGGAATTTTTCCTAATAAATTACAATATCTCCGGTTTTATTATTTTATTGTGTAAAGTTTTGTTTTTTAATTGATTAAATCATGGATATTTACAAGAGATACTTAGTATGTCAATATATTTTCTATATACATATGCATGTTCACTTAGTATTTTAGAGTGAATGCATATATCTTATAGGTCCTTACATGGTGTAATGATTCTTAGCACTATACCTCTTACCACCACATCGAGGCTCCCTGGGGACATCTACTTTCTCATAGACTCACACATGTTATTGTTTCATCATTTTCTACTTCATATTTTTACTAAGACACTACTTGTTCCATTGGTACATACACGCTTTGACATACTTTTTATCTCTCTAACATGTTAACGGGTGCTTCATGTGCAACATTTGCTTTGCAGGACTATTTGCCACCATGGTTGTTTGATACATTTTTCTTGTCATTGCTTTCTACTTATATGTTATTGTTTGTGGGCTATGCCCTATGTCTTGTTTGATCACTACTTGTATGCTTTTGGTTACTTCAGCCTTAATTATCTTGTGACATTGTGAGTGATGTCTCATATTTGAAACCCAATTTTTGCGGTCTATCTTGTATGCACATTTTCTTGTTACATTATTTTCTATAACATGCTTGCTACTTTTGCTACTAACACATGTATCTAGCCACTTTATTTTCATGTGCCTTTATTTCTACCATGAACATCACCTCCCCGATAGGGTTACAATTCATTTCAGCATTAGGGCCCCTCTTTTGGGCCACACACTCCTAACGACATCACATGCACCCCAAATAAAGGAAGCATACATTGGGTGAACAAATCGCCCAAAAAAGAAGCTTAGAGCTACAACATAGTACATTATAAAGATAGAATCAAAATAGGAACATAATTACATAATGACCTGTAATCTGAATTAGGTCCTCAAAGATAGCACGACATGAACTCGGGCTCATATAGGAGTTCTGGGTTCTGTGTCCTCCCTAGGTGCTAATGTCCTAGGGGCACACACAATTAGTTTCTCATATCAACATAGTTCACATAATCCTTCAGAGTAGTTTGAAAATATCAGGCACAGTCCTCCAACAAATAGAATACATTTTATCTCCTACATTCACTTCAATTAGTATAATTTGGAATAAATCAAGGACAACATGAAAAAATAGGGACACGCCATTTGCGGTAGTGTTTACTTACCAGAAGATTCATGGAAGGAGAGTAACATTATACCTCTCTCCCTAACACTTTTTCTTTAGCATGAGATCACCCAAAAAAATCACACTTGGCGTGATATTACCCAAAAAAATCATCTTGGCATGAGATCTCCTAAAAATCATTCTATACAGCATTTTTAGGACACTTTTATATCCTTTTACATTCTTCTACATCAGGTACACACTTTCCTTTTTAAATACTTTCACACTTTTACATACTTATACACATTTTTCTCTAATTTATCATATACATGACTTTGACTACATTCTTGTTCTTGTTTTTATAGGTTTTTCCTTACAAGAATCAACATTCATAAACACAACATGCATAAGAAAATTCACAACAACATGTATAACATGGTACAACACATACACTTCATCCTTAAGGTCAATTTATCTCCCTAGTTTCCATGCTTTATTTTTGTATCATTCCACGCTTCGCTTGTCCACTTGGAATTTTCTTTACCAAACACTATGCATGGTTATCAGTACGCATATCTTATCTACTTTATGTTATCTAGTATTCACTCAATGACATAAAGTTGGGGCAATGTAGACACTAAACCCCGCACTTGCATACATTTCTAGGTCCTAAACACATACTAGCATTTGTATGATTCCTAAGAAAGAAAACTAGTAATTGATGACCTGTCTTTGGGCCTCTTGTTTTTGGTTCTTACTTTTTATTTGGTCTTACATACCCCACATGCCCAGCTTGGTATTTTACTTATTTATATTTTATGGCTCTAGACACCAAAACCTAGCTAGGACATGATCGCCTAAGAACCAATGTCCCTCTAGGTGCCACCGAACCTTTTCCAACTTACTCACTTCTTTTACGTATCTTTTATATTTTGTGCACCTTTTTCACTTATTGGTCATCCTTCTAGTTGTTAATTATGAAATTCAAACAAGGGAATCATATAAATACATAGCTATGTGTTCAAAATCAAGGACCAAGCACTAAGCATATACTATCATCACCTAAGCTTACATCCAAAGGCACCTAAATCACTTCAAGGCATCCATCTAGCATTCATTCAAGGGATAAGGGATTGCATTTCTGCATACACAACATAGGAAGGGGAAGTTCTTTATTCCATCCACACATTCTATTACATTCTTACATATAGATACATCTTGTTATCAATTGCACTTGCACAAGGGCATCATAGGGCATGATTCTTACACACACTCACTAGAACTACATAGAGTCTGAGATGTAGTGCAGCACTTGGTTGTAAGTTCACTCTTAGGGTGACCGTTGGGGTAAATCTGACTCCTCATATTACATCTTTCTTTTTTGGATTTGATGTGGTATTGTGGGTTTTACATGTGATATATATTTTTATATTACAGGTACCCTCAGTGATCAAATAGTGACACACAAGCGATCAATAGGGAATATTTGTGACACTTGTGTGACACTGTAAAAATTAGATTCTAACCATTTGCATAGTCAAGAGTGCCTAATAGAAGTATCTAAGCACCTGTGCATCCTAGTCTATCCGTGGGTGCCCATGTCCAACATCATCTCGAGAGCTCCATAATTCATCCTCAAGATTGACAACATAGTTCACCTCATGTGAAATAGCTTTCCTAGTTCATAACACTTGTAACAAGCACAAATTAACTAAGGTATTATGTTTATACCTCTCACTTAGGGTTTTTTACTTTACTTACTTATGGCTTGTGTTATATTATATTTAGGATTTGTATATCATATTTTACATTTAGTTACTCGTAATTAGGGTTTAAACAAAAAAATTAAGTTAGGTTTGTTGTTTTTTGAGTGAAAATATCACATTTGACATATTCTTGATCAATGATTTGAGATCATCTATCTCATTGGAAGGATCGGATGTAAGAACTATCTTTAGACTCAAGAATTGGGGTAAGAGAAGATTGAATTTCTTGGGTAATCTCTAAAAAGAGGATTTAATGGTCTAGGGGCTATTTCGCCATCTTGAATCAAAAAATTCTTATCTTGAATAGTTGCCTCATAAGCAGCAGGTAATGCCATATATCCCATTGACTAAATCATTACTGCAATATTAGAATTAAGATCTCTAAAAAAATATTAAAAAATCACCTTGAGGAGATGGCCTTAGGAGTGGAATTCTTTCCATGTATTTTGAAATTTGAAGTCAAGTCCATCATTAGCTCACAAGGGGCCCTTTTGATAGATTTTATTACTCCAATAAAGAGATATTATCTTCGTTTTCTTCAAAATGCTTGCAAAGCTTCTCCCAAGATCATCACATGTATAAATAGAAGCGGTGTTGTAGACTTCTACATGATATAATTTATGTTAAATCCTAATTTCAAATTCACATATAATAAGTAAATGTTAAAGTATAGATTTGACACAGGTAATAAACTAGAGAAATATGAAACCCTAAGTGCAAGAGAGAGAGAGAGAGAGAGGAAAATCCATAGTTGATTAGCATTTGATCTCGGGGTTGTGCAAGCTAGGAAAATTGATGAATAGGAAGGGCATATTGTCACAACTATGCTCTATAAATTATGGAACTATAAAACAAGTATGAATCAAGGCGCCTAGATCGGGGCGAGGGTGCCTAGGTGTCAAAGTCCTCTTATAGACACCCATGACTGTGGCAGAGCTCGTAACCTAGTTTTTTTGTGTCGTAAGATGGTCACTAGTATTCATATTTGGTCACCTGTATGTTACACTATGATCGCAGAATTCACCTGTAACCTACAAAGAGATGATGACTTAAAAACCTTCAAACTACATCAAATACCAAAAATAAAAGATGCAATATGGGAATCAATCGACCTCGGTGGTCACTTGATAGAGTGAACTTACAAACAAGCACTAAATTACATCTTATATTTCATATAGTTCTTGTGTGTGTGTGATAGAATTGTGCCCTAGGAAGCCCTTGTGCAAGTGTACTGATAGCGAGAAATAGCTAGATCTACCAATGTAAATATATGTGTGGATGGAAAAATGTTCCCCTTCCTATAAAGTGGCTAGAAACATGTGTTACTAAAAATTTGAAAGTATGTAATGGAAGACAAAGTATTCAAGCAAGTAGACAAGATAGACAACAAAAAGTGGGTTTCGTACATGGGATATCGCTCATAATGTCATAAGACAATCGGGCCTAAGCGGCCAATATCATACAAGTAATGACCAAAAAAGATATAGGGCATAGCTCACAAACATTAGCATATAATAGCAAATAGTAGCAAACAAAGTATCATATAACCATGGTGGAAAATAGTTCTTTGCAAACAAATGTTTCACATGAAGTACTCATTAGCATGTTAAATAGATAGAAAGTAGGTCAAGATGTGTATGCATCGATAGAATAAGTAGTGTACTAGTAAGAATATGAAGTAGTATTTAATGAAACAATAGCACTTGTAATGTGTGAGAAAGTAGATGTAGATGTAGACACAAAATCACGCACTTTAAGTCAAAATTTAGTTTGAGACTCATACTACTATTTATATAGTTCTCAAGTGGAAAGAGTAATAATTAACCCATGTATTTAGCCATTTTTACATTTCTTGTTGTCGTATATTTTATCTTATAATTGTACTTTCCCAAAGATGTATTTTCATTTTACGTTTTTCCTATTTCGATCTGGGCACCCAACCAAGACTAGGGTATCCTGTGCACCTTCATCCTCCGGGGTTCCCGATCCTCTTTTCACTTTACTCTCACCTTTTGGGCACTTTCTATTTGTTTTAGCTTTCTACCTTTTGGTGGTCGGCCTTTTCGTGGTTGATTACGAAATTAAAGCAAGAGAACCCTATAGATATAAAGATATGAGACCATAATGGGGTACCAAACACTAAGCATCTATTATAACCATCTAGAGTTGCATCCATCAAAGGCACCTAAAGCTACATGTGCATCCATCTATCTCCATCACATGCCACACAAGGTTGATTCATCTATATCACACTTCATAAGATGATCTATAGGGATCCAAAATGAATCTACTTCATCAAAACAATCAACATGAAGAAGAAAAAAATAATACACGGAGGTTCTATCTATTTAGTGATAGGACCACCGCCCTATAAGGCGGTGGTTACGTAACCTTTTCCCTACTAGCACGGCGGTCTTGGGACCTTTGTTCGCATTGGGCGGTGGTCCTAGCTCTTGTGGACAAAAATAAAATATGACACAAATAGTCCCAAAATTCCAAAGGGTGTCCATGTCTCTTCTTCTGCATGACCTTTCCCATTCTCCAGTGCACATGGGAGAACATGAGAAAGGCTATAAATGCATGTTATGGAAGAGAACAAAGGCATCAAAGCATGAAGCAAGTGAGTAAGAAGCTCTTAGTGTTGGAATTGTGATTTGTAGAAGCAAGGAGTAATTGAGACAGAGAAAGCAAGTAACTAGGAGGAAGTGTGAGATATTATCTACTTCTCTTTCATACTTATTGTAATTTTTGTACTTATTATTGAATTGGCCAATAAAAGTGGGAAGAAAGAGAAATTTCCCTTCCTGACTAGTTTTTCCTCCTCTAGAGGTTTTCCAAGATAAAATTGTTGGTGTATGAGTCTATATTCTTTCCCTTTCTACAAATTGTTGATTCTAAGCACAAGTATAATTCATTCACTAGCTATCTCTGTTATTTTCTAATAGAAAGTAGAACAACAACGATTAATTGTGATTCTGTGGATAATTCCAAAGTTGAAGAGTTTACAGATCATTTTGGTATCAGAGCTAACAATTATCAGGACTGTGGTATTCATTCTTGGATTTGTATGACAATGACGAGATCTAAAGGTGAAGAGGCTTTACCTTGCGATCTAGAAATTTCTACAAAGAAGTGGAAACAGAGAATTTGGGGACAAATGGAGGAAGAAAACTTGGTCGTAGAATCGAGATGCTAGAGACCATGATGGATAGAATGTTTAGAAGGAAAGAAGAGCTTTCTGATTTACAAAAGACAGCTTCTGTCAAACAAGACTCCATGGACTCAGTGGTTTGGGGCTTAGCTGAAAATTTTGGCATAGGAAGGAGCCACCATGAGGAAAGTTATGGGGAAGAGCATGAAGAAGAGACTTCAAACACAAGAGAAAAGGTAAAATCTGATCATACTCCTTTTAAAGTTGAGATGAAAGTTGATATTAAAAGATTTGAAGGACAAGTAGATGCGGAGTTGCTTGATAAATGGTTAAAACAGTTAGAAGTCTACTTTAGCATCCATAATGTCACTGAGGCACAAAGGATCACCTTTGCACGTCTCAAAATGGAGGGACACACTCTGGTTTGGTGGGAAACCCATCTAACCACTTGTGAAAATAAGAAGCATCCTATTGTGAAATCTTAGCAAGAATTTAAAGAATTACTTAGAGCTAACTTCTATCCTATTGGCCATAAGACTGACCAAATGATTAAATGGCAAAGTATTTTAGACAAGGTAGTGGTCAAAGTGTGTAGGACTATACTATGGAGTTTCGGAGGCAAGCCATGTTGCTTAACATGGACTTGGAGGATGAGGATATTCTGACCAAGTACTTGGGAGGACTTCACACTCACCTTCGAAGAAAAGTCATCTCCACAAAGCCCAAATATCTCAACGAAGCATGCGTACATAGGCGTACTACATAGATGATGAAAAGAAGTAAGGAGAAGCAGAGCCGAGGGCAAAGTAGTTGATAAATCAGTAGAGAAAAAAGAGTATGGGAAAACAAGTAACAAGGGTAAGTGGAAAGGGAAAGGTAAACAAGCTGCCATACTTTAAATACTTGTAAAGATCCCAAGAATTTTTGCAAGAACTATGATATTAATGGTCATACTAACGCTACATGTTGGAAGTTGCATCGGAGTTACATCGAAGAACCAAACCAAGGACTCAAAGAAGTCCATGACAAGCTGTAAGAATAGAAGGGGAGGTGGAAATCGAAGATGACTCTGATGTAGATGAAAGGCTTGGATGCATGACCACCAACATGGACAACTAGGAAGAGGAGATGAGTAGACTATTCCAGATCAAAATCCAGATCAAGATAACTAAGGTAAATGCTTTGGTTGATACCGGTTCTCAGTCTAACTTGATTTCTGAAGCAGTTGTAAAGAAGCTTGGTCTTGAGACTTACGAGCATCCACACCCTTATCCTTTGGGTTGGGTGAAGAAGGGTGTTGAAATTTAGGTAACAAGAAGATGTAAGGTCAAGTTTGGGATAAATTCCCAGTATATTGATGTTTTGGAAGCTAACGTTATTCCACTTGATGCTTTTGATGTTGTATTCGGGAGTCCTTACTTGTATGTTAGGGATGCTATATTTATGAGGAGGGAAAACTAGTATAGATGGGTCAAGGATGGGATCAGCTACAACATTTGGGCACACCAAAGCGTAAGACATGGGTTACTATGGTAAGTGCTAACCAAGAAAAATGACTTATTCAGGAAAATCATAATCAGTTTTGTTTACTTTTATTAAAGGATAAACAAGATGGGGTAGAAGTTGTAGAGATTTCTAACCAAGGAAAGCATGATTTGGATAGTATTATTCAGTCTTTTCAGGAAGTATTTCAGGCTCCTAGTGGGTTACCACCAAAATGGGAAGTAGAGCATGAGATTCAACTATTGCCAGAATCCCCTCTACCGAACATTGGGTTGTATAGGAAATCCTTGCTTGAGAGTACTGAAGTAAAGAAACAACTTCAGGAACTAATAGACCAAGGGGTGATACGTCGAGCACCTCACCATGCGGTTTGTCTACCGTGATGGTGCAAAGAAGGATGGTTCTTGGAGAATGTGCATCGACTACCATGCTTTGAACAAGATCACCATAAAGAACAGATATCCACTTCCCGCATAGATGATCTCTTGGACCAGCTTCAGCATGCCAAATTTTCATGAAGTTGGATCTCAAGTCAAGTTATCACCAAGTCAGAATGAAGGAGGAGGATATATGGAAGACTACCTTCAAGACAAAATAGGGTTTGTATGAATGGTTAGTACTTCCTTTTGGGTTATGCAATGCACCCGCTACATTTATGAGATTGATGAATGATGTATTGTGGGATTTCATATATTCATGTGTCATTGTATATCTAGATGATATCTTGATTTTTAGTGCCACATGGGAAGAACATCTAACTCATTTGCAGCAAGTCTTGCAAGTTCTCAAGGAGAAACAACTACTTTGTAATATGAAGAAATGTGAATTTTCCAAATAGTCACTTGTCTATCTTGGGCACGTGGTTGGAGGAGGAGAGCTACGAGTGGATCCAAAGAAGGTGGAAGCCATCACTAATTGGCCAACACCAACAAGAGCCACAAAACTAGGAGTTTTGTGGGAGCAGTACAAGTACATGTGGAAGTTCATTCTGGGCTTCTCCGTGATTGCAACACCTCTACACACAAGTGGCCGCAAAGAGTAAGAGTTTTGACTGGGGTAAGGAATAAGACAAATCCTTTGAGTTATTGAAATACAAGATTAGTCATGCTCCAGTACTTGCTCTTCCTAATTTGCAGTAGCCTTTTGAAGTAGAGACAGATGCCAATGATTATGCTATGGGTGTAATGTTTCTTCAAGGAGGTAAACCCATATGCTATCATTCTGAAACTTTCACTTTAGTAGTTAAAGGATATTCATTATATGATAAGGAAATGTATGCACTATTTTAGGAAATTAAAAATGGAAGCATTATTTGTTGGGTAAAGAAACTATTGTGCACACTGACCACAAACCTCTCCAGTATTTGCAAGCACAGTCTAAATTACAACAGGCAAGACACTACAAATGGATGGGGTTTCTTCAACAGTTCCATCTGGTGATCAAATACAAGAAGGGTAGTACAAACTTGGTGGCAAACATGTTGTCTAGGCCACCCACATAGGAGAATTTTTCTTGTTTGGCCACTATCTCTCAGATCGAGCCCTTCATGAAGGAAGCTTACGGAGAGGCATATGCCCAGGACAAAGACTTTGGGGTGACATTTTAGTAGTTGTAGTCCCAAGGGGATGAAAGGATAGGGATTGAAGATTTTTATCTCAAAGACGGGCTGCTCTACCGATGGGGAAGCTTTGCGTGCCAAAAGAAGAGAGAATTCTATTGATGAGGGAAGCACATACCTCGAAAGTAGTGGGACATTTTGGTGTTGGTAAGACCCTATCCCACTTGCAAAGGTACGTGTATTGGCCCAATATGCAAGAAGAAGTATCAAAATTTATACGGGGATGTAAACTTTGTTGTACTAGTAAAGCCTAAGACTAGGAAGGAGGGTTTGTATATGCCTTTTCAGTACCTACTCATCCGTGGGAGGACATTTCTATGGATTTTGTAGGAGGATTACCTATGTCTAAACATGGCCATGACTATCTATATGTTGTTGTTGATAGATTCAGTAAGATGTGTGTTCTTATGGCATGTAAAAAGATAGTAAAAGCACATGAGGTAGAAGATATTTTCTTTTCTAATGTATGGGTGCATTTTGGTTTGCCAAAGTCTATTGTTTTTGACAGGATTCTAGGTTCTTGGGGAAGTTTTGGACTACTTTGTGGGACAAGATGGATACCAGGTTACAGAGGAGCACAACTTTCCATCCACAGACAGATGGATCAGATAGAGGTGGTAAATAGACTTTGGTACAGTTGATCAGAGGGTATAACAAAAAATATCCAAGGACTTGGGATGAGTCCTTAGCCTACATTCAACATTCCTATAACCGGGAAGTACACACATCCACTATGAAGTCACCGTTTGAAGCATGCTTGGGATATCTACCTAGAAATCCACTGGACATAGTAGTTGGCAGCGAAGGATGAGGAGGAGACATGAGACACAGAGGTGACTAGAGAAAACAAATTCATTGAGAGGATCTAGAAAATCCATCTCAAAGTCAAAGAACAACTAGAGAAATCTCAAGCCAAGTACAAAGCTAGGCACGATCAACATAGAGAGAACATAAGCTACATGTTGGAGATAGAGTTTGGCTTTACTTGAGTAAGGAGAGATTACAAGGTCAAGCATGGAAGCTCAAGCCACTACGATATGGGCCCTTCACCATATTGGAGTAGGTTGGAGAAAATGCTTTTCGACTTGATTTTGCCATCATTTATGAGGATGTACTCTATAGTAAACTGTGAGAACTTGCACCTATATGAGCCATCCATGCTAGATGAAGATGAAGGACTACAGTTGCTACCTTCCATTGAGGATTGCATCTTGGACTCATAAGGTGAATTGGAGGAGGATGTAGTGTTGCTGCAGCAGAAGGTTAGAGAGACTAGGAGAGGTCCACAGGAGTCTTGGCAGATTGGACTGAAAGGAAAGACACCAAGGTAGGCCGGTGGTACTCAAAGGAGCAAGTGAGGGAATTATTTCCTCATCTACTCCCCCACTAAGATTTTGTGGGACCAAAATCCTCCTAAGAAAGGGAGGTGTGATCCATAGGGATCCAAAATGAATCTACTTCATCAAAACAATCAACATGAAGAAGAAAAAAAAAAAATGATACACTGAGGTTCTGTTTGTTTAGTGATAGGACCACCACCCTATGCAAGGTGGTGGTACAAACCGCCACCCCCAACCAGGGGCGGTCTTTAGACCACCGGTCTACATTGGGGGCAATGGTCCTGGCTCTTGCAGATAGAAAATAAAATATGACATGAATAGTCCCAGAATTCCAAAGGGTGTCCATGTCTCTTCTTCTGCATGACCTTTCCCATTCTCCAGTGCAGGAGAACATGAGAAAGGCTATAAATGCATGTTATGGAAGAGAACAAAGGCATCGAAGCATGAAGCAAGTGAGTAAGAAGCTCTTAGTGTTGGAATTGTGATTTGTAGAAGCAAGGAGTAATTGAGATAGAGCAAGCAAGTAACTGGGAGGAAGTGTGAGATATTATCTACTTCTCTTTCATACTTATTGTAATTTATGTACTTATTATTGAATTGGCCAATAAAAGTGGGAAGAAAGAGCAATTTCCCTTCCCAACTGGTTTTTCCTCCTCTAGAGGTTTTCTAGGATAAAATTGTTGGTGTATGAGTCTATATTCTTTCCCTTTCTACAAATTGTTGATTCTAAGCACAAGTATAATTCATTCACTAGCTATCTCTGTTATTTTCTAATAGAAAGTAGAACAACAAATGATTAATTGTGATTTTGTGGATAATTCCAAAGTTGAAGAGTTTATAGATCATAAGAGGGGAGTCTATTATTTCCATGCACACATTTACTACATTCTACATCTATTTATGTGCCCACTACACAAAGTGTCTGACACAAGAGGAACCTAGGGCATGATTTTGAAACACACACCTAGAACTACATTAGGTCGAGATGTAGTGTAGTGCTCATAGTGATTATTACATCAATTTTGCAACTAAGGAAAGTCCAACCCCTTTATATGCATCTTTCATTTTCAGGGTTTTGATGCTTTGTCTGGGGTTTTGCAAGTGATTCTTCGATCTTTGGATTACGATACTTGACATTCAATGGTTCAAAGACATTAGTACGATGGGAAGAAAACACGTGTGAACATCCAAAAACACTCTAAAGGAGGTTCCTTGGTCATTTCTGCAGGACAGGGGCACCCGAAGTGCCCTTATCCCTTTCCACACACCCCAGTTTTCCTAGATAGTCTAGATCTACATCTTTTGGGGCTTTTGTGAAGCATTTTCCTCCTCATGTTCATCATGTCTTCTCTACAACATAGTTCCACATCTTCGTCTAATTAGCTAAGGGTTTCTTAATTCTCTCTTACACATTAGTGTTTCACATTTCATTTCCTAGATTTTTGGTTGTATTCACTATATTTTATTATCATTTATTTATTGATTCTATATAATTAGATTACAATAGAAAAAATAACCATATTTCCTATTTTAGTTAATCATTTGTGTGAACCCAAGTGATCCAAGATTTCATTTTGATCATGTCTTCTCCTTATTATTTCATGACTCAATCATTTTATCATTATTTCACACCAACTAAAGTCTCTAGTATACATGATATTGTTCTTGATTTCATGCAAGTGCATACTCAACATCCTCCTCACTTTGTTACCTCTAGTATTGACCCATCAATTAATGTTGTTACTACTTGTCACACTCATCCTCCTATGTTTCCACCCACTACTCTTCCTCCACCTATCACTTCCTCGAATCCTTTGGCTATAAGGGTTACGATATCATAGAACAACTTAAAAACACACAAATTAATATTTCTATCTATGAAATCTTATGCAATGCACCAAACTTTCCTCAAATGATAGAAGTGTTCCTTAGTTCCATTCATCTATAAATTGATAATTTTGCTGTCTCCTTTACACACCTCATACAGTCTCTCCAAAATTTACCACATGTTATATCCTTCATTGATGAGGATCTATCACCTTTTGCTAAAATCAATCCATGTGCACTTTTTCTTATTACCGTTGTCATTAGCACCACTTATATCAAGCGCGTACTTATTGAAAATGCATTAGATGTCAACTTATATGCTCATTCTCTTTTAAAACAACTAGGTATTAATGATAATCTAATTTATAAGAATTGTACTCTCATCTAAGGTTACGATTCTACCACTTGTGTGTGTCTAGGAACTATCTCATTACACATTAATGTTGGGCCCAATATTATTCTCGCTGACTTCTATATTATATATGTCTCACTTCAATTCAATTTATTTATACACATACTTGGATCCACCCAATGTAAGCATTCCCATCTATTGTTCACAAATGTGTCAAATTTTTTCATGATGGATAGGATTACACTATTTTGGTGGATCATGAACCTTTCAAACATTTGTCACATAGACATTCCTACATTCATCATGGCTATGGTCATTTCTTCTACATAGTGTATCCCATATAGTAGTATCGATACATATGATGTTGGTCATTCTAGTGCTTCCCACTTATACTTCACTCAGAATACTCAAGTCATTTATGCTCATACTACTTCGATCATTTCACTGTAGAAACAACTTTTGTCCCTACTACTACTCAACATATTGTGGTTTCATGTCATATTCCTCCACCTATTACAACTCCTATAAATATACTTGACAAATCTATACAACATGATAATGCAACCACAAATGATTTTGATGACAAAGTCAATGTTGTCAAACTTACTTATGAAGCATTAGGACAACTTAGCTTTACTTCTATTGATGTAGATGATTCCTATTTCGATGATACCCTTGTGGTTGATGGCCTGTTGAATATAAATTCAAGACTACTCCTACTAATGTTATAGTACTATATCAGGGATCTATTAACAACTTAGACTTTGTTTCATCTTCTACTACACTTTCTACATCTCCACCACCTTCTTTCACATGTACCTTATTCATCAAAAATTCCTTTTGGCATAACATCCCACTCAATCATGATTGTTTAGATATTGTTTGTACACTTGAGGGATTGACAAGACTTGGTTTGATGCTTAATGACATCTTACAACCAATTCACTCACCTCATCTATACCATGGTTATTTTCACATTACGGACACCTATGGCCTTCGTGTGTTTCACTTAATAATATTTGTTTCCCATGCCCCTCGCACCTTTCCATTGACATTGGGGAAATCTTGGCTTAACTATATTGGACGGTACTTTAGATAAATACCACACTTCTCTCACATTTCCTATGCCATTTGGAAATGTTTCCATCGGTAATGACTCATCTCTTCCTTAATCTCGAATATTTCTCATTGGTACCTGCGTGCATGATTATCCACCAAGTGCCCTTCACCGATGTAGAGTATGTAATGAATGTTTATACACTACATCGCAATGTCTATATTTTACGATCCACCTCATTCTATTACTTATCATGTCTCTAATGCTGCTCCAATATTCTTCGATGATGAAAATGATGATTTGTTAGACAATGTTACATGATTATAATCACAACCACACATTCATGGGTCATTACATCCACACATCCTCCCTTCACCCTATCATCAACACATGTATTGCACTTACACACATCCATGTTCTAGCATTTACATAGTCATCTACACTACATACACCGCTAATACCCAATGACACACTCTTGTGCTTGAGTAACACTTGACTATTTATGGCATTCTATACACATGGATCCTACACAAAGGTGCACAATAGTCACTACACATTAGGCACCACATATCATCACACATCATCTACACATTATACACTACATTCCAAGCTATAGATATTACGCATCTTCATACATCATACACATTCTACACCCACTACACCTTAGCTATCACATGTTGCACATTTTTCACACATCACCTTACATTATACATCCTTCACATTACATGTTACATCTTACATCTTACATCTACTATGCTATACATCTTAGGGCATTGGAAAATCTTGTATTTACATCCTATTCTACCATACATACTATGCATTTTGCACATCATCTGTTTATACATGCTGCACTCACTACTTAATGATGCACTATAGTCTCACAATCCATACTAGACTATCGATGGTATACATTACAAATGGACACAATCACATTGTACATTCAATCTTCTTTTTCTCATGCGACATTCCTAGGATTAGTGATATACGCTTTAGGCTATAGGGTCACTTCTTCTACCATCATCTCATGATAGGCTACATCATCATTTTCACTTACATTGTTTAGTGGTTTATGCTTTAGGATAAATCACCACTCCTTTATATTCATCTTGTCATGATATACGCTTAGGCTAAAGAGTCACACATAGTTCATCTTTATGTTTCATATCATCACCACATGCCCATCATCACAACGCGCTACACATAACACGTAGTTCAACAATTTTTGATGATGCACTCTCGTTTATGGTTCATTCTTGACTACTAAGGGCATATGCTAAATGAACCTCACTATATACAACTCCATTCACTCAGGGGGCACACAGATCCTATCATCCATTTTTCATTCCATTCCATCCACCCATAGCATACTACATTTTATGGTTGCATTTTACTCTTGCTTACTCATTATTTTACATGTTACACTTTTACTCATGCTAGATAGATCTATTGTATGCCATTATATTTACCATACACACGTGTGTGTTCATGTCCTTTCTAGTTTTGATTGCAGATATAGAGCTTCTACATGTAGCATGGATTTTTGACACACTACCTATTGGGGGCATCTACATTCATATGCTACAAGTGTCATTGTTTCATTTTTGTTCATAGCACACTAATTTGGTTTATACATGCTTTGACATACTTGTTATTGTTTAGGGTTTTTATGCAAGGATATTTTCTTCCATACTTTTTTATCACCTTCTCTGCTATTCTCTCCTATTGTTTATCTTATTTGTGGCCTTGCCCTTTTTTGTGTACACACTTGTTTTTATGCAGTCATGATAGCCTTGAGTGTCTTGTGACATCATGATTGATGTCCCATGTTTTCAACCTCTTTGTGAGACCTACATTATCCTCTTGGGTGTTTACATTATGTGCTCATGTTCTAGCTTACATATTTTTTGTCTACCTTACCCTTGTCTTCTACATGCATGTGCATACTAACACTTGTTTTCTAGCCACTTTTTTATGTGTGTCTTGGTCTTTACCAAGAACTTTCCCTTCCCCCTGTAGGGTATATTTTCGTATGCATGATTCGTCTTCTTTTGGCATTGCATTCTCTTATCTCGTGAGGTCACATGCACCCCCAAAGAGGGGGGCATCATTTGGGGTTCACACATGGTACCAGTATAGTTCGATTTTTATAGTTTTCATCCATGACATAGTGGGTTATATAGCGATTGGGTTCATACTAGTTTAGGAACTCCATACACATCAGCTTTTATAGGTCAAGTTGTCCTTAGCATTCGAGGAGCGATTACTGAGGTTCGAGGAATATTAGAATTTTCTCCTATACTTATTCATCCGGTGGCATCGGATCACCAAAAAATTAGACAAAGACAAAGATCTCTTCACCAATCTCAGGGAAGTAGTTATAGGTTGGAGAATAACATAACTTTCTCCCTACACTTCTTCAGCCACAGTGGTGTGAGATCACCAAAAAAATTGCACTTCACCGACAGTTACAGGATATCCTTTCTACACCCCTTTTGTCTCATCATGGATCAGGTGCACATGTTCCTTTTTCATTTTTGTACTTTCATTTACATGTATTTTTACTATATACATGTGTTTTTACACATATACATGTGTATTTGACTACTTGATTGTCTTCTCTTTTGTAGGTCCATCCATATGGGAAGCAAGTAGTCAACATCAAAAAACACACACATGGTGGGTACATCACACACATGATACTAACCATGTAGGTACACTACACACATTGGCATCTACACACACTTTCGCCCTAGGTTCACTCTCATCACTTTTTACACTTTTTCATATTTAGTCTCCACGCTCCATATTTTTGTCACTCCACGCTTTGTCTAGTCCTTCGGCACATTTTCTACATCACTCTACATGGATATTAGGTATGCATCTCTATATACTTTATGTTACCGAGCATTCTTCTCGCCAACATAAAGTGGGGGAAATGTAGACACAAAATCATGCACTTTAAGTCATTATTTAGTCTTGGTCTCATACTACTATTCATATGGTTCTCAAGTAAAAAGAGTAATAATTAACCCATGTCTTTAGCCATTGTTTACATTACTTGTCATATTTTTGATCTTACACCTGTAATTTCCTAGTATGTATTGTCATTTTTCATTTTTCATATTTCTTATGGGGGCCCAGGCACCTTGTTCCCCTCTGGGGAGCCCTAATCCTCTTTACACTTTACTCTCACATTTTGGGAACTTTCTAGCCATTTGAGCTTTATATCTTTTTGTTGGTCAACCTTTTCAAGGTTAGTTATGAAATTAAAGCAAGAGAAACCTATAAATATAAATTTATGAGACCATTATTTCCATGCATCACACTTCATAGGAGGGATTCTATTGTTTCCATGCACATATTTACTACATTCTACATCTATTTATTTTCTCGTTACTTCAAAAATTTGGTACACAAGAGCAACCTAGGGCACAATTTTCACACACACACACACCTAAAACTACATTGGGTCTGAGATGTAGTGCAACACTCGATGATAAGTCTATCGGTTTGGCAGATGAGGACAAAGCATGACCCCTTTATATGCATCTTTACTTTTTAGGGTTTTGATGCTGTGTCTAGGGTTTTACATGTGATTCTTCCATCTTTGGAAATATTGTAATATTCGACACGGTTCAATGAAATTGGTGTGACAAAAGAAGCGAACACATGAAAATATCTAGTGACGCTCTAGAGGAGGTTCCCTAGTCATTTCTACGAGACTAAGGCACCATGATTTCATACTGGGGCACCCCTATCCCTTTTCAGGTGCCCCGGTCTACCCAAATAGTCTAGATCTACAGATTATGGGGCTTCGTAGTTATTTCCTCCTCTTGTTCAACCAGTCTTCTCTGTGATACATTTCTACATCTTCTTGAATCAATTAAGGGCTTCTTAACCCTCTCTTTCACATTACGTTTTCACATTTCATTTCCTAGATTAATTGGTTATATTCGCTATATTTTATCGTCATTTATTTACTACTTTTATAACATTAGAATACACTAGAATAGATAACCATATATCCTATTTTAGTTAATTAGTAGATGCTCCCAGGAGCCTCGGTGGGACTAGTAAGAGGTACAATGCCAAGCATCATTACAACATATAAATACCTATAAGTGATCTACATTCACTCCAAAATACCAACTGAATGTTCATGTGTATATAAAAAATATATTGACATACTAAGAATCTGTTTAGCATGGTAAACAAAGTGTACATGTAAGTATATGAAAGCAATCATAAGTGCAACCAAGATATGTAATATGTTGTGTATGAGTCATACGGAATGATATGTAATATGAATGTGATAGGAATAGCCTGCCCTTTCTAACGAATGTGGATGAGTATGAGATGAGGTTAATTTACAAAAGACCCCTCAACAATCAATAATAAACCATAGAATAAGAGTGCATCATGGGAAATGTTTTGAAAATGTGTGCTAGAAAGATGTAACATGAAGCACAGAGCATAGATTGTGCAATAGGATATTATGATGTGTGAGAATGAAGTGCTAAAAAGATGTATCATGAAGTACAAAGCGTGAAATGTGTAGTGTTTGAGTTTCATGGATGTAGTATGCCCTCAGCAATCAAGTTTGAACCATAGCACAAGAGTGCATCATAGGGTAACGATGATACAACGATACAAGTTATGTACTAAGTTGCATAATATTGCTTAAAAATAGAAAGTATGGAGCACGGATTGTAAGAGTAGAAATGTTAGACACTTTATGATGCTAAGAGGGGAGAGTAATCATGATACACCCAAGTATATGATGATGATTAAGCTAGCCAATGAAATTGAAGGGAAAGGTTCCTACACCCGATGTTTGAGGAGATAAAGTTGTGTGACCATGCTCTAAGATTGGTGATGTATGAGACTAATGATGTATTAGAGAATGAGACTCATTTGTAGGAGGTGGTGAACACCCATGGGAAGGGGACCTAGTAGGTGATGAGCACATATGTTAAGGAGACTGTACATACCCAAAATTGTAGGGTACTGCACCACCGGAACAATGTTACACGTGCCCCAATGATGATACAAGTCTCCTCGCAAGGTGTTCGGGATCCGAAAAGCTCTCCAAGCATGTGTTAACATCCCGCATGTCCCACTTAGCCCCTACATGCTTTGTTTTCCTCTTCTCCCTTCTTTTCTTTGTGTTTTGGTCTTCAGTGACGAAACCGCCACCCCTACAGGTGGCGGTCTCGTGACCGCCGCCGCATGTGGTAAGGTGGTGGTCATGTAATCGCCACCCTACTCAGGGTGGCGGTCCTTCACACATTTTCGTAATGTTCTTTTAACGCGACTCACATAAAATTTCAATGTTTACAAGATTTTTCACCACCTTTGCTTGTATTTATGATTCGGGTTCCTGTAATAGTGTTTTTGCATTGTTTATGGTTAAAGAGTTCAAATTAGTTTTCACCTTTGGGTAAAAGGGGATTCTATAAATAGTTTCTTGATCTTCAAGCAAATGGCCCCTCAAAAAATTACCTCTCATCTTCTCATTTCATAATTTAGTCTTTCAGTTCTTAGGAATTCATAGTTTCCATTTGTTGCATGCATAGTTAGTGTTGTTTTGTTGTTTAGAAGCCACATAATATTCTTATGCTAGTGTTATTCTTGTTTCACACAATCAATTGAGATAGGATAGTTTATTTTCAGTCTGAAGCCACTAGAGTTGTAGGTTTTGTTCGTCAAAAATAATAGATTGTGTTCGGACATTTTGTGTCATATGACTCGCAATAAATCTCACTAGGAATTACATAAGCCAAGCTCTATTCTCTTGCGCTATCCCTCTCCTAATCGCATTGTATTGAGTCTACACCCAAAGCTGCCATTGTTCTAATACCTAATTGCTGATGCTAACATTACACACTTTTTCGGATTCACGTGAGCATGAAGGAATGAGGAGACCACACCGAGGGACAAAGCCACACACACAATCGGATTCACCACTGCTCTGCAAAATCCAGGTTCAAGCTATCAAAGTTCTAGTTAAAACATATCAAAAGAGTAGTGAATCATTTCATTTGAGTTAACCTCACTTTCGATATTGCTGTGAAGTGTGGGGATTGATAGTTTTTGAGAAACTATGATTCATTCCTCACTTCGTGGTAGGATCGAGATTCTTTCAAATAGATTAGATCAGTTATTTCGTTATTTAGAATAGATTCACAACTACACGTGCAAGTAACTATACTTGGCTGCCTTTTTTGTTTTGATTTTGCTATTAGTTTAGTTATCAATTTTTGTTAGAGTAGGTATTTACCTTATCTCGATGTTCACCTAGGTACATTATTTACCTTTATTGTATTTATCCTCACCCACTTATGTGTGTGGATATTTCTTTTTATTTATTTAGATATTAGGAGATATTATCTAGTTTTTAGGTATAGTTCTTTCCTTGATCTATGGTATTGACTAGATCCTTGATGTCTAGTTCTCTCATAAATCTATGGACTTGACTAGTTCTTTGATGACTAGTTCTTTCCATGATTTATGGCTTGATCTATGACCTTGATTGGCTCTTAGATTGTTATTCCTTGCCTATATAAGCAAGGCCCATTCTCATTGTATTTCATTGAGTTCCATAATAATATATGATATTTCTGCTCATTTGTTTGCAAAGGTTTTGTGTAAAGTTATTCTGGCGAATTGCTTTCATCTTATTGATCATGGTGTTTGATTAGCATTTGTGTTCTTGGCTTGGTACGATCTGGTTATCGTTCCTTTTATGGTATCAGAGTAGGAGATTGCTATTGACATTCATCTGTAAGTTTTATTTTGCAAATAAATTTTTTATATATTCATATATTTCAGGATTTTCTCGTATTTTGTTGCTGCGTGCATTTTTATGCAAAATAGAGGCTTCCATTGGATCCGAAAGGCAGCAAAACCCTAAGATCGATTGTAAACCCGACCAAATCGGTTGAAATCCTTAGCCCCTGGTCATATTGTATGGTCATATGAGGGCTTAAAGCTTGTGATTCCTACTAGTAGGTGCTTAACTCCAGCCCCCTTTCATTTTATTTATGTGGTGAAGGCAAGAGCATTTTATTTTATTTTAGTGGAAACTAAAATAAATAGTAGAGCATAATATTGAAAAGCTTGTATCTTTTGATCGGTAACTCGATTTTGAGTGTCGTTTTTTGCAAAAGTGCAAAATTTTTATGCTCTTTCCATTGGAAATATTTATTTTTAGAATTGCACTATAATTATAAAGTGTCATATTGTAACACGCACTCATTATAAAGTGTCAAAATATGGGGGCCTCTTGTTACATTCTTGGGGTTTTTTTTGCATTACTTGGTTCTTCCATTTCTTTTGGTGATTTTTTTTTAAGATGGCATCTACTTCTACATTAACTCATGTTGAGCCATTAACAACACATAATTACCACACATGGAAACCAAGAATGGAAACAATAATTAAGCAGAAAGGATTATGGGCTTTAACTTCTAAAGAACAACCAGTGTTCACTAGAGAATATGAGAAATTTCAGTACCAGTGCAAATTTGATGAGTGTATGGGTTTGATAGGAACTTATGTAAGTGATAGTCTTTTATTTCATTTAGAAAAGTGTGACTCTCCTTTCAAAATATGGGAGAAATTGGAGGATTTATTTGGTAAGGTGGATCATATGAGAGCTATGCAACTTGAAATTGAGATCACCTCTCTTAATCCTGAAGATTTTCCATCAATTATAGACTATCTTACCAAGTTCAAGCATTTGTTGACACAATTGAAGGGGAGTGGAAGAGATAAGAAAGATGAAGAGTGTGTTTACTTGATTCTATCCAAGTTGAGAGGACCATTCCAAATTTTTGCTTCTACCTTTTTCTCTAGCATGGACGCCTTAGGTGACACCTTCAAAATTCCTAACTTAGAAACATTTTGTGAAAGACTTACTAGGAAAAATCTAAATTATCTCACCTTTAGTCTTCCACCTCTCAAAAGTCATTAGTTGCATCTAATCCTAAGGGCAAGGGAAAACCAAACAAGTAAAACCAAATCCACACCTTCTCCATCTCAAAATGCTCCTAAATCCAAAGAAAACAACTCAAAACCCAAGGAGTCTTCTAAATCCAAGAATAAGTCTATCCGTTCATGCTCTTTTTGTGGTGGTAGTAATCATGAAGAAAATAGGTGTTATAAGCGAATGCAAGCCTTAGAGGATGCAGTCGAGAAAAAAAAAAATCTATCTCCACTCCACCTCCTTCTAATCAGCATGGAAAAGCACTTAATGTTGTTGGAAGATCTCAGTCACCACTTGCAGACAATTGGGTTATAGATTCTGGTGCTTCTCATCATATGAATTCTTCCAAAGAGTCTTTTGTTTCTCTAGGTTTGAGTTCTACTTCCAAAATTGAGGTTGGAGATTCTTATTTTCTTTCTATTGAGGGAAAAGGTGATATACAACTTGATGGTGGCAATATCCAAGATGCACTATATGTTCCTAACATCACTACAAATTTACTTTCTGTATATCAAATTTGTCATTCTGGTCAAGGGAAAACAGTGACTTTTACACCACATGGGGTAGAAGTAAGAACTTTATTGGAGCCTTTTTCACTTGTTGCTCAGGGTATTATTGATCATAGTTCAAGACTATATCACTTTGAAGGTTTTGATGACACTTCTTCTATAGGGACAAGATTGGTTTCTCATTCATATTCAGAGAGTAAGCTTTGGCATGAAAGATTTGGACATCTCAATTACAGATATTTGAAGGAGTTGAGCACTCATGGTATGGTAGATGGTCTTCCTAGAGTTTCTTGTCTTGAGGGATTTTGTCATGGTTATGCATTAGGGAAACAACACCAAGATCCTTTTCCTAAGAATTTGTCTAAGAGAGCTTCTTCACCACTTGAGCTTGTGCATAGTGACTTGATGGTTTTTCCTACCCCATCTTTCAATGGAGCTAAGTATGCACTCACATTTATTGATAATTTCTCAAGGCGTACTTGGGTTTATTTTCTCATACGAATTGATGTTTTAGGCATCCGGTGTGATTGCACAACATGGAAACCTCTCTCCAAGTGTGGGACTTGTGAAAATGAGAGAGAATCTCAGATTAGAGGCTGGTTCCTCAAATCCTCGATTTAGATCTATATTTTGCACAACTATAGAGGTTGAGATCCTAATCCTACTCTAAATTGCGAGGAGACAGGGGATAAAAATGCAAAAATGAAACTAAACTAAAGATGGTGATGCACCAAAAGGAGTGGTGAAACATTTTTGCCATGTAAATAGACACAAATTCATGAAATGCAACAAGGAAAACATACACAAGGTGATAGATGTAATTAGAGGTCTTAAAATGAAGTAAAACAATACAAACAGAGGATTGAAAGCATTCACGAGAGTTTGCCTTTGTCAATTCCATGTAAAAATCTCTTGCATTCCACCCTCAAAGAGGTATAAACCTGCTACAATACTTGAAAAAGGTCTGATTCTTACAACTATCACTTGCTGGAGGTGAAAGAAGAAGTTTTCTATGCCAAAAAGTGTTCAACCATGAAGAAATGAGCCAAATCTGGCTTTTACAGTACATGGGTCGAGCCCAGGAGAGAGAAAATGTGAAAAACGCATGGGAGCCATCCCTCATTGATGGAAAATGCATTAAAACAGCATGGAGGACCTTACAAACCCATACCCTGTCATTTTTGACCATATTGGAGAAGAATGCGACCCATTCTGTATTAAATTTGGTTGTTGAAATGTCATTTCTGGCCATGGACACGTACCAGAACCGTTTTTGAATTTTCTCTCTCCAAACTAAACCAAAATTAGAAATTGACCATGGAATCATGTAGAGAATTTTAACATCTTTCCAATGATATAAAGAACATGAAAATATGAGCTCTGGATCAAAAGATATGATCGTTTGAAGATTTAGGGCAAAAAATGGCCCAAAAACGGATCGGCGGGAAAAAATTTCAAATTTTACCTTTTTTTGTCTTTGGAAAAAATTTCAAAAATTCCCCACGCTCCGCTGGTCGGATGCCACGTGGCAATCTCTGATTCACTCTGGAATTCTCTCTCCTTCTCAAACACTTAGCCAATTTTTCATTGCGCCTTCCCCTTGTGACACGTGTCACACTGTGATTGGTCCGCAAAAATTTCCATTTGAACCTTCGACCAAAATACTTGGAAAAATTTCAAATTTGCCTCCGACCCTCGAACTCCTCTACCACGTGGCAGCTTCCTAGTGGTTGCGGGCCTCAAATGGGAAAATTTTCCACAAAAAAAACTCCATGAGCCATAACTTGAAAAATATAAGGAGTTAGGAGGCAAACTTTACCTTCTACGGAAAGCGAGAGAGAGCTCTATCGATGGTGCCATTTCAGAAAGCCTTGAGTGCTTGAAAATCAAAAAAAATGTAGGCTGAGGCACAAGAGAGGAAAGAACACAAGGAGTTAGCCACAAAAAAAGGTTTGGGGCACCATTTTGGATAACAATTTTGGTGACTCGGAGGGTCATCACTGCTTAGATGAAAATACCAGTTGCCTGAAGCAGTCCATTGGGCATGGAGTCATCAAATATTCTATTTAGAACCTCAACTGACTTAGAATGTGCAAGGAGGAAGATGGAATATCACATGATGGAAGCAAGGACTGCAAAACATCTCCAGGGACAGCAAGCTGTGCCAAAGCACTTAGGGAAAGCAAAACTAACCTACAACAAAACAATGTGCAAAGCACTTGGAGGAATGAAAATCTAATCTAATATTTACAAGGTGGTAAATTTCCCTCTAGAAGCAATGCTTGAGATAGATTCCATTGACTGGAATCTGCAGTTCTTCACCATCCAATGAGGCCAATTGGAAAGCATTGTTGTTCTTGCACTTCGTGACCATGTATGGGCCACTCCAAATGGCATCAAATTTTGAATGCCTTCCCGGTTTTCTCTATCCACATCCCATTTCAACACTAGATCTCAACACTGAAAAGATCTATCCTTGGCCTTCTATCAAAGGTCTTTTTGATCAAAGCTTGATCCTTTTCCATTGCTTGGGATGCGATTTTGACCTCTGTGACTCCATCAACTCTGCATATCTCACCTCCATGGGCTCAAACTCTAGCAACTCTAATTGCTTCATGAGTTCCAATGTTGGCAACTCAAGTGACATGGGCAAGATTGCCTCTCTTCCATAAACAAGCTTGAATGGAGAGTTACCTGTGGATCTCTTGGGAGTTATCCTATCAGCCCATAAGGCTGATTTCAGTTTGGTATGCCAAGACCTCTGATTCTCATCAAGAGTCCTCCTAATGATCCTCAACAAGTTCTTGTTTGTAGACTCGGCCTGGCCATTACCTTGAGGGTAATAGTTTGATGAAGTGCTTAGGTAGATCCCGTTCTTGACAGCCCACTCAGTCACCTTGGATCGATGAATGCCGATGCATTATACGAGATTATTGTAGCAGGTATACCAAATCTGGTTCTTTATCCCCTCATAAAAGTCTAAGATCTTTGGACTCATTTGCTTCTTTGAGTGCTCTTGCTTGATCCACTGGTGGTGAAGTAGTCCGTGTTTGTCAAAATCCATTTGTGCCCTTGACTTGAATTAGGATTAATGACTCGATGAAGTCAAACCCCATTGCATGAATGGCTGGTCAACTGAGATTGGATGCAATGGAAGGGCAGCAAGTCTCTCTTTTCCTGTGAAGAATGCACAATTCTTACACCTCTTGATCCATGCATAGCAATCACTGAAAATTTTAGGCCAATAATAACCAGCCTTCATGATTTTTAGAGTTGTCACTCTCGGTGCAAAATGACCACCAGCTGATCCACCATGGAACTCTTCCAACACCCTATGAATCTGATTTGTGCTAATGCATCTCAGCAGCACTCCATTCACATCTTTCTTGAACAAAACTCCATCAACAATGGCATATGGGATAGCCTGCAATCTGAAGTGTCTTCTTTGGGTCTTGTTCATCTCGGAGGGCATAGGCCTGTGCTTAGGAAGTGCATTATACCTTGGGTCCAGCGAGGAGGGGGGGGCAGCATTGTTTTCTTCTTGAGTGCCACATGGCTCATGGCTGTCTTGACTGTCAAAACAGCCTCTTCTTCATTGCATACTTCTTTTTGCTTCCCCAAAACCAGCTGCTCACACAATCCTTTTCCTCTTACCAGCTTGGTGATTTTGATCTCAATGTCATACTCCATGACACGGGTGATCCAACCTGCCCTTTTCTCATTCAAATCTTTGTTGAGGAGGAAGTCCTTAACCCCTTGACATGTGAGACCAGCAAGCTGGACCTTGTTGTTTGAGACTAAATGCTTGAATTTCTTCAAGCTTCTGATTACTGCCAGCACATGCTTCTCAATAAAAGAGTACTTCACCTCATAGTCATCTAGGCTCTGGCTGAAGAAGGCAATTGGCTGCTCATCATTATCCTTGTTCTGCTGTACCAAAATGGCAGAAATAGTGTCATTACCTCCAAATGCATAGAGGATGAAATCCTTGGAGAAGTCGGGTTGATGAGAGTTGGTGCTTGAGAAATGGCTTCTTTGATTGCTTCAAAACTCTCCTTGCCTTCTGCTGTCCACTTGAAAGCCATGCTCTTCTTTAACATTTTGGTGATGGGCTTGACAAGGGCTGCAAAATCTAGGACAAACCTCCGAACAAAGTTTATCCTCCCCAAGAAACTCTGAAGGGCTTTCTTGTGGCTTGGCAATGGTAGTGCTCTTATGGCTTCGACTCTCTCTGGATCAATTGCTAATCCTTCTTTGGAGACAATATGGCCAAGGAGCTTTCCTTCATGTGCAAGAAAGATACACTTCTTAGGATTCAAAGACACTCCAAATTTCCTACACCTCGTGAAAACTTGTCTCAAATGAGAGAGGTGGTCTGCTGCATTTTTGGAAAAAATAGTGATATCATCAAGGTAAATCAGCACCACGTTGTTAATCAAACCTTTGAACGCCATGTCCATTGCTCTTTGGAAGGTAGCACCAGCGTTGGACAGCCCAAATGGCATCTTCTGTATATGAAAAGTCCCCATTTGGTTGTGAAGGCTGTCTTGAACTGGTCTTCTTCCTTCACCATAATCGATTGTAGCGGAGTAGCCAGCCATCAAGTAGTGAAAACCTCTCGGAGCCAGCCTGACTTGCAAGATTTGCTCCATGGAAGGGAGTGGGTAATGGTCCTTGAGAGATGCTCTATTTAAGTCTCTGAAATCAACACACAATCTGATCTCTCCACTCTTCTTTACATTTGGAACCAAGTTGGTAACCCAACTAGAATGCTTGATTGGGAATATGATTCTTGACTCAATCAGCTTGTCCAATTCTTTCCTCATGAGAGGCTCCATGTGTGGATTAGTGGTCTTTGTTTTTACTGTGAGGCTTAGTATTTGGATCAATTCAATGGTATCTTGAGCTAAGTTGGGATTGAAACCTTTCAAATCTTCATAGCTCCATGCAAACACATCGGGGAACTCTTGACACATTTATGCGAACTCATACCTTTCTTGATCGGTTGTCATCTTTCCAATTTGCAATGGTTTGTTCTCTTCTACCAAGATGGATACTGAATCCTCTCTCTTGACCTGAATGTTTGCTTTCTCCTTTCTAAATTGATCATTGGGATTAAAAATGGACTCCAAAGTGATAAGTCCCTTGGGCAGCTTGTTAGTTCTCGGTGTACCACTTGGTCACCATCTTGTTGTTCAATTTTCTTGATTCTTAGTGAGAACTCGGCTTCTTCTTGCAAGAAATGGATGATTTGCTGGTCATTCTCAAACACTTGCCAACTGACATTGTTATCTAGCACTGAAGGCCTCACAATCACGTGGATGTTTGGTTGTACCTTGTCTTGTTGAATGCTTTCCACAATGTCAAAGGCTGCCCCTCTGCTGCTATAAAGCTTTGTCGGAGCTTGATTCTCTTTCCTAGGAATGGATTTGATGCCAAAACCCTCAAAATCTTCCATGAGGTCCCACACCTGTTCTTGTAGCATTTGAGTAGATCATTCTTGGCAGCATGTTGTCCCTTGACCTGATTTACAATCAATTCACTGTCACCAAAGACTTGCAAGTTCTTTATTTTCTTCTTGATTGCCCAATGCATCCCTTGCACTAAGGCTTCATATTCAGCAGTGTTATTGGAGCATGCAAACTGAAATCTAAAAGCTGAATAGTACCTTACTCCTTGAGGTGAAACAAGCATGGCTCCACCTCCTGCACCTTGTCTACTTCTTGATCCATCAAAAAACAAGCTGCCATACCTCATTGTCATCCTTGTGGTTTGGCTTGGTGATGTTAGGAATAGGCTGATTTTCTTCATGTATACAATAGACCCCTAGCTCAGATTCTTCTACTTCTTGATAAGGATCAAAAGCATGTACCTTGTTTTCCCATTCATCAAGAGTTAGATCGGGATGCTCCCAACCTTGGTGTCAGCTTCATCGGTGCTTGGGTGGTCTTCTTGATCAAATGTTGAACAATTGGCGTTGATCTGACTTGGAGTGTAAGGCTCAATGTGGAAGTTTGCAATAGGTTCAGACCTGATTGTAGCCTTAGTTCCATACCTCATTCTGAACAGCATGTGTGACCAATCAGCAGACAAATATCCCCCAATCTTGGTTGTGAAGTCCCTTGACAAGCATAGGGCAAAGAGTGGTGGAAGGTCTATGACTGATACATCTTGTAAAACAACAACATTTGGACATGCATGCAAGGTAAGACTCAAGTTTCTAATCACCCCAAGCTATTATTCTTCTTTGTCCCATCCCATCATTGCACTACCCCTTTGGATATGGTTTCATCTTTGGAGCCCTAGGTGATCAGCTATTTGTTTAGGCATCTTTGAGCTACTTGCCCCGGAATCTATCATGCAATTGTGCACTAACTGATTTCCAATGATTAATGAAACATAGAAAGGAGGGGGCTTCAACATTTTACCTTCTTTGTCCTCCATGATTTCCCTCGGTGGGCAGCATTTGTGAGCACTTTCTCTTGCATCGAACTTGCTGATTGAAGTTGGCTGAGTCCTTCATGGCAAGCTTGTAACAAGTCTCTTTGGCACAGGATAGATAGGGATTCCCACATTGATATATTAACATTTGTCTTCTTCATCTGATCAATGATACTGAATGGTGATGAAGGATCTCTTTGTTGTCCCTTTGCTTGTACATTCACTCCTTGCACGTGGGCAGCAATAACTAGTATTTGAGTTGGTCTAGGAGCTGTTCTTGGCTGCCCTTGTGCATTTGAAATTGGATTTTGCTTGCCAACCATTTGTGGAGCCATGGAAGGTTGTGGATTGGTTGGAGCTAATGGTTGTTCTTCACCCAAATTCCTTCTTTTTGACCTTGTGTTGGCTGCAACACCTTGAGAGACCATTTGATTCATGCCACAAAAATCCTTTGCTTGCCAATTTACCAACGTGGTGTCATTTGGAGCTGATTGCTGTTGGAATGTTTCTTGTTGTTGGTTGTTTCCTTGACTGCCCTCACCCTCCACACCAGTAGTTGTCACCATTAATGCTTGATTCAAAGCACCATTGAAGCACATGGATTGGTTATGAGGTTCATTGCATGGAAAACACCAGTCATACTCCTGAGCAATGTTGTTTTGTGTTGGCACCAATGCCTTAGAGGCAGATATGGCATTTGGATTGTAGGGCTGAAATGGTCTATTGGCAGGAGGCCTTGTTTGATTCATATTTGCAGCTGGATTAGGAGGTCTTTGTGGTTGGTATGGCTGCCTGTTGGGCTGAGCTTGGGGCTGGTAAGAAGGTCTAAAACCTTGGGCTTGCTGCCTCTTGAGAGTGACTAGCTCATTGCCTAGGTTTTGCAATTGCTTCATGACTTCTTGAAGCTCATTTGGGGCACTTGGAGATGAAGTAGAAGCTTCATTTGAACTCTGATTTCTAGGAGTGGGAGAAGGAGCCAAATTAGGTGCTTGATTGGTATTTGGACTCTCTAAACTTGGAAACAATGGCATGGGAGGTCTAGGGGCTAGTTTGCCAGCTTGGATCAAACAATTTTCAGCCCTAATGGCAATGTTATAAGCCATAGGGATAGTTATGCCTCCCATGGACTGAATCAACATAGAAATATCAAAATTTAGAGCTTTGAGATAGTAGAGAAAGCACCTTCTCTTGTTGTTGTGCATTTGCCACTAGAATTCTCTCCCAAGTCTTTTGAAATCTGAAGTTGAAATCGTCATTTTACTCATTGGGAGCTCTCTTGATGGTTGTCATTTGCTCGAAAAAAGAGACAAGTTGTCTCCCTTCTCTCCAAATTGCTCATGAAGTGCTATACATAGCTGATTCCAATTTGTGATAGAACCAACTCCAAGGCTTCTAAACCATTGCAATGCTTTCCCCTTGAATGAAGATGCCAGCAATTTGACAGCCACTTGCATCTCATTGATTTCATGAATTGCACAAAGATTGGCAATGTCTTTAACATGATCACCTGGAGTAGTCTGATTTTCTCCAGTGAAGTAGGGAATGTTCTTCAAGGCTGCAATTGGAATTGGATGTTGTGCATTGAGGGCAAGTGGGCTGCTTCCTGTGAAGTTGACATAGGGTTGTTTTTGTGCCATTCTAATTGGTCTTAGAACCCTTGTTGATTGAATGAAAGGCCTACCAGGTGGAGGAGTTGAGAGAGTTCTGTTTGGTGGAGATGGAGACCTTTGGATTCTCCTCCCACTTTGCCTTACTCTTGGAGATAACTACAGATATTCAAACAACACCTCTTCTTCTCCAGCTCTTGACCTTGTGGTGATTCTTCTCATGAGTTTTCGGGCTGCCTTCTTTGAAACCAGTTGATTCTTCCCCTTGGAGTCGCGGATATGCAAATTATAGCTCTTTTCAAGCAAGAAAATTGCAGCGAGATGCACATCAACTTTCTCTGCAATAAAAATGAGACCTCTAAGGTCCCACCAGGCGTGCCAAAAGCTGTTGTTGCAAATCAGCGGCACCCACGGATGCAAATCAAGGTTACGAATTGATGTTTTAGGCATCCGGTGTGATTGCACAACATGGAAACCTCTCTCCAAGTGTGGGACTTGTGAAAATGAGAGAGGAATCTCAGATTAGAGGTTGGTTCCTCAAACTCCTCGATTTAGATCTATATTTTACACAACTACGAGAGGTTCGAGATCCTAATCCTACTCTAAATTGCGAGAGAGAGGGGATAAAAATGCAAAAATGAAACTAAACTAAAGATGGTGATGCACCAAAAGGAGTGGTGAAACATTTTTTGCCATGTAAATAGACACAAATTCATGAAATGCAACAAGGAAAACATACACAAGCTGATAGATGTAATTAGAGGTCTTAAAATGAAGTAAAACAATACAAAAAGAGAGGGTGAAAGCATTCACGAGTTTGCCTTTATCAATTCCATGTAAAAATCTCTTGCATTCCACCCTCAAAGAGGTATAAACCTTCTACAATACTTGAAAAAGGTCTGATTCTTACAACTATCACTTGCTGGAGGTGAAAGAAGAAGTTTTCTATGCCAAAAAGTGTTCAACCATGAAGAAATGAGCCAAATCTGGCTTTTACAGTACATGGGTCGAGCCCAGGAGAGAGAAAACATGAAAAACACATGGGAGCCATCCCTCATTGATGGAAAATGCATTAAAACAGCATGGAGGACCTTACAAACCCATACCCTGTCATTTTTGACCATATTGGAGAAGAATGCGACCCATTTTGTATTAAATTTGGTTGTTGAAATGTCATTTCTGGCCATGGACACGTACCAGAACCGTTTTTGAATTTTCTCTCTCCAAACTAAACCAAAATTATAAATTGACCATGGAATCATGTAGAGAATTTTAACATCTTTCCAATGATATAAAGAACATGAAAATATGAGCTCTGGATCAAAAGATATGATCGTTTGAAGATTTAGGGCAAAAATGGCCCAAAAACGGATCGGCGGGAAAAATTTTTCAAATTTTACCTTTTTTTGTCTTTGGAAAAATTTTTTCAAAAATTCCCCACGCTCACTGGTCGGATGCCACGTGGCAATCTCTGATTCACTCTGGAATTCTCTCTCCTTCTCAAACACTTAGCCAATTTTTCATTGCGCCTTCCCCTTGTGACACGTGTCACACTGTGATTGGTCCGCGGGCCCCGCGGGCAAAAATTTCCATTTGAACCTTTGACCAAAATACTTGGAAAAATTTCAAATTTGCCTCCGACCCCGAACTCCTCTGCCACGTGGCAGCTTCCTATTGGCTGCGGGCCTCAAATGGGAAAATTTTCCACAAAAACTCCATCGAGCCATAACTTGAAAAATATAAGGAGTTAGGAGGCAAACTTTACCTTTCTGGAAAGCTGAGAGAGAGCTCTATCTGATGGTGCCATTTCCAGAAAGCCTTGAGTGCTTGAAAATCAAAAAATGTAGACTGAGGCACAAGAGAGGCAAGAACAATCTTTTAGATCCGATACACATGATGTTCTTTTTCGAACACATGTTCGGTTTGATGAGCATTTCACTCCTCATGATTCTTCATCTTCTTCCATTCCTTCTTCTTATTCATCTCATCTTGAGGATCTTTTCTTTGAGGAGATTGATGAGGAGGTTATAGATGTCATTGAGGATCCTATTCCCACTGATGTTGTCACTATGCCTAAGTGGGCTCGTACTACAGTTTCTGAGGCAAAGCACCTTTCATAGAGGATCTTCCACCCACTAGGCATCATCATGCACATTCTACAGGTTCTGGACTTTTATGTCAGGCAATTTCTAAGGATCCACAATCTTTTCAAAGGCTCATGGGATACAGGAGTGGGATGATGCGATGACAGTTGAGTATTCTTCTTTGATGAAGAATCATACTTGGGATTTGGTATCTCTTCCTAAAGGAAGAAAGATGGTTAGGTGTAAGTGGGTATATCGAACCAAATATGCAGTTGATGGGTCCATTGACAACTATATGGCTCATCTTGTTGTAAAGGGTTTATCACAAGTCAAAGGTATTGATTACTCTGAGACTTTTGCACTGTTGCCAAGATGGATTCTGTACGCCTTGTACTTGTTATTGCTGCATCACAGGGGTGGCCCGTATACTAGATAGACGTGAAGAGTGCCTTCTTACATGGAGATCTAAAAGAGGAAATATATATGGAGCAATCATCTGCATTTTTTCAGGATTCTTCTCTTGTTTGTCGGCTCCAAAGGTCTCTCTACGGTCTCAAACAAGCCCCTCAAGTTTGGTATGAGAAGATGGATTGTTTTCTTCTATCTACTAGCTTTGTTCATTCTACTCCGATCATATAGTGTATCTCCAGCATGTCGGTGAGGATATTGTGATACTTGTCTTGTATGTTGATGATCTGTTACTTACTGGCAGCTCTTCTTCCCACATTTAGAGTATTTAGAGGCCTCTTTCTACACGGTTTGACATGATAGATCTTTGGCTATTGCATTATTTCCATGGTTTGCAGATTTCTCGAGCAGTTCGGGGATTCATTTGAGTCAGCAAAAGTACACCCATGATCTTCTTAGGCACTTTGATATGGCTGATTGTAAGCCAAGTCCATCTCCTTTTCAGTCTGGAGTTACTCTTACATCCACATGTACCTTACCACTTTGTGATCCTACATTGTATAGGCAATTGGTTGGGAGTCTCATGTACTTGACCCATACTCACCCTAATATTTCATTTGCAGTAGGGCTTGTATCTCGGTTTGCACATTCTCCTCATAGTAGTCCTTTGGCAATTCGCTAAAAGGATTTTTTGCGCTATTTGCATGGCACTTCCCACTTTGGCCTACACTACACTGGGGATCTACTCATTTGGTTGGGTATACATATTCAGATTGAAGGCGGGTTCTATTGATGACGGGCGTTCCACTTCTGGCTATCTTTTTTTCTTGGTTCTTCTCCAGTTGCTTGGGCATGCAAAAATCAACATGCTATTGCACTTTCATCTTCAGAGGTAGAGTACAAGGCAGCAATTATAGCGAGTCATCGATTCTTTAGCTTCGCAGTTATTGACAGAGTTTGGATTCCCACAGGATTCATCGACTGTACTTTGGTGTGACAACCAAAGTGCAATTCACATTTCTCGCAACCCAGTTGAGCACCAGCGGACCAAGCATATCGAGATACACATCCACTTCATTCGGCAAAGCACATTCAGGATGGAGTTCTTTACTTGGAGTACCTTTTGACTCAGCAGCAAGTTGCAGACATCTTTACGAAGCCTTTTGCATCACCTCGCTACCTTGAGTTACATGGAATGCTTGGGGTTTCGGAAGTTGTTCTTGGGGGTGTTCATGAGAACATCTTCCTTCTTCTTCTTCTTTCTCTTTCCTTATAGCAGGATTCTTTCCTTCTTTTGGTTCGAGATTTCTTCATGGATATATTGTACATGAGTACCTCATCAAGCCTAGTTGTCGGGACTCATACTGTGGACATGCCACTTCTATTTTGGCCCCTAGCTTCACTTGAGGGGGGGTGTTAGAGTAGGTATTTACCTTAGCTCATGTTCACCTAGGTACATTATTTACCTTTATTGTATTTATCCTCACCCACTTATGTGTGTGGATATTTCTTTTATTTATTTAGATATTAGGAGATATTATCTAGTTGTTAGGTATAGTTCTTTCCTTGATCTATGGTATTGACTAGTTCTTTCCTAGATCTATGGTATTGACTAGATCCTTGATGTCTAGTTCTCTCATAAATCTATGGACTTTGACCTGGTTCTTTGTTGACTAGTTCTTTCCATGATTTATGGCTTGATCTACGACTTTGAATGGTTCTTAGATTGTTATTCCTTGCCTATATAAGCAAGGCCCATTCTCATTGTATTTCATTGAGTTCCATAATAATGTATGATATTGCTACTCATTTGTTTGCAAAGGTTTTGTGTAAATTTTTTCTTGCGAATTACTTTCATCTTATTGATCGTGGTGTTTGATTAGCATCGTGTTCTTGGCTTGTAGTACGATCGGTTATCGTTCCTTTTAATTTCTAGATAGTTTAAATAATTGCTCTTTCAAAATTCATTCAAATAGTTCATCAAAAATAAAAAAATAGAGAAGTTATATATGTTGTAGATATACTTTACATAGTTAGTTTTACTTTTCTTGATTAGATTTACATTGTTTCATTTGTATGAAAATCACGGGACCTAGGAGCCCAGAGAATACGTATTCAAGCCAATCGTGCCTCAACCCAACTTTGTTGTAGCAATAAGCCGACATAGACCAAAATCTCGAATTCAGGTCTTCCAAACAAACAATATGAGACCTACGAAAATTAGCTCATAGTTAAGAGGATTAAACATAGAAGATGACCAAGCACACATGTTTTGAATAAATCAACCAAACTACAGATTGCCCTAAATAGATATCTGCATGATTGTAGAAGGTCTTGAAAGAGAGTAGGCATTCGGGTTGTGATCCCTTGGTCCCATAGCCAGATGCAGGAGATATCCTCGTTGACATAGACACTAGCTTAAGAATTCAAGTTGCCAAGACGCACCTGTAAGGTACTGAGAAAATCACACAACTTTTAGTTCTCAATATAGAGGCGAAAAGGCATATAATTACTAGATACTAGGGGTTAGGGATTGATTTCACATATGACTATAGGAGGTCCGCAACAACCACAAATCTATGGTTGTGATCCACAAGTTCCAACCCAACGAGTCCACAGTCAATCAGACATAGATGCTAGTTTACGCACATTAGTATTTAGATCCACTCTGCTTCCACCAATCATAATCACACAACTATCCTCACTAGACATAGCAGCTAATCAAGCTAAGGATTTATGGACTAGACCAGAGAATCACCCATAGAATCCACCATCGGTTTGTCTTTCATTTTCATGACCGTCAGAGATATATACAAAGCACCCACAAGGTTATCTTCCGCATATTCCACAACCTATAGATCGAATCACACCAAATCTTGATATTGATTGGAGCCTTGAGCAGATCATCCTCACCGACCAATCTATCACACCGATTCGGGTTAGGAGGGCCTTCTTTGCCTTAGATTCACAGATTCCATTAGTGCGTGTCGAAGATATAAGATTACCTAACTAGTTAGCCTATACCCCACATATATTCCATCCCCACCAGCTGTCTTGGCACGACCTTGGGAGGTCAGGTGTGAGGAAGAGTTACTTGTATATTCCCATGCTCACTTATCACTTTTCCATCATAAAAAATTGGTGAACCCGACGTGAAAGGAACAATTCTTCCTCTTTAATTTCTTCCATCCACCTTCACTCTTTCCCATTATTCTGCGCAGGTATTCATATACCCCCCAAATATGTCAGGATTCGATGCATATGGCAACCCTCTCCTGGGTCTTGAAGCATACTACGATCAACTGAATAGACAACCATCACCCTCACTCTCAGCATGGGGTGATAACTATTCAACTAACCAATTATTAACACAAACTCCATCTCCAAGGACTAGATATAGTTCTTCTTTACGAATAGAGGAGTTGGACCAACTCACTCAAACGTAACAAACCAGAGCCTTGGGCTTAAACAACATGACATTTATGGGAGAATCTGGTTCATCTCCTCATGTGTTTCTTAGACCACAAATTAGTAGACAATCAGATCCATATCTAGTTTTAGATGATGAACATTCAATGTGTTATGCCAAGAGTGAACAATGCTCTTGGAGTATGTACCCACCTATAGGAAGTTTACAAACACGACCCGAGGTCTCTTTTCAAGAAAACACCTCCATACCTCTACCTATAGGAAATGCCCTCGGTGAAACTTGCTAGGGCAATGATAAATTCATAGCAGGGTATCATACCCCTTTACGGCCTCAGGATATACAACAAATGCCACTAAGGCAAAATATTGTGACTTCACCAAATAAAGTCATCTCAACTTTAGTAGAAAAAGTTAGAGGGTTAGAACTTGCTCAAGCAAGTCAAAATTCTCAATTCATGCAGGTAGGAAATTCCAATCCTCCACATCATCCTAGCCAAGTATAACTCCTCACAGGAATAGGCACATTGGGCATGCCTCCTCAGTATTCACAATAAACACCAACTAGAACCATGTTTTCTAACACCGTTCCGGTGGAAAATATGATACCTCCCGGTCTAGTACAAAATAATCCATTCCTAGGCAATACTCCTCCATACTTAAACATATATTCCAAGTCACCACAAGGAGATATGTTCTCTTCTCCCGGCATGTTTGCTCAACCACAAGGATTTCCTTATGTCCCTGTAAATGCATATGCTGCACCATATCAACAACCCATTCCACCTCCACCCCCTCAGCAGGCGCCATCGATGGTCAAAACCTATGTGATAGGAACTTATTCAAAATATTTGAAAGATCCCTTAGACTTCACTATACGAAGCGTCATGCTTCCAAGGCCTCTTCCTAATTTGCCCAAATATAAAGGGGAAGGAGACCCGAATGCATAGATTAAGGCCTATGCCACTGACCATTCGAGAACTACTCCTTGGGATGGGGTTGTTGCCAAAATATTCCCCAATACTTTAGAGGTCATCACCCTCGATTGGTATTCTGAGAATACCTGAAGCTTCCATCCATTCATTTAAACAACTCATTTCCAAGTTCATCAAGGCATTTGACATGAACAAACTATTGAGAATAGGAATCAAGGAATTCTTGCATATTAAGCAAGAACATAATGAATCTATCGCTCATTTCATCCAAAGATGGCATACAGTCCTCTATTCTTCAGCAAGCACTCCAAACATGGACCAGATGGAGCTATGTGATTTATTCCTTCATTCTCTCAGTAGAGAGGTAAAGGAAGAAGTCCATAAGTTCCCACTAAGGACTTACGATGAAGTACTTAAGAGTGCCCTACGAATAGATCGGCGCGATAGATAGCGGTCACAAGCGTATGGAACAAATGGAAGGTTAGTCACCCCCAACCGAGAATACTACGACTTATCCTACTACCACAAACATCAATCAAGGACCTAAAATCCTTAACAAAAATCATGGCATAACAACAGATGGAGTAACTAACCAAACAAAAAAAAGAAAATGTTGTAAATGCTCCACCGCCGGTTAACAATCAATGAAACAACAACTTTACCCCGACAATCAACTCGGTGGATTTTAATCATCCACAACAACAACAACAACAAAGGCAGACCCAGACACAAGGTCTAAGTCAAAATTCAACTGGATATCAAAACCAAAACCAAAGCCAAAGACAACAAACGCAAAACTTTAATAATAAATAGTTTAATCAGAGTTTTGGACCACAATACATGCCAAACCAACAACCTAGGAATTACAATCCCAACTTGTATTGTGGTTTCCACAAAATTTGAGGCCATGACACTAGGACTTGCAGCGATTACAATAAGTTCATGCAATTCCTACCAAAAGAACAAAGACAACTTTTCATAGACATGTTCTTAGCGAGATCTGTGCCGAATACTTTCATGGGAGCAATCTCCCCTCAAAATGCTCCTCTCAAGATCTTGATGATCTGCTACCAAATCATGATAAATTAAATCCAAAAGGGACAAACAAGGGTGCAATGATAGGAAACAATGATCATGAACCCTTGACTTCACTAAATCCACTGTCGCACCACAATTAGGAAATCATCTACAACCCAAGATAGTCGGTTTAGTGGAGTTAGACACTGAACTACACATGGAAGCCATAACAAGGACACGAGAGAATTCCTCTCGGCCAAGTCCAAGATACCCGCTAGAGACAGATAACATTCAACATCCATTAGTAAAACCCATAGGTTCCTATGATTTAATTAATGACCTAACAAAAACGTTCTCTCATATATCATTTTTGTACTTATTGAAGAACTCTCCTACCCATAGGGCTGCTCTTTTAGAAGCGTTATGTTTAGGTCATTTAATTAACATCACTCCACCTCCCAAAACACAAGTAAACCATATAGACTTCGATATTTACCCTCTAGGGCAGCCGAGATAGGGATACCAGAGTTTATATTTGACATAAAAAAATGCCAACAGATGCCAAGATTGCACGAAGAGGTGATTCGGCCTTACATTTACAAGCGTGGGTTTATAATAATTATGTTAAGCGCGCAATGGTTGATTGTGATGCGGCAAGCGATTAACATAGTTCCCTTCTCTTTCCTTCAAAATCTAGGGTATGGAGAAACAAATTGTTCCATGACTCGGAATACGCTAAGAGACTATGATAGCCTTAAAGCCACTTCGATTGGAACTATAATACTACTGGTCACCTTAGGACCCAAAACAATCCTCATTGAGTTTTATATTATAGATCAAGAAACCAACTATAATGTGATTCTCGGCCGACCATGGATACACCGTATGAAGGCAATCCCTTCTACGTTATTTTAGGAAATAAGATTCCTACACTTGGGAAATGTATTCATAGCAAAAGGTGATCCGAAACCATTCGATATACACCTAGCGGACCTAAATAAATGACCAAGTGTTCACTCTGAGTTTGAACTCCCGTGAAACCAACTTAACAAACCAACCGACTTAAAACCGGAAGGAAAGTTGGTACCTACAACAGAACTAGAAGTTACAAACCTAATCAAGAATATCCTAGCCCTCAAGGATGAGGTTACATCGTAGAAATAGTATCATTAGGAACTACTGCAAAAATTGTCGAATTGCTAAAACATGATCTACCAATTTTCCTACCATTTGATTCTGTAGGTATGAGATATACCCTAGGAGTTGGTTCTCTCCCAGCAAAAGAACTCTGCATGGTAGAAGTAACTAAAGCAGAAGAAATGGGCATAGCAAATGTCCCAACACCCATCTTCCCAACTAAATATTGGACTCTCCATTTCGATGGAGCTAGATGTTGTTATGGGGCTAGGGCAGGTGTGGTCTTTACTTCTCCCGAGGGAAAGATCTTACCATTCGCCTTTAAACTAAATTTTGAATGTACAAATAACGGCGGCTGAGTATGAGGCCCTCCTCCTTGGCCTCATCATAGCTAAGAGGCTTGGTGTTAAGGACATCGAGTGCATGGAGACTCACAATGTAGTAGAAACCAAGTCTCTAAGGTGTATGAAACTAGAGTTGAACATTTACAACTCTACAAAATAGTGGTATTAGATTTGAGCAAAGGATTTAACTTCATATCGATTGAAGCGATCCCATGAGAACAAAACCTTCTAGCATATTTAATAGCAACCTTAACTTCATGTTTTACTCCCAAGCGGTGAGTTGGAGGACACCCATTTCATGGTATCCTCCGCAAAATCTTGAACCATTAATAAAGAAAATATTGAACCCTCTATTAACAAACATCATTAAGAACACATCTACTATCTTAGATCACGTTGATAGTAATAGAGCCACTCTTGATTACCTAAATGCCTATGCAGAGTTACATCTCACCCATCATGTGGTGGATTTTTCCTTAATCCACATTCGTCTTCTTACTTTGGAAACCCCATGGTAGAGCTCCCCCACAAAAGGAGCTCGAAATATATGCGATAGAGAATGGAGAAGATATCAAAATACCTCCAGCCCCGCCTAAGTTTGAAGAAGGTAACACTTCTTTAATCAAGGAAAAAATTGATATTAACATCATAACAGGAGGAAGAACCGAAGATCTTAAAACTAGGATCTTCACTAGCTCCAGAAGAGATAGAAATACATAATTGAATCCTCAGAGAACATCAAAAGGCTTTTGTATTTAATTATAAAGAAATGATGGGAATTGCACCACACATTGTAGTACATAACCTTGTCACAAAAATCAAGACCAATGAAACCCAAGGTAGCTCTCATGGTGAAGGAGGAGGTAATGAAGCTTCTCCAGGTAGGGTTCATCAAAGTAGTTGATTACTCTCAGTGGGTATCTAATATCGTCCCCATTCTCAAAAAGAATGGGAAGATATGCATCTGCATAGACTTTCGAGACATTAACAAGGCATGTCCCAAGGACAACTTCCCGTCACCATCCATTGTCATCATCATTGGCCAATGCAATTTGGATTTGAGCTTTTGTCTCTCATGGATGGATTTTCGGGATATAATCAAATCAGAATATTTGAACAAGACCAAGCCAAAACTACGTTTATAACTCCTTGGGGAACTTATTGCTACGTTGTTATGTCGTTCGGTCTCAAGAACACTGGTGCTACATACCAACGGGCAATGACATACATATTTCACGATCTTATTCATAAAATCATGGAATCCTATGTAGATGACTTGTTGGCCAAGGCCAGGAAGCGTTGTGATCACCCAGAAGTGCTCGCATCATTCTTTCACGTTTGATCAAATACAGAGTTACACTAAATCCAGAAAAATGTGTATTTGGTGTAACAGGAGGGAAAATCCTAGGTTACATCATATCATCATGAGGGATCGATGTAGACCCGGCCAAAATCCAAGTTGTTTTTGAAATGATCCCACATTCGGATGAATCTAGAATCGAGATCGTTTCTCGGGAAAATCGAGTAAAATCTGAATATTCATCCCGATTTAAGCTTTTCCATTCATCCAATCAACAATATACTCAAGAAATATTATAGCATCAATTGGGTGAGGATTGTAATGAGGATTTTGAAGTAGTTAAGCATTTCTTGTTGTCACCACCTACATTAATGCCTCCAAAGCCGAGACCACCCTTTAATCTTATATTCGCAAGATGCCAATGTCTTGCTAGCCTACATGCTTACTCAAGAAGATGATGACAAAAGAGAACATGTGATTTATTTCATTAGCCAAACATTACTCGATTATGAAATGTGTTATACGTAGGCAGAACGAGAATGCCTTACCATAGTCTTTGCAACCAAACGCCTAAGACATTACATGCTAAATCAAGAAACAAGGGTCATTGTAAAAATAGACCATTTACGAACTTTCCTCATGCAAGGGTCTTTGTCTAAAAAGGTTGGATGCTTTATAACCTTAATGGGAGAATTCAAATTAACTTTTGTAAACCAAAAATCCGTTAAGGGAAAAATCATTGCGGATTGGTTAGCCAACAACCCGTTAGACGAAGGCAATTTAATAGACCTAGATTTTCCCGATGAATGCATATATTACATCAAAACCAAACCTCCTATCTCTAAATTTCCTTGGTATACTGATATTGTTAATTACATCATGGGTCATGCATATCCAGAAGGGGCTATATCACAATAAAGAAGGTGGTTACGCATTATCGTAGCTAAATACATTATTATAGAGCAAGCGCTCTATCGTAAGGCTTTCGATGGAATGCTTCTAAGGTGTGTTGACACAGAAGAATCCAAGAAGATTCTCTACGACTCTCACAGTGGAATATGTGGAGGTCACTTCGGTGGTCACGCCACCGCTCACAAAATACATCGGATGGGCTATTTCTAGCCCACTCTAGAACACGATGCAATAGAGTTTGTACGCAAGTGTCATAAATGCCAAGAATTTTCCCACGAGATTCACATGTTGGCACAAGCTCTACAACCAATCGCAACTCCATGGCCCTTTTCTACATGGGGCCTAGATTTGATAGGGAAATTCTCTCCCTTGTCAACAGATGGCCATAACTTCATAATCACGTGCACCGAGTATTTTAACAAATGGGTAGAGGCTATGCCTCTCACCATTGTACCAGGTTCTGTGATCACCAAGTTCATTTTGAACCAGATCATTTACAGGTACGGTGTCCCACAAATCATTATCTCAGATAATGGTACTTCCTTTAAGAATGATGAAGTCTATGAGCTATGCAGTAAATTTAAAATAAATCATCATACAGACCTCCCTATATTACCCTCAAGCAAACGGACAAGCTGAAGCAACAAACAAAACATTAAAATCTATTCTCCTTAAAATGGTAAAAGAAAACAAACGATATTGACATTTAAAGTTATATCCAGCCTTGTGGGCCCCTTTGGACCTCAATAAGAACACCAATAGGAGCAACTCCTTTCTCATTGGTATTCGGAGCGAAGTAGTTCTCCCACTTGAGGTTGAAATACCCGGTCTCCGCATCTCACTACAAGGGATTCTAGATGAAGAAGCTTATAGAGAAGCATGTCTCTCCTAACTAGAAATCCTAGATGAGGCTAGGCTAGATGCTAAACAATGGCATAGAGTCTATGTTGACCGAATGTGCCATAGTATAATAAAAAGGTCTATGAACGAGATATATATGAAGGAGATCTAGTTCTAAGGCTAGACAACCGGATCGATAAGAAGACCGGTGAAGGAAGGAAATTCTGGCCCAAATGGTTGGGCCCATACCGAGTCATGAAAGACTATGGAAATGGAGCGTATCTCTTGTGCACACTAGAAGGTGAGGAATTTGGTGAAACTGTCAATTCCCTACACCTTAAATGGTTTTACGCATGAAGCAACCAGCACTACTAATATAGTTATATCTACATTGCATCTTCATGTAGTTAGGTTCATTTTGTCCATTCATTTCATAAAACTTGGTGATCAAGGGACTTGCTCTTAAGCAATTCATTACAAACTTCTGATGGTATTGGCAGAAACATTCCAATCATACTTCTTCATTTTCATAACATCATCAACCGTTTCAGAATCATTTCATCCATATAAAGCTAGATATGACAAAGTCTTAATGGTAACCATACCAAGTCTGCATGCTTGTTCTCACTTTTGGTTTCTTCCTAGGATAGGCGTCTTGCCTATGGTCTCTTCTAGAAGCTTCATAGTGTCACATTTATCCCGTATGTATATCTCTTTGGAAATTACATGCTTTGACATTTTCTCAAATAAACAAGTCAAACATAGATCAAATAGAAAATTTTATTTTTACGCATTTCCTTGCCCTACCAACCTTCGGTGATGAGCTTGTGTCTCTTACTAGTGACGTAGGGTTGCGAAAGGATGGGAATACCCTTACTCGCATATGCCTTTTCCATGGTGATAAGCCCATACTACTTACTAGTAGCATGGGGCAAGGTGTAGGGGTCCTCTTGACAAAAATGTTGAAGGTTGTAAACAAACAGTTCAAATAAACCTTTGAAATATTGAGTCAAAAAAAGTGAATCAGATGTCCAAAATTCCAAGAGAGCTCAAAACCCTGAAAACTAGATTTTGTCTACCATGTGGCCATCTAAGGATCTAAGTCTAGATAAACCACAAAGCAAGTTGCATTCTAAACTATGGATTCACTTGAGTAGAGTAGGTTTGTAGCATCATAATTTGGTTCCACCAAATCTTTGTTTGTCTCTCATCGCTATCTTTCAACAAATTTCATAGCTTATGCCCTTTCTAGCTCTCGGTGGTGAGCCCTCGCATCTTACTAGTTGCTTGGAGTTAGGAGTGGGGCAAGTGCATCTCGCTCATCATACCGACTTGTCATCACATTACGTCAAAACTATACGAAGTACCATAAAATTGCTTATAAAGGCTAAAGTTCAAAATCACATTGTGTCTACATTATCGTATATCACCATCACGAAATACAAAAGAAAGAAAGCATTTGTATCATTTGTTCTCCATTACATACATTCTAAAAAGCATATAAAACAAAATTATAATATACATGTGGAAACAAATCAAAAAAACCTAGATACCAAGGGTCTGATCCAAAAAGAACATATATATAATCAAGTTTCTTGTACAATGCCATCATGCGCTAGGCATGGTCAAAATGCTCAATAAGCCCAGGAAATACAAAATAAATCGTATAAACAATCTAAGAGAGCCAAGCAGCCTCTCAACCCCTATGAGATCCCTCGGAAGGTTCACAACCACGTCTAGGACTCCAACTACACCGGTGCTCTAAATGCACTGAGGGCTCACGGTCCCGAGGAGCAGCTGCAGCCTCGCTATGAGAGCGACTCCTCATCAGGTGCTCTATTGTCCTATACCTAGCCAACTCAGTATGGAGTGTAGTCACCATATTGGCCACATGCCAAATAGGGGCAAAAACATCGGTATGCCTACCGCCATTTCTTGAAGGCTCCCCTGCATCCATGGATAGCTCCACGTGAGTTCTCTCCATGGGGATCATCAGGGTATCAGTGCATACCCGACGAATCAAGTCTCACCACTCATCAGTACTCTCTGCAAGAAAAGGAGAAAACAAATTAGAAATAGTCAAAGGATAAAAATAAATAAACAAAAGGAGAGATAGCAACTAAGACAATCCTAGCTACAAACAAATATCAAGAGAAGGATGATAACTCACTCGGATCTCCGAGGCCTCCAAGAGGGATCCCTAGGGTCAGTGCCTACCACGATGTCATTCTTTGACTAATGTCCTCCTCCTGTGCCTAGGGCCACATAGCATCCTACTATGGACTCATCCTCTCTACCCAAGTCCTAAGAAGGTGGCTCCTCTGAAACTAGAGTCACCCTCTCTGCACTCCGCTCTTCCCTCTCGGCCTATAAGATATCCTAAGTTTCATGTCACTCGGGATCATTGTCCTCCTCTCCACCTGACTCGCTGACCTCCTCAGCCTCGGTCTCCTCCTCCGTCTCTCCCCCTGTGAACTCCTCAAACTTAGAGTCTATATCAATGGGGTCATCGCTGCTATGGGCGGGACCGGCAGCAATCTGAAGTAAGGGTGCCTGAGGAGCACCGGCTCTCCCTTGAGCACATACCACCTACCGGCTGTAATAGGGACACCAGGAGTAACAACAGTCCAACCCTGGCCTCTAGGACCTCCCCTAGCCTCCCAAACCGATCTAAACACTTGCGCCACAGGGGGAAGCATACCAACGTAAGGAAGGCCAAACAGCTGAGGCACTCGATCAAAGGGGTGTGTCTCCACCTTCCCCGTCCTATCCACAAGCTGCCATGTGGTGGAGTAAGAGATTGATGTGAGGGTCTCCTCGCCCCACAACCCTACCATGGCCTTATAAGGTGTGGCCTCCATATCATCAGTAGTCAGGGAGGTGACTAGGCTGGTGAGGTGCTCTAAGCACCGACATATCTATCCATCTAGCTGCCCTAATAGCTCTAGGATCTACCACCTCTACACCTCTCCCATAATGGATGATACGCTCGTAGACCCAACTCATAACCGAGGTCGGATGGCTCGGTGTTGCCCCTGTAAGTGAACCACCAAGACAAATCATGATAAGTGGTCCCAAGAATATCAACCCCAGTGCATAAATCGTCCATGTCCCTCAATCTATGCAATAATAGGGGACTAGCGGTAGAGAGTAAGGTGTCCCCTCCCTTGTCCCCGATCAATCTCAAGGAAAGGATCCCCATAATAGCTGACGAATTAAGGGGATAGGTAGGCCAGAATAGATCGAACCCTCACCCCTTCTTGAGCCGGTGGAGATAGCTGTGTCTCCCATGTATGAATCCCACCGTGATATCTCGAGCCCGTGACCCTGCTTTGTCTCAAGTGTAAGCCATCTCTGATGATCGAGACCCCAAGATACTATAGACATCCTCGGGGGTGATGGTCCACTCACCCTGACTCTAGAAATCGAGAAAGTGTTCCGATCAGCATCCCAATATGAAAACAAGTCACAAAGTATGTGACTAGAAGGTGCAACATGCGGGATCCGTGATATATGTAATATGTTGGCCCTCTGAAGAGTGTCCTGCTCATCCTAAGAAAGTGCATCCAACACTACAAGAAGCCAATCACACTCTCTCTCTCTCTCGGCTCCATCTGATATATTCCTCCTTCACTGCATACACCCAAAACACACAAAAAGGAGTAAGTTAGTATTCAAAACACATTGGAAAAATCATTAAAACATACAAGAATGTTGTTAGAAATATCATAGTGCTCTCATTATTATATATTGTAATATTATTAATATGAGTTATATTATAACTCATTATTAATAATATAAGTTTGTTATATTGTTTCAACAATTTATCTTTGTTATACCCGTAATGATATTAACGGGTTGTTTTGTTGTGTGACTTCCTGGTTTGTAGGAGGTCAGTATTCTATTTCCATGGCTATTTATTAGCCTTAGTATTATTTGTAATCAGCCGAATACAATATCAATAAAATTATTTCTTGTGAAAAGTTTGCTGAACAAACAGTTGGTACCAGAGCGATATGAATATTATGCCTGTTACATGAAAGAATAATATTCAAAGGGGCGGATCATTTAGTACTTGCAGCTCGATGGTGTCCTAAATATTCTGTGGGGGCAGATATATGCTCATTGATGGTCACTCTTCTTATTAGCACACAACTTGGAAACGTTTCTTTGGTTCTTGTCAGATCCACACATTTATTTGCAGTATTTTGCAGTATTTTGTGCTGCACAATCTATGTTACGGGTTTGTTGCCAGAACGATTCACTGCATGAACAAATAGTGCGATTTTTTCCAACATTGAAGTCTGACACCTCTATCCACGCAACTGCCAAATCAAGATGTGATTAGGGTAAAATAGATTTATGTTGTGGATATTTGGTCAGCATCCGTGTGGATGAAAGACTTCTCTATCGACTTGGATTTGGTGTTGCATTATTTTGTGCCGTTTGACATTGAATTTATTATGCAATGCATTCATGATAGTTGTATATTGAATTGAGTATCTTAGGATTGCTCAATCACAAGATCATTCTATGTCAGCATACCATGGAAAGACTTGTTATGATTTGACACCATATCATCTAGCTGTTAACTGTAGCAGAAAATAATTCTTGCCAGCACCGATTCTTCTCAATGCAACTGATCACCAATCATACTGGAAGCTGACATTTCATGATTGGACTCTCTCAGCCATCCAAGTCATTACTTCACGCTATCCATACGAAGATTTGATCAAACAGAAGTGAATCTGCTAAGCCACTACAAGTTCATTTGATCCGGAGGTATTGTGTTGAGGTTATATCTGTCCATGCATTTTTTCCAAGTTTGATATATTTTCTTTATTAAAGTCAAGTATCTCTACCAGTATAAAGAGTTTGTTATTGTTCGGTTCAAGTTTCTTGATTTTGTGGAGTTTCAAAATGGAAAAGATAAATGTAATTGAAAGATTTGATGGTAAAGACTTCCACACGTGGCAAGTACGAACCCAATTACAATTGATTGATAAAGACTTATGGGACATTGTCGAAGGAAAAATTAAAAAACCAAATGATGTAGATGAAGCAGTGAAATGGGAAAGTAAGGATCAGAAAGTAATAGCAATTATTGGCCTTGGTCTTTCCGATGCATATTTGCATCATATTGATCTAACCAAGTCATCTAATAACATTTGGGTGACATTGAACAAGTTATTTGGATCTCAAGCAGGTAGTGCAGCAATGGCGCTGAAGCAAAAACTTTTTGGGCTAAAGATGGGAGAAAATGACAATATGGTTCAACATATCAGTAAGTTTCGATCCATTTTAAATCAATTAGCAGGAATAAAAGCAGAGGTAGATGGAGAAGATGCTAAAGCAATCTTACTAAATAGTTTTCCAAAAGAATATTCAAGTATTGTTTTTACTCTTAGTAAGATCAATCCTAGTTTGGAAAATTTAATTTCCTCTTTGCTTGATGAGGAAGAAATAAAAAGTTCTGTACCAGAAGAAGAAACTGTCATGGTTGCAAACAATAAATCATCATTCCATAAAGGTAAAAAAAGGTTTGTATCGTCAAAGAAACATCTTTTGTGTCATTATTGTAAACAACCAGGACATGGTTTTGTGAATTGTAAGAAAAGAGCTCAAGATCTCTTAGATGATAAGTTGGAACAAAATGCTTTAGCTGCTAAAGAAGATTGGGATGATTATTCTAATCCTGCAAGTGACAATGAACCTATTAATTATTCAAGTGATGAAGATTATCTATTTTGAGCATCTATCCTCATATTGGAGGATGGAGGCAATGGAGGTAGGAGGACAATCAAGCATCCTCAAGTTCATCACTACCTCAGAGGCCGCAAACTGCTTTAGTGACATCTTTGTGTCTTGTGTGATGAATAAGAACATATGAGAATCCATGTTCCGGTGTGAAGTGCAGTGCTTGTGTGTCCCCCGTGATGATAAATTGTACCATTGATAATATTGCAGGAAGTGTTCTTGATCAAACTGATTTGATGGTTGATGTGAATTGGTTGAACGATCCCAATTCATGTATTCATCTAATAGGTTGAACAGTCCCTGGATGATGTAGTTCCCATATTCGGTGTTGAGGATTGAGACCATGTGCAAGCTACTCTGAGTGGCATTTGCTTGGTTGAAGATGATGTTTTCCCCGTGTTCGCACTAAGGGGGAGAATGTTAGAAATATCATAGTGCTCTCATTATTATATATTGTAATATTATTAATATGAGTTATATTATAACTCATTATTAATAATATAAGTTTGTTATATTGTTTCAACAATTTATCTTTGTTATACCCGTAATGATATTAACAGGTTGTTTTGTTGTGTGACTTCCTGGTTTGTACGAGGTTAGTTTTCTATTTCCATGGCTATTTATTAGCCTTGGTATTATTTATAATCAGCCGAATACAATATCAATAAAATTATTTCTTGTGAAAAGTTTCTTTGAACAAACAGTTAGAAACACAAAAATGAATTCAAACAAGTATTATTTTGGCATTCGTGAAGGACCGCCAACTTGAGCGGGGCGGCGGTTTCGTAACCGCCACCCTACTCATGGTGGCGATCATGTCCCAAATTTTTGCATGGGTCACGTGCCCTAAAATTCCTAAAAACACAAAACAAAGACCATTTTGATTAAAACAAATCCTACCCATTAGACGCCCCCCCTAAGTGACCCTATTAACACTAACATTTTCAAAAATAATCCCCCCACGACAAAGATTTCCTCATTTTAATATTTTGGCGGTAAAAATGTTAAATCGAGAGGAACTAACCTGTGATCTCGTGGGTCGATGTTCCGCTCATGGAGGCATGATCACTATCTCGTCACGAATGTTTTGACTATACTCTCATCAAAAACCGTCACCGTGGGTCCCAGAGCTCAAAATCAATCAAATCGACACGCATAAATGAATAGGAAAATGGGCCCATTTTTACATATATAGCATCTTGACTTGTTTTGAATGCCCTTTTCATAGGTTTGGAGCAATGAAGGAGGTAATTTCTTATCCCCGCATGAATGGTAAGTCCTCATTTCATATTATTGTAGTATTTATTTTTCGATTTATTTTATCTATACGCACTTGAGTTCTCTTTTCATTTTGCAGTAGCGGGAATTTTGCATGGTGTCATTTCACCGCATGGACGTATTTGTATAATTTCTAAACCTCCCATTTCAGATCTGTCATACTCGGACCCACCGTTTACGCCTCTTCACGGCTAAAACACTTCTCAAGGGTAATATGTACGTACCCAAAATTGTAGAGTCTTGGACCACCGAAATAATATTACACTTGCCCCAATGATGATACAAGTCTCCTCGCAAGGTGTTCGGGATCCGGAAAATCTCTCCAAGTATGCGTTAACATCCCGCATGTCCCACTTAGCCCCTGTGTGCTTTGTTTTCCTCTTCTCCCTTCTTTTCTTTGTGTTTTGGTCTTCAGTGATGAAACCGCATTTTGCCTGTGCAAGGTGGCGATCCTGTAACCACCTCCCTACTCAAGGCGCGGTCCTTCACATGTTTTCCGAATGTTATTTTAATGTGACTCACATAAAATTTCAATGTTTACCAGCTTTTTTCACCGCCTTTGTTTGTATTTATGATTCGGTTCCCTGGAATAGTGTTTTTGCATTGTTTATGGTTAAAGAGTTCAAAAAAATTTCACCTTTGGGTAAATGGGGATTTTATAAATAGCTGGTTGATCTTTAAGCAAATGGCCCCTCAAAAAATTACCTTTCATCTTCTCATTTCATAATTTAGTCTTTGATTCTTAGGAATTCATAGTTTCCATTTGTTGCATACATAGTTAGTGTTGTTTTGTTGTTTAGAAGCCACATAATCTTCTTGTGTGAGTGTTGTTATCTTGTTTCACACAATCAATTGAGATAGGATAGTTTTATTTTCAGTCGAAGCCATTAGAGTTGTAGGTTTTATTCATCAAAAAGAATAGATTCAGGTTCTAGACGTTTTGTGTCATATGACTCACAATAAATCCTGCTAGGAATTGCATAAGCCAAGCTATGTTCTCTTGCGCTATCCCTCTCCTACTCACATTGTATTTAGTCTACACCCAAAGCTATCATTGTTCCAATACCTACTTACATTGATGATAACATTACACACTTTTCTCGGATTCACATGAGCACGAAGGAATGAGGAGACCACACCGAGGGGACAAAGCCACACACACAATTAGATTCGCAACTATTCTACAAAATCTAGGTTCAAGCTATCAAAATTCTAGTTAAAACATATCAAAAATAGTAGTGAATCATTTCATTTCAGTTAACCTCACTTTTGATATTGTCGGGGAAGCTATGGCGATTGATAGTTTACGAGAATCTATGATTCATTCCTCACTTCTAAGGTAGGATCAAGAGTCTTTCAAATACATTAGATCAATTATTTCATTATTTAGAATAGATTCACAACTGCACAGGCAAGTAGCTATACTCGGCTACCTTGTTTGTTTTGATTTCGCTATTAGTTTAGTTGTCAATTTCTAGATATTTTAAATAATTGCTCTTTCAAAATTTGTTCAAATAGTTCATCAAAAATACAAAAATAGAGAAGTTATATATGCTTTATAGATATACTTTACATAGTTATTTTTACTTTGCTTCAGATTAGATTTACATTGTTTCGTTTGTATGACAATCATGGGACCTAGGGAGCCGGAGAATACGTATTCGAGCCAATCGTGCCTTAACTTGACTTTGTTGCAGAAATAACCGACATAGACCAAAATCTCGTAATTGGTCTTAGAACAATAGCAGAGACCTACGAAATTAGCTCACGATTAAGAGGATTAAACATAGAAGATGACCAAGCACACATGTTTTGGATAAATCAGCCAAACTACAGATTTCCCTAAATAGATATCTGCATGACTGTAGAAGGGCTTGAAAGAGAGTAGGCATTCGGTTGTGATCCCTTGGTCCCATAGCCAGATGCAGGAGATATCCTCATTGACATAGACACTAGCTTAATAATTCAAGTTGTTATGATGCCTGTAAGGTACTCTGAGAAAATCACACAACTTTTAGTTCTCAATATAGAGGCCGAAAAGGCATACGATTACTGGATACTAGGGGTTAGGGATTGATTTCACATATGACCATAGGAGGTCCGCAACAACCACGAATCTATGGTTTTGATCCACAAGTTCCACAACCCAACGAGTCCATAAGTCAATTAGACGTAGATGCTATTTTACGCACATTAGTATTTAGATCCACTCGCTTCCACCAATCATAATCACACAACTATCCTCACTAGACACAACACTAATCAAGCTAAGGATTTATGGACTAGACCGGAGAATCGCCCATAGAATCCACCATTGGTCCGTCTTTTGTTTTCATGACCACCGTCAGAGATATATCTGAAGCACCCATAGGTTATCTTCCACATATTCCACAACCTATAGATAGAATCACGCCGAGCTCGATATTGATTGGAGCCTTGAGCAATCATCCTCACCGACCGATCTATCACACCGATTGAGTTAGGAGGGCCTTCTTTGCCTTAGATTCACATATTCCATTAGTGCGTGTTGAAGATATAAGATTACCTAACTAGCTAGCCTATACCCCACATATATTACATCCCATGCCATTTGTCTCAGCACGACCTTGGGAGGTCGGGTGCGAGGAAGAGTTACTTGTAGATTCCCATGCTCGCTTGTCACTTTTCCATTGTATAGAGACCTAGGAGGTGATGAGAACCTATGTAAAGTAGACCTAGGAGGTGATGAGCACCTATGTGAAGGAGACTGAGGAGGTGAAGAAGGTGATGAACTCCTATGTGAAGGGGTTTCCCAAGTAGGTCACTTAAGCCTAAGAGATTAACTATTAGACCGATGAGAATGAGAGGGTCATGTGTGAATGGGATAACTAGGTGCATAATTTGCCTTAGATTGGAGAGGTGCGGGGGACCTAGATACTCTAGAAATTGTAATGGAAACCTCAAGATGAGGCTAAGGCCATGGTGTGCATGGTGGAACACCGTTGATAGTGATAAGATTTTTGTTGTGAATTAATTTTAGACATAAGTGACTTATGAAAATGATAGCTTGAGCAGCATGGAGCCAAGGAAGACCTAAGAGCATGTCAAAACCTTTGACGGCAAGTGCCACATCGAATGGCACAAGCATGGAGAGAGGCCTAATCAGAATGGAATCTTGACATAGCCATAATATTTAGGAACTGGATATGAAATATGATATAGTGGGTAGTTGATAGCGACGAGGGGTGTAATAGAGTACACATTCATATGAACCGATGGATCGACCATTATGTTATTGATAGTATGAGGTCGATAGAATCATTGATAAGTAATGTATTAGAAAATAATGTAGCATTATAATCGTGAGCATAAAATGTGATGTTTGGTGGAGATGCATTAGAATTACCAAATAGAAAATCAAGGGGCTTGATGAGCGAGGAGGCACAGCACAATATGTATGATTGGCCAAAGAATTATCATCTTGTTTTTCGTGCTTAGGGAGAGGATCATTAAAGATTTTGAGCTTTTTGTTTTCACCGACTAGAGTAGATGCTTTGAAGGCTCGAGGATCTTGATCTAATTGTTGTCAATAATATATTGAATGAGATGTTGGAGTTTGAAACAATGATGAGTAGGATGCCCAATGCATTAATGATAGTCACATCTAGTATTTTTTCACAATTATGACCTTTAGGGCGATATGGATCTAGATTCGAGTAGTGATGGAATTATAATAAGATTGCTTTTGATAAGTTGTGGCAATAGAATATGTGGAGCACAAGGCAATTTTGTGAATGTATGTTTTGGAGGCTTCCATTGAATATTTTTAAGAGGATATATAGTGTTAATAGTATTTTTCTATTCAATGAAAGTGGATTTTCTTTGAAATCGGTTAGAAGATGAAGAGGAAACATGATCATGATACTTGATTTTTCCCATAGAGATAAGTTTTCCTTCATGTAATTTAAGAGTATGACATAGTTGATCAAATGAAGGAGATGTCTCAAAGATGACACTCTCTTGTAGAGGTGTTAAGAGACTTAGAACAAATAGATCTTTAATTTTTTGAGTCAGCGAGCACATTGGTCATCTTAGCTAGGTTGTTCTTATAGTGTAATACATAGTTCACTAGATGCTCATTAGATCCTTGTTTTATTTGTGTAAGTTGAGCATAGGATATTTTAGAACCGATATTGATTGAAAATGTGTTAAAAAGGCATCGAGAAAAATGTGTGAATGATGTTACTTGAATGTACAGTGGATCATAGAACCAACGCATAGTATAATCTTGGAGACTCCATGGAAATAGCGTTTTTAGTAAAGTATGATCATCCACATAATCAAGGTATGCCACATGAAAATATATTAGATGCTCTTGAGGGTCACCATGGCCATTGAAGGTACAAAGCTTAAGGGTGACGAAGTTTAGAGGAAGTACATAAGTGGAAATGGTAGGTATGAAAGGAGTATGAAGGAGTAAGGTGGAATCAAGAGATGAAGATGCATGAGAAGTATCTATTTGAAGTTGAAAATTTTGAGTTTGCAGATCCTGATATAAAGAAGTTAAATCATGATTTTTTAAGAAGATCTAGATTGTGCAATAGAAGCATTAGGTTGAATGATCAGAGTGGTAGTAGTGGGAATGGAAGTAGGAATATGAAGGGGTTGAGTGGAGGCCATGGAAGCCAAGGAAGAACCTACAAGAGGTATAGAAGCAACATCTCAAGAGTTTTTAGCAACCATCAAAGTATGGAGAATATGAAGAAGATACGTAGTATTTTCACGAAAATATTAACAAAAATTGGTAACATTTTCTAGTTGTTCTTGATCAACGTTGGTGTCCTCATCATAGGATTTCTCACTATCAGATGTTTCAATGTTTTCAAGAGGAAAATTTTGAGATTTGGAAAATGGGTTATCAGATTCATCCATTGATTTATAAATCCTACGGGAAGATGGGGGAGCTCAATTTTCTCAAAAGACCCAAAACAACCACTATGGGTAACGAAGATAAGAAGAAAACCCTAGAAAGAAGGTGGAATTCAAGTGATGCATTCACTAAATGATAGAATTGATGCTAAATCCTAATTTCATAGTCACGTATAATAATTAAATGTTAAAGTAAAGATTTAACACAAGTAATAAGCTAGATAAATATGAAACCCTAAGTGCAAGAGAGAGATAGAGAGGAAAAGACTTAGCTTACTAGTGTTTGATCTAGACTGTGTAGACTAGGAAAAGCGATGAATAGGAAGGGCATATTGTCACAAGTGTGCTCCATAAATTGGAACTATAAAACGAGGTTGGACTAGGGTGTCATGGAGGGCATGGGTTCCTAGGCACTAGAGTCCTCTATTAATTTCTCATGATAGCTAAAAGGAATGATCACCGAGATCATACCAAGCCAAGAACACAGATGCTAATCAAACACCACGATCAATAAGATGAAATTAATTCACCAGAATAACTTTACATAAAACCTTTGCAAAAAAATGATCAGAAATATCATATATTATTATGGAACTCAATGAAATACAATGAGAATGGGCCTTGCTTGTATAGGAAAAGAATAACAATCTAAGAACCAGTCAAGGTCGTAGATCAAGCCATAAATCATGGAAATAACTAGTCATCAAAGAACTAGTCGTGACCATAGATTTAGGAGAGAACTAGACATCAAGGATCTAGTCAATACCATAGATCAAGGAAATAACTATACCTAACAACTACATAATATCTCCTAATATCTAAAAAGATAAACTAAATATCCACACACATAAGTGGGTGAGGATAAATACAATAAAGGTAAATAATTTACCTAGGTGAACATGAGCTAAGGTAAATATCTACTCTAACAACAACATAGGAACTCAAAATCTAGTTTTTCTAGTGTCACAAGATGGTCTTTTGTAGTTTTTGTTTCTTGTATGTCGCACTATGATTGCAGAATTCACCAATAACTTGCAAAGATATGGTGACTGTAAAACCCTCAGACTACATTAAATCCTAAAAATAAAATATGCGATATGGGGAGTTGGTCTTACCCGGAAATCACCCGACCGAGTGAAATTACGACCAAGTGTTGTACTAAATCTCAAAATCCATGTAGTTCTTGTGCGTGTGTGATAGAATCATGCCTTAGGAAGCCCTTGTGCAAGTTCACTTGATAGCGAGTGATAGCTAGATGTACTAATGTAAATAGATGTGTGGATGGAAAAATGAACTTCCTCTTCCTATGAATTATATGCATAAAATGCAGTCCCTTTTCCCTTGAATGGATGTTATATGGATGCCTTTGATGCTCTTATATGCCTTTAGATGAAACCTTAGGTGATGATAATAGATTCTTAGAGCTTGGTCCTTTATTTTGATCACATAGCTTTGTATTTATATGATTCCCTTGGTTGAATTTTGTAATTGATAACTAGAAGGCTGACCCATAAGAAAATAAGATGCCTAAAAGATAAAAGAGGCCTAAAAAGAGAGAGTAAGATAGAAAGAGGTCGGGGGATCCTAGAGGGGATTAGGGTGCCTAGGTATTTGGCGTCTTGGTTGGGTGCTAGTATCGAAGTCATAAAAGATAAACAAGTGAAATCATGATTGGGTTGTAAGGTGTAAAATACACAAAAGAATTCGAGCAAGCAAAGTAAAGAGATCAAAGATAGTTGTCGATTACTATTTTTCTAACTTATGAATCATATGAATGCATGTATGCTTTTAGGACCTAGAAATATACCCAAGTACGTGATTTTTTGTCTACACTATACCACCTTTGTAATGTTTTTCCTTTGAAATTTGAGGCCAATTGCCTAACTTCCACATCATCTTCAATAACAAGATGAACTAAGAAAACATTAGCAATATATGAGATGTTACCAATAAGGGTAGTTGGATTTTCACCAGTAAAATATTGAATTATCTTTAGGGAATATACGGTTATGTCATGTTGGGCATTCAAATCCAAGGGACTGCCACCATTAAAGGTCACAAAAGGTTGATTTATTTGATGGGCCATGAATGTGATGGGTCTTAGAACCCTAGAAGACAACAAGAAAGGCCTACCAGGAGGAGGAGTAGAGAGAACTCTATTTGGAGGTGATGATGACCTTTGAACTGATCTGCCTCTTCTTCTTCTCCTTGGTGACAATTGCAAGTATTCAAAAGGCTCTCCACTTGTTATCCTTTGTCTTTTTTGAACTCTATTTGAAGTTAGGAGTCGCTAGATGTGTTGTTTATTTCCTCTAAAGGAAAACTCGCCTTTGAAACACAAACCAATTTCAATGTAGTCGATCAAAATTTATGTTAGTGCAAATTCACGGCACCCCCAAAATGACCTTGGATCTGCTTTATAGACAAATGGAAAATTCGGTGTGAATGCACAACATGGAGTTTTCCCTAAGTGTGGGACCTTGCAAATTAAGAAAACTCTCCAGATTGAGGCTGGTTCCTACTCCTCTGTTTAGGTGTATGCATGTAATTTTTGCAGAGGTTCTAATTCAAAATCCTACTCTAAAACTACTAAGGAGACAGGGTTGAGAGAAAACATGGAAATGGAAAACAAAACTAAGCAAAAAACAGAACGGTGATACACCAAAGGAGTGTTGAACTTCTTGTTTTGCAAAATAGACACAGATCATGGAGATGCAACATCAAAACATGCACAAATTGCTAAAATATAATGAAAGATCAGAAGACAATAATAAATGCATGAGAGGATTGGAAAATCATTCACAGAACATGCATTATCATTCCCAAGTTTGATACAATGCATTACACAGCAGAGAGGTAAAAAATGTGTTGTATTCTTCATGGGAGGTCTAAAAATTCTTCAAATATTCCTGCTTAGGAGAAAATGGGAGCTTGTAGAAGCAAGGGGGTCCAACCTTTACAAAATGAGCCAAAACTGGCTTTTAACGATGAAGCAAAATAAAGAAAGGTAAAAACGTAGGATTTTCTCCAACCACTTTTCAAAATACATTTTAATTCTTGATCTATTGATAGGCTCAATGCAAAATCTCATATTTCCATACATCTACTTCACAAACCAAATAAAATGACCCATGCCTCATTAAATATGGTGGTTGGAATTGGTTTTTGTCTTTTCCATGCTAAAACATGTTTTACAAAATTTCTCACATAAAACTCTATCAAAATTTAAAATTGAGGGTCCATCATGTGGATAATTTCAATAGTTTTCCATTGATACCAAAATCATGAAATTCTAAGCTCTGGTGTGAAAGATATGCCCCTCTAAAGATTTAGGGCAAAAATGGTGAAATTAGGGCTAAAATCGGGTTCGCGGGCAGAAATTTGAACTTTTTCCCTCTTTTTCAAATTGGGAAAATTTCCTAAAAAATCTCTGCACCCCATAGGTCTGCATGACACGTGGCACCTTCTAGATGATCCGTGCTTCAAAACAATCATTTTCCCCTTTTTTCAAAATTGGAAAAATTTCCAAAAATCTTCCGCGGCCCTTCCACTCCGAGACACGTGGTGCTTCCTAATTCACTGATGGGATCGTGGGCTCATTTCTTACCTTTAACCTTTTTGACCAAAAAGGCAAAAACTTAAGTTCTTCCCGACCCTCGCCTCGGCGCTACCGACGTGGACATGTGGCCTCATTTCATTTCTTTTGTGGGATTTCGAGCGAATGTTTCCTTTGAGTTTTTACCCAAAAGGGTTAAGTGCCAACAATTTTCCCGTGAACCAAATGGTTTCTAAGTTAAGATGTAATTTTATTCCTTTTGATTATCAGACTAGTTTGTTTAACAAATTGTAAAATTTAAGGCAAAGGGAAATGAGTGTGGTTGATTACACTAATTTTTATACACTAGCAATGGGATCATGTCATATAGAAGGGGATGTTGAAGAAGTGGCTAGATATGTAAATGAATCAAGGATTAATATTCATGATGAAATCGGTTTATCCAATATTGATATTAGTGGATGAAGCATACCAAGCAACCTTGAAATCGGAAGAGAAGTTGTGTAGTCACAAATTCACGCACTTACTATTACATTTATGCCACCAAGTATGTTATTTTATATATGGATCTCGCATAGTAAAACTATTCACTAATGGCTCATCTCCTAGTCTTTTCATCATTTATTCGGACATCATTGTTACTTGTCTCACACAGTCATCATTTTTCTATACAATTTCAGTCATCTCTCGAATGTCTCAACTATCATTATTTGGTTGTTTTTCATCTTTAGTCTCTTGCTATGGCACCTAGAAAGGTGTTGGGCACCCATTGGTGCCCCAGTCCTCTTTTTAGGTGCCCCAGTTTTGGTTACACTTTTTTTGCATTTAAAATTTCAAGGTTGGTCTTTAAGATTTGTCATTACATTCCCCTAGGTGTTATTCAACATTATCGGGCCATTAGTGTCAAAATTTGAACAAGAGATCCCTATATAAACATATCATACTCATTATCTTATGGGTGGACATTATGTAGACACCTATTTTTGGGTATAGCACCCCTCTTTCATCTCACATTCACGCAATTTCCATTCTCGCACCTCATTTTCTTAAATTAAATTAAATCCTATCTATTTGCTTAATTAATTATCAAATGGGCTCCATGTAGACCCATTTGATTATTCAACTTTTGACATTATCCCCATCTCCCACAAATTATTAATCCATGAGTATTAATACACCTATCTGACACCCTTTTTAAATGGAATCTTTTATCTCACCCACCATGTCAATCATGCTCCCCACTCCATCTAATAATTCAATTTGTGGTCCCCACGTGATCACATCATATCCCTAACTCAAAGTTACTCTACTCAACCCCCGGTTACTTGTTAAACCCAAGCTAACCTCACATATAAGCTATAAAACCGGGATTTTCCCCATATTTGAAGAAAATAAAAAGTTAGGAAATTTGGGTGAATGCTGAGAAATTTTAGCCATTTATCATAATATCATTATTATTTTGTCTTTGTGATAACATGTGGAATTTCCATGATACTCTGCTCATGATCTGGTTCATGTGGTGAGGTTCATGTTACACGCATCTGATCAATAACACCATCTGCACGCCAATATCTTTTAGGTTCTTTTGTTTATCAATTTGCATATTATCTGTTTGGACTTTATTTTATTATTATTCTTATCACACTGGGGTTGACAACCACCAAGGAGTTAACGCTTCCCAAATCTACTTTATCAAGCGGCCCCGCATAAAATCTCTAATCAATCTTTCTCTAGTGTATGTGAGCTGCAGGTTTGTTGGGATCACACCGAGGAGTCTGATATCAACTTTGCGCTCGTATCATCCATTGTCATCTCCAAGGTACTAAGCCCTTGTATACTCGACATTGTTTAGTGTTTCTTGATTACTCATACACTCATCTGGATAGGAAGCTGGAAACTTAGATCAACATTTGGCACGCCCGGTGGGACTAAATCCTAGATCTAGTCATTTTGTTTGTTATTTTACTCATGTTTTCTAACTTGTTTATTTGCATGGTCCTAATATTCGTTGATCTCCATTTAGTACAATCCATCGTTTAAGTCACCTCGGAGGTACATGCTCTTTATTTTCTATTTACCCGCATGGGATATGAATCCAAAAATTGACCTTATGACTTGACGTTTGTTTTGGAACTTGGTTTTACACTAAATATATATCTTCTTGTTATATTCATCATTAAAAGATTAGTATTTGGAGGATAACAATTTATATCTAGTTTAATATTGATTAATTTTGCAGTTCATTCCCTCTGTCAGGCTTATGATATTGTTGTTGGTTTTCTTTGGATAATCATTAATATACGATCTTCGTATTTGTATTATTTTATATAATAATATTAACCTTTGTTATAAGAAAAAAATTTAAAAAAAAAAGAATTAATAATAATTATTACTATTGGTTGCTCAAATTTGCACCCTCATCTCGGATCTTGAAAGGGCCAAGGTGTTTGAGACCACAATGGAACCATCCCCAAGTTGTGGGACCTTGCGCACTTGGGACAGATCTCCGGAGAAGGCCGGTTCCTCTACCTACCTCTAACGCTACTGCTACTCCTAATGTTGAAAGCAAATCCTAGACTAAACATGCCAAGGGACCAGGGATAGAAGGATGTGTAGAAAAGGGAAATCCTAAGCTAAGGAAGGAAATAGCGCTAAAAGGAAAGGGTCAATCTCTCTCCACGAGCGGCAAAGGAAACAGAGTGGGTGCGAGAGAAGAGGGCGAGATGGCATGCACCACAGATCAACACATGGGCTCGACCTTCCAGTGCACACAACACATGAACATGGGGACTGCAAGTAGAGAAGTACACACAACATGCCAGAAAATGCAAATAGAGAGGTGAGATGCAATGAAAATGAGAGAGGGAAGACAAGAGTTCCACAAAACATGATTTTATTACTTAAGGGATGAACTATCATTTACATTCAATACATGGGGTAGAGACCACGCCAATGTCTAAGACCCGTGAGAAGTTGGTCACCATTTTGGCATGGTGTCGTTACCACACGGAGAGATATTTTTACAAATCAGAACTTTGTTATTTATAGAAGAAGGAGAGAAGAGAAGGAGAAAGGGAGGGAAACTCAGATTCAAATCTTCAACCACCAATAACAGTGATAAATTCCTGCAAATCCACCTGTAAGGTTGTTAGATGTGCTTCCCCATGTCTGTTTTGTGTGTGGAAGAAGGAAGAAGGCAAGATCTAATGAAATATGGTAGTTGAGGTCAATTGGATGTGTGCATTGATGAGTTGAAATACGTTTCCCTATTTTCACTTAACAAATCCCACCTAAATTTGAACTTGAATAGTCCAACGTGTAGCTTGTGTTAGTAGTTCTCTAAGAATTCTAGGCATGTGCCGATCTGAGCTCTGTAGCAAAAGATATGGCTATCAAAAGATGTCATAGTCATCGAGTGCACGGAAAACACGTGGCATGCGCAGTTGGCTGAAATGATGGCCAATTGTTCATTTGTTGTCTTTTCTACCACATGTCATGCACTAGTTGGTTGTCAGATTCAGCGCCCTATTGGTGTGCTTTGATTGGATACATGTGGCACACTCAAGTCTGACAGAAGATGACTTGGCACAAAAGGGTGCAAAGGAAGGCACAAGGTGCAAGAGCGAGAAGCAAGCATGTGAAAGGGAAATAGAGGGGAGGCACGGAGGAGCGTGCGTGATGCATGCAGTAGACAAGGAAAAGGCTGGTGAGTAGAGAACGTATGGTTAAGCAAAGCTATTATAAGGTAATGGGTGTGGTGCGCAAAGGGCCAAGGACTTAGCTGATAGAAGTAAGTATGAGGCACACAAGAAGGGGAAAATGGAGGAGATAAAATAATGCAAAGGGAGCAGGAAGGCGTGCAAGTGCACGTAAAGGAACTGCAACTGTGCCAAGGTGTCAAAAGAACAATCTTGAGTGCACACAACTTGAAATGTGAAACACCAGAGTCAGGATGAAAATATAAGTTATCTAGATAACTAGGAGAGTTATTTGGATAACAGTTTTGGTGACTTTCAGGGGCCATCTTCCTACTAGATGAAGAGACCAGTAGCCTTAGAAGTCCATTGGGCATGGATTCATGCGCTAATCTTGAAGATTTGATCTGTAACTTTCAAGAACATTCCTAAAGTCACTTGAAGCTCTGTCTGAACTCTGAACTAAATTATTGCTCTCATATGAAGATATTCTGAATTGGATTGTTGAGAGTGAAATCTATGCACTAACCATTGGAACAGCCTCTGCCAAAATTGAAATCTCATCCCAAGAAGCAACAAAAGGGGTGTGTTGGTGTAACAGGAAAGGAAAGGCATCAAAGGGAGCACACCGAAAGAGAAGCACAACACTATACAAAATTTGAAAATCATACATGTCCCAACTGGAACATACAAAGTTTGTGCAAGCACTTGTGTTACTAAAAGCAAACCTAAACTAACCTAAACTAACCGAGAGGCAAGGGGTGCTCAAGTAAAACCTATAACAGGCAAGGAGAAGTAGCTTCCCTTCCTCACAAATTCCAACCATGTAGTTGAACATGATCGGAAATGAGAGTGAAAAACCACCTTACATATGGTGTTTCACCCTCCTCAAAGTATAAACAAATAGAATATACACCTCCTGGAGTTGTTCTGTACTTGGATTTGGGAGGCACTGCTATTGACCTTTGGCACATTGAATCTCTACCTCATGCTCTAAAATGAGCATGACTAGTGGCAACTCTATTTTTGGCTCTAGGCTAGCTAGATATCTGATTGGGCATGGTCTGATCCTTGTGGTTTTCCCATTACTTTGAAGCTCAATCCCATAGATGGGATTTTCTTGCAGACTTTCCTCCTAAAGGAGAGCACTTGCAGGATGGGGCATGCAAATCTTGGGTGCACATGGTTCTGCCTCTACAAGTAACTTGGTCTCCTCCAGAACTGTGCCCTCTAGAGCTAACTGATTTTCCTCTAGAATAGGCACCTGTATGATTTCCTCTTCCTATTCGGAGTCACATGAGTCACGTCATTCTTCAATTGTTCTACATTCATCAAACATGATGATGTTGGTTGGGAAAGGCACATTGGTAGGGGCTATTCATTTATGGTATATCTAGGTAGAGAGGACGCTTGGATAAAAATGGGAGGATGGACACGAAGGGATGGAAGGCATGTGGGCAAGAGGAGTAGAGGCATGTGCAAGAAGGGGAATGGAAGAGAAATGAAGGTGAGATGGAGGGGGATCTCAATGGGGGTAACACGCAAGAATCTAGGGACATGCGCAGCGGGCTAAGATGATGTAAGTTGGCGCAAGGAGTAGGAGGGTTGTAGGATGGTAGTGCAAGTTTACCCCATTGACAGGGTTGGCGCGCGCTAGATTTTTGAGCTTCCATTTCTTCCACCCAGTCTATAATCTTGGGCAGCATCTTACTGATGAAGTATAGCTTTTTCTAGGTGCTAAACCATCCTGGTACATGGTCAACCCATGGACAAGGGACCTTGTAGCTAACTTTATCTCGCCTTTATAAAGCACTTGAATTTGAGCTACATCATGTCCATCTCCATCTCTTGCACCTACCTCTCAAAATCAGCTTCGGCCAAAGAGTTGCCACCATCATCTATATAAACTTGTTCTTCATAAACATTTTGGTTAGAAAAAGGTGGGTTGTATGCATTTTCGAGGATAATGGGGCTTATAAAACTAATTTGGAGGAGGATTTTGAAGCGTGGGGATGGAGGGAAATCATTCGCTGCAAACAAATGAGAATCCCATGGCGGGAAAGAAGTCATGATTGCACAACTTCAAAAGAGGAATGTGGAATGGTGAAAAAGGAGAAATGAATGGAGGAATGAGGGGAGACTAGTCTGCGCATGAGATAATGTGTGCATTGAATCAGTGGAGTCGCCAGATGTGTTAAAAATGCCTCCAAAGGCTAGATCTCAGCAATAACACATCGAACTTACTAAGATAAAGATGTAAATCTCTTCACTCTAGTCCCATCGGGTGTGCAAAAAGCTGTTGGTTGCTCAGACGTGCACCGCATCTTGGATCTCGAAAGGGCCGAGGTGTTTGAGACTACAATGGAACCTTCCCAAGTTGTGGGACCTTGCACGCTTGGGACGGATCTCTAGAGAAGGTCGGTTCCTCTACCTACCTCTAACGCTACTACTACTCCTAATGTTGAAAGAAAATCCTAGACTAAACATGCCAAGGGACTAGGGATAGAAGGATGTACAAAAAGGGAAATCCTAAGCTAAGGAAGGTGATAGTGCCAGAAGGAAAGGGTCAATCTCTCTCCATGAGCCATAAAGGAAACAGAGCGGGTGTAGGAGAAGAGGGCGGACGGCGCACACCACAGATCAACACACGGGCTCGGCCTTCTAACACGCGCAACACATGAACATGGGGACTGCAAGCAAAGGAGTACGTATAACATGCCAAAAATGCAAACATAGAGGTGAGATGTAATGAAAATGAGAGAGGGAAGAAAAGAGTTCAACAAAACATGATTTTATTGCTTAAGGGATGCACAGTCATTTACATTCATGGCAGGAGGCAAGAATACATTACAAATACCACTCTAAGGTCTGAGACCCATGGGAAGTCGGCCACCATTTTGGCATGGTGCCTGTCATTCAAATAGCTCTCCTAGCGATTTGGGAAACTTACATACACATTCGGCCCCATATTTTTCATTGAAGAATTACGCACGCTCAAAATAACTTAGCACATTCCTTTGGTCGTAGTTCACATGCGCCCTTTTTCCTTTCTCCTTCCACTTTCCTCTTCCACTCACCTTCTATGTGTTCACCTTCTTCCGATTCAATTTCTTTCCACCCCGCACGCCTAAGTCCTTTACCCTTCACGCGTTACACTCATTACTTTGTAATAATTACACCTTCACCATACATTCTCTGCTCACCAGTTTGATTCATCTCCCCATGCACATCACGAGTGCCCCCTCCACACCTTCCTATGTTTTCTCTCGTCCACCCTTCTATGCCAAATCATCTTTTGACACGCTTAAGTGTGTAGCATGTAACAATCGGGTGCGCCAAAAGGGCACCAAATCCTAGCAAAAAATGAATGATTGACACGTGCGGAAATAACAAATAGTTGTACATTTGGCCACCATCACAAGCCTAATCGGTGTGTGCCACATGTCTTGCATACGCCGATGACTATGACATCTTCTCGAAAGCCATGTCATCAGCTATAAATCTCAGATCAACATGCGCCTAGACTTGTCGAAATTTTTGACATCGCCTACGAAGCAATAAATTCAAATTTCAAATTTGGTAGATCGGTAGGTGATAATTGGGAAAACATCTCTCTGAACATTGATGAGCATATCTGATTTCTCCAACTACCCAATTTGGTATGATCCGCCCTCTTTTGTCTTCAACACGTCAAATAGGAATGGGGAAGCATATTTCATGGATTTCCAAGTGGATTTACAAACATTGAATGCTTTTTGTTGGTGGTTGTTTTTCAAAATTAGGTTTTCCCTCCTTTTCCCTTCTTCCTCCATAGATTCATCTATAAATGTAAGAGAAAGGCTTATTTGTTATGTTGGACACTCTGGATCCTTACGCATGTTGCTAAGGACTCCATATTATCTGTATTTTGAGTTGTAGACCTCCATGTATAGCTCTTACATGTGGATATCGGCATCCTTATCATTGTAAAAGTTCTATGCATTCTTAGAAGTAATAGAAGCATCATTTTTGACTAATATTTGTCCTAATGTGTTTACATTCCTTCATCTTTCCTCTTCTCTTGCATTTTGTATTGTTGTGCTACTTCAGGTCCCCTGCAATTCCATATTTGGTTGTGTTCCATGAGAACGATTTGGTGAATGCATGTTTTGCTATGCTACTCGTGCCTAGCCTCCTTTCACACATTCCTTGTCATTCTTGCTCAGAACAAATAGTTTCCATCCCTATTTTCTGGTGTTATTGCCTTTTAGTGTAGTTTACTTCATGTTATCCTTCTTTCCCGATCCCTTGTCATTCTTAGCTTAGTTTCCAATTTCAACAATAGAAGGAGAAATAGATAGAGGAAATGACCTTCTTCGAGATATCTATCCTAAGGTCACAAGGTCCCACAACTTGGGGAAAATTCCATTGTTGTCTCAAACACCTCGGCCCTTTTCGAGAGATCCGATACGCAGTGCATGATTAAGCAACCAACAGATTTCTAGCATGCCCGGTGGGACAAGATTGAAGAGCTTTACATCTTTATCTCGCAGTAAGTTCGATGTGTTATTGTTGAGATCCATCCTTTAGAGGCATTTTTCAACACATCTAGTGACTCCACTTTGATTCAACACACCCATTATCTCAAATGCGAGACTAGTCTCCCCTCATTCGTCCATTCATTTTCCTTTTCCATCATTCCAAATATTGCGGCTCTGACAGGAGAGAGGCTCCTTTGTGTGTCACACTATTACAGGAGGAGCCGGGTGCCGAGGGTGGTGAGGAGAGAGTGGGCCAGTTTGAAGGGCGAATACGCAAGCACCTTGGGTTCTTTCTCCCTTCCGCCACTAAGGGTGATGTTGAAGAGTTTGTTTCGACCATATTTAGTGAAACATGGTGTACCAGAAGACACATGGGAAGCCTTCAGGCTGCCCAGATGTGAGAGGAGGCTTCTTTACATGGAGGCTCCAGGTGCCCAGTGGAAGGCCTGAGATCACACATCAGCTTTTTCTCCTCCATTATCTCTCCAAACATGCCACAGGCGGAAGCCAGGGCAAGTGTTCAGAGCAGGCTGGAGGGCATGAAATATTGCAGCTAGGAAGGCAGGGGGACATGTTTCTGCCGTGTACCCAGCTCAAATTCCGAGGAAACTGCCATGGACCGAAGTTTTTTGGCTGTATGAAAACTTGAAGGATATCCTTTTGACCAGTCTCCCTTTTTGAAGCCCAACTTAAATTTGCAGGTTTGCTCATTTGAAACATGAAAGGTGAAATGGCATTTCAAAGGTTGGAGCCATAGCCTCCAGGACCCAGGCTCCAGGCACCTCCCAGGAGTGCCTCTGGCCACTGCCAGAGGGTGAAATACTATACAAGGTAATTTTTACTCTTATTTCACAATATAATGGTGATTGATCAAACCCATGAATGCATTGCGGAGGAAGCCCCACCTTCCTACCTTGTTTAACTATTTCCACCAAGTGTTTCGGTGTTTGTCTTTTTGACACTTTCTGTGTCTTTACCTGTTTGGAACCTTTATGTTTCATCTTTATAATGCTTTCATATACCATTTTTTGGAAGTTCATTTGGTGTTGTGATAAGTAAGCTGCATTCTAAGCAATCAGTTGGGAAATCTTCCGGCCAGAGGCTTAGCGATTGGGTTGAGTTTAAACGAAACTGGTAGCTAAAATTTTATTAATTTGTTTAGTCTTCAAGTAAATTACTCAAACCTCCTTGCCCAATGAATACTCAGAAGATGCAATAATCTGTTTGTCTTATCAGGAATTAGCCAGTCCACAATGCCATCAAATAACTAATGTTAGAATTGTGCATGACCACTACGTAAAAGTGCATCAAAATCTTTGCTAACATTCTTGTCCCAGTTCACTACTTGTAACTGCTTATTACCTGCTAGAGATGAAATTTATTTATTTTTTTCAATTATTTTATGGTTTATTTATATTTTATTTCAAACTATGTCTTTCATACCATTCCTCAGGTTGGTTTACAATGATCAGAAACACTTTATCTATTTCATGTACGTATCTGTTTTTTCAATTTCCTCCAAATTGAATAAATTGTATTACAGTCCAAACTATGACTAATTTACATACTAAAAAAATCGATAATTTTTGGATGATAGTTAGGGGCATGGATTTAGGCATCCATTATTTTTCACAAAATTTAAAACTTTTTTTAATATGAAAATCATAACAAAAAAATGCCGTAGCCGTAAAAAAAAATATTTAAAAATCTACCCATAATGTTAATGCTCCTACTCTGATCATTATACTGCAAAGGGTTTTCACGGCATACTGCCAATAGTCTAAAAAATTGGGGCACCTCAATTGTAATGATCTACTATGTTTTAGTGAGACAAAAGCTCTGAAGAGTTTGACCTCATGTTGCTATTTTAGTTCTGCTGTGATCATCGCACTTTCAACTTAAAAAATTCAAGAAAATTAATAGATTTATTGAAACTAGATTCAAATGCTATAATTCATGTTCTATTAACATCTTCCAATTTCTGAGTATAACTACCTTCAGACACGGCTGGGGTTTAATCCATTTATATTTTTCTTAGAACTCATGTGTCTTGGCTTAAGATGCCATTTTTGTCCCAAGACTCAACTTTGGTGTAACTTACTCCACCTATGACTACCTTCTGCTTGCAGATTTTAAACCCAGTCCCTATCCTCTGTAACGGTTGCTCTCATCTCGCTGCCACTCATAAACTTCATCTTTGTATGTCTTCATGCACATATCATGCATCTAGTTACTTCTTCCTTCTTCGAGATTACCGTTCTAAGGTGCTGCCGATAGCCTAGTCTTGAATAAGCTGTCAATACTACATTCTTCAATGTATAGAGCTCTTGGTTGCTCTCATTTGCCTCATGCCATTCTCCCTAAGCGCCTCTTGGCACATTTCTGCCTGATTTCATGCCTAAATGACTCTGATTCTCTCTCATCCCCTATAAATCTTGATGTTGGTTTTACTGTAATGTAGTTAGAAGAGAATTCACAAGATATCGCAGGCTTGCTTGGTTTGCATCTTAGTACCTAGCGAATGTATCGGCTGTAATGATCTGAATACCTATCAGCATATCTCTTTGCTTTTCTTAAACCATTTAGCGTGGTATGTAGTGAATCTTCAGGATGGGGAGCTCTTTTTTTCTTACAATGTGCCATGAAAGTGTCACAACTCAACAACTCTAAATTTATTTAAATAAGGCTTCAAAGGAGAAGCAAGAAATCAAATCTAATTTAGATGTTTGTACTCATGCACTGTGCCTTACAGTGAGCAAGTACATGTTAGACCAAACTTCAGAAGGCTGGCGGCTAGGATTCAAATCTGACTTACCGTAGCAACCATTCACTTGCGCAGGCTCCACGACCAGGTTTCGGAGAAGGCCCTATCAAATTTACGATTCTCAAGAACTAGAATACCCTCTAAGTCAGGTTGTAGGTCACTATGACACGCAGGCAAGATGTGTGGGTTTGACAAAGACCCCAGTTTAGGATTTAGGTGTAGAAAAAATATTTGATCCAATTCCTAACTGGAAGCTAAATAATCTGTGCTTCAGGAAATAAATCCTCTTTGAACTAGTCAAATTGAATCTCCAACACCTTCTTGAAAGGACAAATCATCATTGTGAAATCTAAATTGTACCGTTTTTGGACAATGTAAGCGTAATTTTGCAAGGTGTGTACAATGTTAAGCACCCCACTATTGGGTTGAATGCTTTCACCCCACCATTTTCTTACCGTTTGTGTGAGTAAGACTTTATTCTGTACATTCTAACACAACTACATTATAAAATGTGATCAGTTAATATTAACTTTTGAGAATAACCAGCTGAACTGAAGCCCACCACCTGGAGGCAATGCAAGTCCTGTATGTTTATATCCTAAAATAAGCATTAGCTGATGTTTGTCAGAGTCTTTACATCACTTTGAAGTTTAGGCTATTTAGAAATCTTTAAATGGTGGTTGGAGCCTATAATCGACTGGTATTTTTAGATTATAAGACTATCTTTTAAAGCTAGTGACTCATTTGGAGGCTAAGAAGTAAGCTTCTATAAGGTGTTTGACCACACTTTTAAGTTATTTGAGCTTAGTGGGTGCTATAATTTGTATTGGATTATATTTAAAATTTAACTAATTTCAAGTTTAGACTGCGGCGTAAAACATTGCATTTCATTCTACATGTTTGATAAGCATGATAAGCAATTATAAGCATAGTGCTGGGTACAGAGTTATGTCAAACATACGTAACACGATTTTAGTAGGCTTTCCCTTGGTTTAGAGCATTAGCACTGTTATGTATCAACATGAGATCAAGCCTAAGGCATATCACATGTAAAAATATCAATGACCACTGTCATTTCTTAAGAATTAGGATTTGAATTTCTCCTTGTGCAGCATTTTAAATCACCTAAAAATGATCGATACTTTTGAGTTAAGATCGGTGCCTATCTACATCAAGCAAAATTGGTTTCCTTTCCAAAAATATTTTTTTCTTTATTTCAATAGTTAGGTTATCATTGCTTTAGTTAACTATGAGTTTCATAATATTAATAGGTATTCAGCTTACTTGAAGTTCGATGCTAAACAACGTCCACTATTTGCTTCTCATCATCTATATTATTTTATGTAGCACAGCTTTTGCAGGTTTCTCAACATCTATGACACTTGTCTTAGGACTATTTGAAATAACATACTAGAGAAAATTATGTTTAGGATTGGTTAACACATTGAGAGTCGTTATGATTTTCAATTTCAGGGTAATATATTTCAAGCTTAAGCCACACAAGATCAGTTATCTTTAGCACACATATTTGATTAAAAGTTACTAGGCTGTTTAGGATTTCAAAATGGTTTTCAATTGAAGATAGTGGGCTATATCTTAGGGATGTTTTTGGGGAGCATAAATGACACAACTAACTATTTGGTAATTTACTGTTATAGCATCCGCATGGTATTTGTTATTTTCTCCGAAACGTACATCATATGTATCACAATAGGAGGCTATATAAACCTCCCTTTAAACTCAAAATTCCTACGATTCATTTTCTAAGACATTTTCCACATGACTATCAGGCCTCATAGAAGACAAGATTTTTCCCTTGAGAAGAATGGCAAAAATGCTCCACTTAAAGATAAACCATTTGATTACTGTTTCACAGAGGGTCAAGATAAAAAAATAGACATACTTGATGTCATGCTTCAAAATTTTAAATATTCTTGCTAAACTGTATTTTAATTAAGTAACCACAACATATGCCTGGCATATATCTTAGGCTCAAACCGATCTAATGACCATTGTATAATCTAAGCTAAAAGAAAGGATTTTCAGAGAGAATTAACTAGGAAGATTCTCTAAAAGTTTGATAGACATGGATCAAGGAATGATCTCAACATAGTCCCATTCATCTTAGACTTCTTAGATTCTAGGACTTAACTGGTGAACCAATTCTCTCCACACAAACATTTGAGAAATGCATAGTTAGAAGGGATAAAATAGGGATTACCCAAGAAAGCTATTGTTGCCAATCCTACATACGAACCATGTGAGAATCGCCATTTTTCCCTAAGCGTTGAATCGATGAGGATTAACCTCTGAAAATCTTGATGCTGCTTAACTTCTCATTCTCACTGATATGCAAACACTAAACTATATTGCGAAGTCAGATTCTGCATTAGAATGGATGTTCTTGCAAATCGCAAATCCCATGTGTATTGAAGTAAATGATGAGTTTAACCGATGGGGTGAACATATTAGTAGCAAAAAATTCCATTCATGCGAACTACAGGGAAAGGTGTCAAAAATTAAGACTTTCTACATGACATTAGTTGATTTCTAGTATTATATGAATTAAGTCAACTATGTTGAAGGATATTTACAGAATTGAATACTAGTATAGGTGTTCTGTACACTTGAATATCCACTGAAGTTGGACTATATCAACTTACTTCCCTACAAATAAAAGTAAGCACATCCAAAGAATACAAATTAAACTTTCTAAAGGGTGTTTCCTATATTCATTTCCAAGGCAGCTATATATTTGGAGAATTTCCAATGCAGTATTTCCAAGAGGGTAAAATTGTGAGAATGTCACAGAAATCTATTCAGTTTCATGTCTACCTACATGCTCAGGATTTTAGGTTTAAAGCTCTTAAATGCCCAAGCTATGATCTTATTGAAGTTGCACCACTTCAACAAAATGGGTTCTTGGAATTAGTGCGGCAGCTTGTGGATTACTCAATCATAAATCCAAAATAAGTGTCTGCTGAGTATACTGCTATTTCTCTATTTCAATTAACAGGTATTCTTGCCCAAATATCCATAAGGCAAAAACAATGTGGATGCGAAATGGTGACCAGTATACCTTCCATGGACTTTTCCATTCGTGAACAAATTTTGAGTATTGGGATAAGTTCGAGAGGCAGACATTTAATTCCAAAGGCTCATCTGCACCCAGTTAGAACATATATGGATTCATTTTTAGGATGAGTACAATTATAGGAAAACCAAGATTATGAAAGGTTTAACTCTTGATGAAGTGTGGCAAATTTAAGATCATTAATGTCTGTTAAGGATATTGCACAAATGATGTAATTAGTCAAGCACCCTAATATCCATCGATAGGAAATGATAATGTTTCACAATCAACCAACGCCATAGGTTGAGCCAGTTGTACAAGACAAAGAGCAACAATATTAAATGGATGAAAGTGTGGGACCCATTCTAAGGAGAACTTTTAGTTGGTTGGCCACGTTGGGAATCTCACCCAAAGGGAAAATCGACCTACAAATTTACAAAGTTCTTTACATCAGCATTAAACCACACCAACACCTGGTGAAAGGTAAGAGGTTGACTCGAAAAGGGTTCCTACCATTCCAGTGGAATGTCAAGCCAAAATATGAGGTTCAACCATAGTACATGGGATTAAATCCCTCCTCAAAGACAGGTGAGGCTGCCTGTTTATTACTAATCTAAAACACAACAGAAATAATATATACAGTATTCACACTAATCTAACCATTGGGGTTGGGATAGAATCCCGAAATCCATATCCGCACTATGTGAAGATGTTGTTTTTATAAATGGACTGGGTCGGAAATTATTACAATGGAAGAAGCACAATGGAAAGGAAAGGAGAGGAACGTATTTTCTTTCGAGTAAACACAGAGCACGAAATAATCATATGAGCTTTAGATAACAAATGTAATGTTTGAAATGATTAGAATCATCAAGACACTAAACAAGGAATAGCTTAAGATTGCGAACATAAGAACAATATCTTAAGAAAAACACTTCTCACAACACAAAGTTTGCGAAAACAACATCAACTTCTATTCCTCAAATGATTAAAAGAAAACACAAAGTTTTTCTTCTTCACAATAGCTCCCAATATTTCAAAAATCTCAACCCTTTGGAATGTACGCACATCCCTTATTTATAATAAAAATAGTTGAGAGAAAATAGGACAAACCCTATAAAACAGTTTGTTAACAAGAGTCCTATTTTGCTTGACTCTCACGTAGGAGACCAAGTCAAAATATGATTCCTATGTGATGAAATAGAAATGAAAAAGACATGTCAATTTCAAGATTGAAATGACATGTTACATCAAGATTTAGTCTGAATCGTCATCTTTTTCTTCCTCATCTTTCTCTTCTTCTAACTGAGCCTGTTTGTTCCAAAATTCTTGGAACTTCGGATTATACCTTGCATCTCATTTTCATCAGGCACAGTGGAATGATCACTCAAAACTTCACATGTTTCGTGAGTGTCACTGGCACTACCAGGAAGTTTTCTCAATCTTTTGTTGAGTTTTCTCAAGGCCTCCAAAGAATGTTCAATCCTTACAAACCTGTCAATGATTTCAATGCCAAATCCATGAGCTGGTTCATGCTGAATTGATTCTTGGATTTGTTTGAAAAGATCATCAGCTGATAGGATGCCCGAGTTTCCACTTGACACTTTTGCACAAGATTTTCAGCAGTTCTTCTTCCAGGTCGCTCTTGCCATCAATCAACTGATCTCTTGATTCTCTCAATTTACCACAAGCTTCGTTGAGAATTTTTACCCTGAACCTGATGGCTTTGGTCAGCTGGAAATGCTTATCCGCATGTGGGATGACACCTTCTTCTACCAAAATGCGTGATGGGATTTGCTTCAATACCTGGAGAGCTTCAAAAGTCAAATCAAGGTGTCCAATTTCTTGGGAGAAATCATCATCCATCTTTTCTCCATCACTCTGTATATTCCCCAAAGATTGATAGACCCCTACGGCATCTTGAATCACTTCTTTCCCCTGTTGGAGCAGCCTTTGAGTCCATTCATCGACCACCCTTCCTTTTTCATTAATCTTCTCAATTATAGGCACTGATGAGAAATCGAATCCGACAGGGACAGAGGAAGATGGTATGGATTCAAGGGGTTTTGAGAGCTTAAGCAATACCTCAGTTAACTGCTCCACCTTTCCTTTAAGCTCATCTCTGTTGTCCTTTGTTTCCTTCAATTTCTAGGCATAGCACGTTTATAGCATCCCATGCATCTTGTTGTGCTCCTTCTGTTGTCACTTCTCCTAGAGCCACCCTGGTTATCTGATAGTCAGAGGCCGTTATGTCCTCTTTGGTTTTGTCAGTCGCGGGAGTGGCGATCTCTGCAAACTTATGCCCCGAAGCATCCACCAAAACCCTTGAAACTATTTTGGGTTTCTTGGCTGATTTAGTAGTAGAAGCCTTGAGTGAACTAAAATCAAAGGCTGGTATGGGTACAATCACCTTCCTCTTCCTCGGAGTTTTCTCAAGTAGCCATTGAGGCATGTCAGAGGGAGTTGCCACTATTGTAGAAGTTGGTATCATACTTTCAGGGGGAGAGGGATCCACTGGTGGAGTGGGGACAGTTACCAATGTGGTAGCAGATTCAGTAAAAAGAGGCACAGGAGGGGGCATGTTGGTAGTTACTTTGGTCCCAGCAGAGAGGGGTGAGAGTCCAGAGAAAATGCTGGCCATGACCAAGAAGTAGATGGGGAAAGAGGAGGTAGAAGTGGTTGTGAAGGAGGAAGCGCAGATCCCGACTCCAAAGCCTGGGATGCAAGAGATAAGGTCACTTCAGTTGGGCAGTCAACAAATGGTGAAACTAGGGGCTGGCTTACTTCTCCTTCCAAAGAAATTTCTCCTATTTCTGGTGGTGTTGGTGATTCTGGCACATTCACCATTTCAACTGGAGTAACAATTGAAGAGATTTCTCGTTCTCTTCTCTTCTTGACAAACTTGACCTTTATAGGTCCCTTAGAAGATCTTTTGTCTTTTCCCTTTTTGGAGGGCCCCGCCTCTGCAGCAACCAACTTTGAAAAATTATCATCTTTAAAACTCATTCCCCAAGAGGTGAGCCATGCTTTGGTGCATGCAAGAATCAGGGCTGATCTATCTGTAATGGAGGATTTTTCACTGATAGACCAATCAATAGGTGGGAAAACATATTGATCTTCATTCAATCCATCATAGGAAGGATCCAGAACACTTTCATTATCGCTAGTACCTTCTGGTATGTCAGCGAGCTCAAGTGTCTGAATTTCAGCAAGTGTCAACCTGCTATGATCTTTTCTTCGGACAACAACCTCATCACGTAAATCAATCCAGATGTCTTCTACGCTTGGCACGTGCGGGTGCAGAGTTCCATATGCCTTGAGGACTCCTCGAAAATCAAACCCGTCTCGGGGCTTCATGTGCTTCTTCAACTTATCTTGAAGCTCATGGACAACGTTCTTGGCTTTCACCACCATTGAACAAGTATACCTTCCAATAGAAATTGGGAAAGATACAGTGGCCTTGTGTTTACTCTGTTGGAACTTGTGAAAATCCAACAATTGCCTGACCAACTCCATCAAGATTAGTTTGTCCCCTGGATATCTGGGAAAATGGAAAGGATCCCCTGGGTACATGACTACTCGAAGATATGTGAACTTCTTAAATTGCAAGAAGACACAACCCCATTTTGAAACTTCAGCCCATGCCTCATCAGAGACTCTCATTTTCCTCGGTTGGGGCTTAACCTGTAGATGTTCTCGTAAAAGAAGGCATCATTTACCCTTCTGAATTGGTCTTCAGACCCTTTTCTTGTCAGCTGAGGAAAATACTGATAAACATGCTCCACTGTCTTGTTCCCCTTGGTGTCCAACCGGGATAGTTCCTCATGCCACTGCATAGGTGACATACGAGGACATATAAAACTTTCCCGTAGACAGGACTGTTGTCATTTGAGAATCTATCTCGTTACTGATAAGAGTACCCCAATCAATTCCCTGTTGATTCTTCTTAATAATGATCATGAACTGGTACATCCATCCTTGGAAAACATTTGACTCGGGGAAACCAAAAACCTGACTCAACAGAGTAATGATATCATTGATTTCTTGAATGAAATCACTTCTAGGAACAAGTCTTGGGAACCTAGAAACAGCCGGTTTGGCTTTGATTAGGAATTTCTTATTCACGTGCTTGATGCAATCCTCCTGATCATTGTCCCAAGATTTTGGGCTGACTTGAGATCCACATCTCCATATTCCTCAAAATTAGGCAGCTTGAGAAGGTCATCGAAGTAACCTCCGTCCAACTTGATTACAACTTCTCCCACCTAGTTTTTCACAGAACGAGAAGCAGAGTCATAATTCGAAGCACAGGCTAAGATGAACTCGGGGCACTGAGTGGACATAGGGAAACCTGCTGCAAGAGGTAGACCACTGTCAACTATTGATTTCATCCATGGAGTCTGAGAAGAGCTCTTGACCCTATTCCAAAAATCCTCCATATCTATGTTTCGAGCTCTGTATCCCGGATGTCGTAATTACAGTCAATGTAGGAGGGAGACTCCACCTTCCTGAATTTGTACTTCATCCTCCCTGATTTTTAGTCTTATCTTGTGATGGACCAGGGTCCGACATGAGGAATTTCAAAGGAGGAGAGTGTCGGAGATCAGAAGGTGTTGAACACTTCGGAAAACCCGACACACTGGAGATGCCGGAAAGATGGAAAAACCGACACACTGGGAGGATGCCGGAGAGTTGGAAAACCCGACACACTGGGAGGATTTGGGAGGACACATTCTGGGAGGATGCGGAGAGTTGGAATGTCCGATACTTTAAACTTTTTCGATATACTCATGGGTTTTGAACACTGCAAAGCACCCTGCGAAACCCGAGAAGAGGGAATGGGGTAATTGTTGAGTTGAAACATGCAAGTTTTTCTTCACTGTTGATATCCCCAATATATTTTTAATTACAATGACATCTTAGGGAATAAAACAAAGTGATTATTCCAAAGGGGTAACCCTAAAACACAAACCTGATTTAGAAAGCAACACCCAAAATGGAAAAGATAAAACCCCAACAACCCTGATAAGAAAAGACAGAAACTTGGAAGAATTCTTTACACAATTATTCCACAAAAACCACAAACAAAGAATGAAGAAAAATACCTTCAACCAGAACAAGAAATGATAAAAAATGAGCAATGCAATCAGGCACAGAGGTGAGTCGGGTTTCTGGGTCGAAGATGCATGCATGAAAATCCACGAGGTAAAAAGTATGTCTGGTAAAAATGACGTGGAAATTTGAATATTTATAAGAAATTTCACATTTAATACACTTCAGTTGACACGTGCCAACTACCCGACAACTCGGCATTAATGCCATGTCAGCATGCTTGGGATATCTGGAAACCCGACACAAAGGGTTTTAGAGCAATTCAGGTTTCGGGTTGTGGGAAACAAGCGACATGAAGCATCATGCTTGATGGTCCCGGAAACCCGAAACAAAGGAGTAAATCGGGCTTCGGGGATCGGAAGACACGTGACATGAAGCATGTTTTGATGAAGGCATGTTCCGATGCTTGGAAGGTCCAAACCGACTCACCTTACTTGATGCGGGTTTCGGGTTTCGGGGAACACACGACATGAAGCATCCAAAACACATGTTGTCTTGCTTGTGAAACCCGAAAACCCGATTATCTCTCTGAAAGGTGATTCTTAGAAAACCAGCTCAAAAATTTCTTAGGGTTATCTCATTTTTGGCGTAAACTCAAAAATGAGATAACAACTGGCTCTAGTTGGGGACTTTCTTTGTGATATCAAAGGAAGAGAACTCAGAATCTCTGGCTTTATCCATTGGGCTATGGAGTCAGAAAAGAAGAAAACCGAAAAACAAAGCAAGGAAAGAAAGAAGACTAAAAGAAAACACATGACAGAAAGAAAAGTATGTACAATGAAAAAAAGAGAATCTTGCATTAATGATGGAACAACTTTAGATGTTGGCCGCTGAAAGGCAAAGGGAGTAACTCTCCATCAAGATATGATAGATGGAAACTATTTTCACCACTCAGCTGATGGATCTTAAAAGGTCCTTTCCACAAAGAATCAAACTTTCCGTGCATTCCTTTCTGCTCCCTCCTCTTATCCCAAAGCAACACCAGGTCTCCAATCTGGAAATTACGTTGCCTTGATTTCTTGTCAAAAATTTTCTTTACTTTGCTTTGATGATCTGCAATGTGATCAACCACCTTGCTTCATTCCTCTTCTAGCCTAGCTAGGTACATAACCCTTTTTCAATAGAATTTTGAAAGGTCACATCTTCGACTGCTTTGGCCAACTGTAAGGCTGGCAACTCTACTGAGATAGGTATCTCAGCATCAATCCCATACATAGTACTTGGAAAGGAGACATTCCTATAGCTCACTTTGGGGTAATCCGATCAGCCCACAATGCATCATACAATGCTTTGTGCCATGTCCTCTGGTTTTCATCTACTAGCTTTCTAATTATGGTAACCAGGTTCTTGTTGTTGGACTCAGCTTGCCCATTGCCTTGGGGATAATAATCAGATGAGTGAGCTAGGGTAATGCCGAATCCATAGCAAAAATTTCATTGTCTCATGCGATGAGAAATTGGAGGCATTGTCAGCCACAATCTTGTGGGGCACACCGAATCTGACAATTATATTTTCTTTAAGGAACTTGCACACGGCTTCCGAGGTTGCTTGCTTGATTGGCGCGGCTTCCACCCACTTGGTAAAATAGTCTATAGTAGTCAGCACGTAATTGTGTCCAGCACTGGAGGCAGGATTCAATGTTCCAATGAAGTCAATTCCCCACTGGCGGAAAGGTTCTTCAATCACTACGGGCTTCAGGGGAAGAGCTGCTAGCTTAGGATGACCAACGAAATGTTGACAAGCTTCACACTTGGACACCCACTCTGCTGAATCCCGAAAGAGAGTAGGCCAATAGTACCTAGCCTGTAGGATCTTATAAGTTGTTACAGAGGATGAGAAATGTCCTCCGCATGCTAGGCTATGGAAGGATTCTAACAACTTTAACTGTTGTGATTTATCAACACAGCGCAGGAATACACCATCAATACCTTTCTTATATATCCCATTATCCCACAGGAGGTATCTTGCAGATCTTAACTTGACCGTCCTCTTCTCCTTTTGGCTTAAATGTGGGGCATTCACCATAAGTCAGAAAGAAAGCAATATCTATGTACCATTCATCAGTTGTACTCACGAAAAGCACCATGGGCAACTTTGAAGAGGTATCTTCGGTCTTTTCGCATTCTGCTTCAACATGGTTTTCCGTGATCAATTGGCACAAGCCCCTTCCTCATACCAACTTGGTAGGTCTAATGTCCAAGTCATACTCCTGAACTTTAGCTATCCAGGTACCTCGTTGACTCCCCAGCTCTTGTTGAGTCAAAATGGATTTAACGGCGGTGTCGGGAATGAGAACGAGGGTATGGGAATTCAACACATAGTACCTGAAATGTTTCACCACTCGTACCACTGCATAAGCATGCTTTTCAATTTGTGACATTTTTAGCTCATGTTCCTTTAATGGACAGCTCATAAAAGTGATGGGAGCTTCAATGCCCTCCCCATTCTCCTGCATCAGGATGGCCGACACTGTGTGAGCAGAGGCGTAGCTGTACATGATGAAATCTTTTTTGAAATCTGGACATACTAGGATAGGAGCGCAAGCAACTGCCCTTTTGACTTCATCGAATGCAAGCTTCCCTTCAGTACTCCATCGAAATGGAATTTTTCCTTTCATCATCCCAAGGATATCCTTGGTTTTATCAGCAAAATCAGGTATGAACCTTCTTAGGAAATTGACCTTTCGAAGAAGGAATGAACTCTAGTTTTACTTGTGGGTAGGGTAAGGCTCTGAATGGCCTTTACCCTCTCTGGGTCGATTTTGGTTCCTTCTCTAGTCACGATATGACCCAAAAATTTCCTTCGGTCACTCCAAACATGGACTTCTTGGGATTTAATGAAATCCCGTGACGCCTGCATCTCAAAAGTACTTGCTCTAAATGATCATAATGATCACTCCATTTTTAGAGAAAATGGTCAAGTCATCCAAATATACCACTATGACTTTGCCCATCAGGTCTCTAAATGCCAAGTCCATAGCTCTCTGAAAGGTGGCTCGGCGTTGATCAAGCCGAAAGGCATCCTCCTGTAAGCAAAGGTCCCCCATGGGGTTGTGAAGGCCATCTTGTGTTGATCCTCCGTAGCTACCTCAACTTGATTATATCCTGAAAATCCATCGAGCATGGATAGCATTTCTGATCCAGTAATGTCTGTAACACCTGATCCATGATAGGCAAGGGATAATTGTCTTTTAACGAAGACTGATTTAGGTTCTGGAAATCAACACAAATCTGGATTTCACCATTCTTCTTCCTGACAGGGACGATGTTAGCAATCCAAGTGGAGTGATGGATTGGAAAAATAATTCTGGCATCTAACATTTTCTGAATTTCCACAAGGATAGTCCCTGAGATCTTGGGATTGTAATGTCTTTGCTTCTGCCTGTATGGTTTTACATCAGGCTTCAAAGGGATACTGTGTTGTACGTCTTTGGGCTTGAAGGATTTTAAATCTGCATAAGACCAGGCTAAGACATCCATGTATCTCTTCAAGAGTGAAGTGAATTTCACTTTCTCCTCAGGGGAACAACATTTCCCAATATTCACCATCCGAGGTTGATCAGACGAACCTAGATTGACTTGATCTACTTCCGAGGAAGAAGCTCCTTCAACTTGTCTTTTGTTTTGAATAAAACGATCATGCTTGTCAAACAAACCCTCCAGAGAAACCAGACCTTTGGGTATCTTGTTGCCTTTAAGCTGAATAAACTCACCATCAACCTCTTGATATGGATCTGAGATAGATTCACGGAAAGCTGATTCCGAACCTTCAAAGTACAGCTCACTAAAATTGTCAGCTTTTTCTAGAAAAGTCAACACTTGTTGATCATCATTGAACACTTGCCAATGAGCCGCGTTATCTGGGATACTGGGACGATACACGATCTCAATGGTGTATGTATCTTGTTTGAACTGGGGATGAGGGAGAAGGAGGGATGCAGACACGGCCAAAGAATCAGCCTTGTCGTTATAATCTCTCAAAACTGCCTTGATGGAGAATGCATCAAAGCATTCTATATTATCCCAAACTTTGTTCCTGTAATGTCTCAAGCGATCATTTTTTACTTGATAGATTCCCTTGACCTGGTTGACAATCAGCTCCGCATCCCCTTGAACCTTGAGATTTTGAATTCCCTTCTATCTGGCCATTTCTAATCCTAGTAACAGAGCTTCATATTCAGCCGTGTTATTAGTATTATCAAACTGCAATTTGAAGGCATAGGGGAAAATCTCGGAATTAGGAGATATAAGAACTACACCAGCGCCCGATCCGGTGGTTGAACAACTACCATCGAATTCGAGGGTCCAAATAGCATTAGAATCTTCTTTCTTAACATCTACCGCCTGGTATCTCTGATGTCATGAAATAATTTCCAAAGCTAGCATCTTCGAAAAGAATTTGAGCCTTAGGGTCATCTGATTTAGTTACCAAATACCTCGCCTGAGGCTCGGGATGGAGAACATGATAAACCCCATTGACTGGAATCCTTGCCTTGGTCCAATCCATATTAATCTCTCCTCCGACGTCTTTACAAAAACCTCTACCCAAGAGGATACCATAGGCTGCAGGAATGTCGGCAACTAGAATAGTCATTTTCACTCTCTTCTCTGGGAAGGCAACGAATGCAAACTGTGCATCTTTGATTTGACCAATCAAGGGAACTTGCTTGGTTTCCATGGAGTAACATCATCCATATGACTTAGTCAAAGTAAGCCCAAGGGCATGGGCTACTTTTGCAGGCATAACATTGTCGGAGGCCCCTGAGTCGATGATGCAATTGCTGAGCTTAAACCCATTTATTAGCAAAGACAAATAAAATGGTTCAATCTTTCCTGAAGAAGAAGTAGAGGTCAGATTATTTATGAGGTGGGGATTGAGTAGGATTTGGAAAAAGACCTTTTGGAGGTGAGAGAATGGTGGCTTTACTTCTAATGAATTTGGTGAGCTTTTTCGAACTGTTCAGGATTTGACTGAAGGTATTCCGCTTCTGACATTTGGATCTTGGTTCTTTTTGCATGATCGATAATGTCAAAAGTAGTATAAGAAGGGGTGATGGTAGGCTTAGTTCTAATCACGTGAGCTTGAGCTGGGGCACTGACCTTAGGAGAAAGAGAATGAGGAGAAGTTGTTACCTTTTTGGTGACTTCTCTTTCAGTTTGTGCTGAAATAGGAGCACCTCTCTTAACTATGGCTATGGGAGGTTCCTTGTTCTTCTCCTTGGGGCTTTCAAGAGGTTTTCTTGGATTCTGAGATTGGGATCGAGTGAAGACAGCAAATGACTGACCATCCGGTGCACATTCATCCTCTTCATATTCCAAATACCCAATGCTGGAGTCACCAGCCGAATCGTCATAAGACTCATCAGCGTATCCTGAAGCTTCAAAAGCCTCGGGGGAATCTTGTTCTTTGGGTTCCTCCTCTTCTTCGACTATTTCTACTACTGCATTGATGGGAGGAGCTTCGATTTCCAGCCTCGGTTGAGTAGGGGTTAACCGTGGCCTATCTCTTGCAGGTGCACCATTGGTGTTATTGAAATTCCGTCTAGGGATATCCCGATACGGAACATTACTCACCTGCTGGGACATTTGCTTTTTAAAGCAATCAAATCATTAGCCATTTTTTGGATCATAGGGTCAGTATTACCTTGAGAAGAACCTTGATTTTTAGGTTTGGGTACATCTTTCCTGATTCTTCCGGCCAAAATGAGATCATCCTCTATTTCAATAGTTGTTGACTGAGCGATAGCCAAATCTGGGATAGCCGACCTTCTTAATAGAAAGCTCACATCGGGAGGCTGAGCATTAATGAAGAAGCATTTCTGATTTTCGGAGTTGGTACAACTATTTCCGGAATCTTTCGGATCAGCTTGTTAAACTTTGCCACGAAGTCCCGCATGGGTTCATGCGATTCCTTCTTCATATGGGTAAGTTGTGCTAACAAAGCATGAGAATCTTTGGCTGGTTTGAAACGTGCTTCGAATCTGGTCCGCATGGTAGCCCAATTTGTGATGCATGCATTGGAAGGTGATAAAACCATTCGGCTGCTGCACCGTGCAACGTTTCAATGAAGAGTCAAACAGAGACATCTTCGTGAGCTACTCCGAGGACACCGCATGCTACGAAGAAAGATGCAATGTGTTCATCAGGATGTTGCTTCCCATCCCCATTGAACTTGGGAATGTTTTTACGTGATCCATGTGGTAACTCGTGCAATGGTGGAGTTAAAGAAAGAGGACCAATAGCTGCGCCCCAGGGCACAGGTTGTGCTGCCATCCTTCTGACAAGAGTGTATGGGGATCCGAGTGTGGACAAGAATAACACGTGACAAGTTGCAGACACGTCTCATTCTACGGGGATCGGTTTCTCCGAACAGGCGAAGAACTTCTGGTTCGGTTAGAAATAACGTTGTTGGGGGAAAGACTGAAATTGTGTCTCTATTGTAGTAACTCAAAGAGTGGATCAATTTCACCCGGGCTCGGTGGGACCGAGTGAAGATCTTTCCGGCCAGCTTGAACCGGGAAAGAGATCTTGTTGAAAATAAGGCAAATATGGAGTCGCCAGACACCAAGAGGATAAGCTTTACACTATAAATCCGTATTCCCAGTGGAGTCACCAAAAATTGTTGGTTGGATATTTTGTCAAGCCAAAATATGAGGTTCAACCATAGTACATGGGATTAAATCCCTCCTCAAAGACAAGTGAGGCTTCTGTTTATTACTAATCTAAAACACAAATAGAAATAATATATACAGTATTCACACTAATCTAACCATTGGGGTTGGGATAGAATCCTGAAATCCATATCCACACTAGGTGAAGATGTTGTTTTTATAAATGACTTTGGGTGGAAATTATTACAATGTAAGAAGCACAATGGAAAGGAAATGAGAGGAACGTATTTTCTTTCGAGTAAACACAGAGCAAGAAATAATCATACGAGCTTTAGATAACAAATGTAATGTTTGAAATGATTAGAATCATCAAGACACTAAACAAGGAATAGCTTAAGATTGTGAACATAAGAACAATATCTTAAGAAAAACACTTCTCACAACACAAAGTTTGTGAAAACAACATCAACTTCTATTCCTCAAATGATTAAAAGAAAACACAAAGTTTTTCTTCTTCACAATAGCTCCCAATATTTCAAAAATCTCAACCCTTTGGAATGTACACACATCCCTTATTTATAATAAAAATAGTTGAGAGAAAATAGGACAAACCCTATAAAATAGTCTTTTAACAAGAGTCCTATTTTGCTTGACTCTCACGCAGGAGACCAAGTCAAAATATGATTCCTATGTGATGAAACAGAAATGAAAAAGACATGTCAATTTCAAGATTGAAATGACATGTTACATCAAGACTTAGTCTGAATCGTCATCTTTTTCTTCCTCATCTTTCTCTTCTTCTAACTGAGCCTGTTTGTTCCAAAATTCTTGGAACTTCAGATTATACCTTGCATCTCATTTTCATCAGGTGCAGTGGAATGATCACTCAAAACTTCACATGTTTCATGAGTGTCACTGGCACTACCGGGAAGTTTTCTCAATCTTTTGTTGAGTTTTCTCAAGGCCTCCAAAGAATGTTCAATCTTTACAAACCTGTCAATGATTTCAATGCCAAATCCATGAGTTGGTTCATGCTGAATTGATTCTTGGATTTGTTTGAAAAGATCATCAACTGATAGGATGCCTAAGTTTCCACTTGACACTTTTGCACAAATTTTCAAGCAGTTCTTCTTCCAGGTCACTCTTGCCATCAATCAATTGATCTCTTGATTCTCTCAATTTACCATAAGCTTCGTTGAGAATTTTTACCCTGAACCTGATGGCTTTGGTCAGCTGGAAATGCTTATCCACATGTGGGATGACACCTTCTTCTACCAAAATGCGTGATGGGATTTTCTTCAATACCTGGAGAGCTTCAAAAGTCAAATCAAGGTGTCCAATTTCTTGGGAGAAATCATCGTCCATTTTTTCTCCATCACTCTGTATATTCCCCAAATATTGATAGACTTCTATGGCATCTTGAATCACTTCTTTCCCCTGTTGGAGCAGCCTTTGGGTCCATTCATCGACCACCCTTCCTTTTTCATTAATCTTCTCGATTATAGGCACTGATGAGAAATCAAACCTGACAGGGACAGAGGAAGATGGTATGGATTCAAGGGGTTTTGAGAGCTTAAGCAATACCTCAGTTAACTGCTCCACCTTTCCTTTAAGCTCATCTAATGTCCCCATTTCCTTCATTTGCTTCTGGCATACGTTTATAGCATCTCGTGCATCTTGTTGTGCTCCTTCTGTTGTCACTTCTCCTAGAGCCACCCTGGTTATCTGATAGTCAGAGGCCATTATGTCCTCTTTGGTTTTGTCAGTCGCGGGAGTGGAAATCTCTGCAAACTTATGCCCCGAAGTGTCCACCAAAACCCTTGAAACTATTTTGGGTTTCTTGGCTGATTTAGCAGTAGAAGCCTTGAGTGAACTAAAATCAAAGGTGGTATGGGTACAATCACCTTCCTCTTCCTCGGAGTTTGCTCAAGTAGCCATTGAGGCATGTCAAAGGAGTTCGTATCACTATTTTAGAAGTTGGTATCATACACTGTGGGAGAGAGGGATCCACCTTGGTGGAGTGGGGATAGTTACCAATGTGGTAGCAGATTCAGTAAAAAGAGGCACAGGAGGGGGCATGTTGGTAGTTACTTTAGTCCTAAGAGAGAGGGTGAGATTCCAGGGAAAATGCTCTGGCCATGACCGAAGAAGTAGATGGGGAAAGAGGAGGTAGAAGTGGTTGTGAAGGAGGAAGTGCAAATCCCGACTCCAAAGCCTAGGATGTAAGAGATAAGGTCACTTGATTTGGGTAGAAAAAATGGTGAAACTAGTGGGCTAGCTTACTTCTCCTTCCAAAGAAATTTATCCTATTTTCGGTGGTTTTGGTGATTGTGGCACATTCCCGATCATTTCCCGGAGCTTTTGGGCTGATTGAAGAGATTCTCATCTCCTCTTCTTGACAAACTTAGGACCTTTATAGGTCATCTTAGAATCTTTTGTCTTTTCCCTTTTCGCAGTAACGAGAAGCAGAGTCATAATTCGAAGCACAGGCTAAGATGAACTCGGGGCACTGAGTGGACATAGGGAAACCTACTGCAAGAGGTAGACCACTGTCAACTATTGATTTCATCCATGGAGTCTGAGAAGAGCTCTTGACCCTATTCCAAAAATCCTCCATATCTATGTTTCCGAGCTCGTATATCCTGGATGTCGTAATTACAATCAATGTAGGAAGGAGACTCAACCTTCAGGAATTTGTACTTCATCCTCCCTAATTTTTCAGTCTTATCTTGTGATGGACCAGGGTCCGACATGAGGAATTTCAAAGGAGGAGAGTGTCAGAGATCGAAGGTGTGAACACTTCTGGGAAAACCCGACACACCTGGAGATGCTTCGGAAAGATGGAAAACCTCGATACACTAGGAGGATGCCGGAGAGTTTGGAAAACCCAACACAATGGGAGGATGCTGGAGAGCTTTGGAAATGTCCGATACTTTAAACTTTCCGATATACTGCGGGTTTTGAACACTACAAAGCACCCTGCAAAACCCGAGAAGAGGGAATGGGGTAATTTTTTAGTTGAAACATGCAAGTTTTTCTTCACTGTTGATATCCCCAATATATTTTTAATTACAATCACATCTTAGGGAATAAAACAAAGTGATTATTCCAAAGGGGAACCCTAAAATACAAACTGATTTAGAAAGCAACACCTAAAAATGGAAAAGATAAAACCCCAACAACCCCGATAAGAAAAGATAGTAAATGGAAGAATTATTTACACAATTATTCCACAAAAACCACAAACAAAGAATGAAGAAAAAACCTTCAACCAAAACAAGAAATGATCAAAAACGAGTAATGCAATCAGGCACAGAGGTGAGTCAGGTTTCTGAGTCAAAGATGCATGCACGAAAATCCACGAGGTAAAAAGTATGTCTGTAAAAATGACGAGGAAATTCGAATATTTATAAGAAATTTCACATTTAATACACTTCAGGTTAAACGTCAACAACTACCTAACAACTCAAGCATTAATGCCATGTCAAGATGCTTGGGATATCCTAAACCCGACACAAAGGGTTTTAGAGTAATTCGGGTTTGGGTCATGGAAACAAGCGACATGAAGCATCATGCTTGATGGTCCTGGAAACCCAAAACAAAGGAGTAAATCGGGCTTCGGGGATCGGAAGACACATGACATGAAACCTATTTTGACGAAGGCATGTTACAATGCTTGGAAGGTCCACAAACCCGACTCACTTTACTTGATGCAAGTTTTGTGTTTGGGAACACACGACATACGAAGCATCCAAAACACATGATGTCTTGCTTTTGAAACCAAAACCCGGTTATCTCTCCGAAAGGTGATTCTTAGAAAACCATTTCAAAATTTCTTAGGGTTATCTCATTTTTGGCGTAAACTCAAAATGAGATAACAAGGAGCCAAACAGATGTACACACTTCTCTTGGGGCCCTTTTTGGAGAAATATGACAAAGATAAGGCCACCAAGGATGAGCTTAAGGCCAAAGTCGAGCAGCTCACCGCACCTTTGCTGTAGAGTATCTCAAGCCCACTCCATCCACAAACATCTAAACTACTACGGCCATGACAATTTCATCTAAAATCAATGATATATCCTATTATGATCTTGAGAAGCTAGGCCGTAAACGGAGAATGTTGAATGTGTGGATGGAAAGAATTTGCAGTAAGGCCAATCGCTTGATTAAGGAAGCCATTGAGATTTATACTTATTTGCTGTGTCAGTAAAAACTACTATTGCTAAAATGGATTTGAATCTTTCGCCAAAGATAATAATAACTTAAACTTAACTTTGGCAACATGGATTGACATTAGAGAAGAAGATTTTGATTTACTCGCAAGAAGAGGTAATTGATTATGCTCTAAATTGTTTGAATATCAAAAGGCTATGGAATTTCTGTGTCGTGCTACAAGATCTGATTAAGAAATTGGATGAAAAGTAAGTAGAGATTACGAGATGCCCCAACTCCATTGATCGAATGGTTCTATGTCATAATTTCATAGGAGACTAAAGGAAAGTCACAAATAAGCTTCAAGGTTTCACCAAGATCACGAAAGAGATTGAGACAACGGACATAGTGAATCACTATGCATGTGGACCTGGAGATGAAGAAACTCAGGGTGTTATCAAGCACTTCTTCAAGTATAGACACCGAATGGCTATATGGGAGGAAGGAAAACAAAACTTGTAGAGAAAGGAGAGATAGTGAATGGATGCCAAGCCAAAGTTGAGTAGCCATGGAAGGACAGGTTCAAGCTTCAGAATCAGTCAAAGTTGTAGGGTTGACTTGGTCAACTTTTTGTAAAAAATTGCTATTTTTATGGGAGCATGTTCCCTTTTATTAATGACATTACTATTTTTAGTTAAATGTTAGTTAAAGGCCCAAGTTTAATGGCTCAACCTAGGAACTTATAAATAGTTTAATACTTCATGATTTGGGATACATTTCTAGAGACTTCTGGTGAAGTTGCTCTTCAAGCTTGGAAGAGTGCTTTCAGAGTTTTGTTGAAACCTTTTAATTATATTTAGAGTTTCTTGCACTTGAAGATCTATTTTATTGTGTTGAATGATTAGTCATTGTATGCTTTGTGAATGTGATTCCTTGGCATTATTGATTAGTTTACCTTTATTTCAAATTATCTGTTTCATATTGTGAAAAGAATAGTGTGGTTAATTTTCATCAGTTGTGAGAAATTATTTTCCTTTTTTATTAAGAGTTACATTATCATTATCACTTAAGTGGATACTTGACATGTGCTTGTGATTATTATCTTGATAGATTATATGTGTATTAAATCAAAGTTGATCTTTATATTGTGTATGTTTAAAGTTTAGCAAAGGAACGTGTGCATCTAGTCTGTGGTATTTTTATCCTTTCCAAGTTGTAATAGGTGAAGGTGGCTAGTGATGTAAGCATCATACCCACATTAACCCTTCCGAAGTTAAACACCCCTTTTCTTGGTGCATCACCACTTCTAGAATAGATTTTATTTCTTTGCATTCTCTCCCTTAATCCCATGAAATATTAGCATAGGTCTAGTTAGCCATCTTTCTTACATCAGAAGTAGTGTTGTGTTTAGTTTAGGAAGAGGAAGCTAGCCTTCTCTAGAGGTTCACCTCAAGCGCAAGTCCCACAACTTGAGAGGTGATCCCATGTGTCCCAATCACACCAAATTTTGTGATTAATTCCCAGGCCATTTGGGGGTGTAGTGATTTGGTGACAACAGTTTTTGGCATGCTCGGTGGGACAGATTTGGTACCTCTCTTCTCATTTCATTGACACAAGGTACCTGATGACTCCATTTCTCTGGATTTCAAAGTTCAGTATATCAACTTATATAAAGAATTCACACAAGAGATTCTTCAAGGTGGGACAATCATAATCATATAGATATTTCTTTGTCTCCCCAAGAAGAAGGGGAAGAAATCTTTTAGTATAATCATTGCGCTTTACCTTGTAGAGGGCATTCAACTCCTCCTGAAAGACATTATTTCCCATCAAGACACAACTGAATTTTGAATGTCATGGCAAGCAAATATTTTCCTCCATTCAATGCCAGCAATCCTTTACTATTAGCAAAAGAGATGCCATACTAGTTATTACCTTGAAAAGTTTACCATTTTACACTAGGGAGACTAATGTATCACCTCGAGAGCACATACTGGATGTGGCTAGCATCTACGCAGTACATAGTATTATAGAAGATAATGTGGTAGTTTGAATCCTTACTACTTCATTCAAAGGTAGGGCACTTCAATGGTTCCAGAGTTTAGCTATTAGATCCGTTACCAATTGGAATGATTTAGGCACAAAGTTGTGTAAACAGTTCGAAGACAAAAGTGATAATCTTTCACTTGTGGAGAAATTTCATACTATCAAGTGATCTCCCCAAGAGTATATGAGTGACTTCAACCTCCGCTTTGATAGGACTTGGAAATGGATCCCAACACTTGTAAGGCCATCCCTAGAAAGTACATTTCTATATTACTTACGGGCATTGAATAGTGATATCACTGTCATGATTCAATCCATGGGGGGAACTGTGATCCCTGATGCTTACGAAGTGGCTGTACGAGCTGAAAATTTCCTGATTCAAGTAGGTAAAATTTATCCTAGACCTCCCATTCTAGTTTTTATAGAGCTTGCAGGCCAACAAAGTCATTTGCCCCAATTTGAAGTTTCTATTCCAATAGCTACACATGTTTCCAATACCTCAAATGATTTGGCTGAGGTAAAGTCACTATTACAAACCTTTAGGAATGAACTGTAGTAATGAAGAGGCAAGCAGTCCCAATATGCTTGCCCCTTTCAACCCCAATATTAGACAAACCATCCTCCATTTCAAGGAAATGGTCAACCACAAAGCCAAGCCATAACCCAAGCTGCAAATGTGAAGCCTTTGAACTTTGTAGAATCCCTCAACTTGCTCAACTCATCTAGAGCCATAGTTCCAGTCCAGAATAACCTCATCCAAGACTATGAATGGTGCTACCCTTGTTCTCTGCCCCATAATTAGAACCTCTACCCAAATGGAGTTTTGAGTCAAGCTCTCATGGTCCAAGGTATTTCAACCCCATTTGACTCATCGGTGAACCATCAGCCCAAGATAGTCAAGCCCAGATCACTGAGGAAACCATGTTACTAAATTGGCAAGCTGATGATTTTTGTAGACTAAATACCGACACATCCACAGTAGCTATAAATACATGTTCTAAGAAGAGGGCAATAGATCCTCAAAATTCCACAACTGAGTAGCCAACTTCCAAGATTGAGTAGGCATCACTTCTTCACGTCCTCAAGCACAATCATGTAGCAGATAAAAATGTAGGGAAGAAAAACCAAACATCAAATGGCCTTCAAAGGGCGATGGACCTGTAAGTATTACAATGCCCAATAAACATTTCCCAAAGGAGGATTCTAGCACTCAAAAGGTTATCAACAAAGTAGGGGCAATACCATTCAGTATTGTGGAGCAGATGAAAAATACTAATTTGAGTGTCACCATGTGGGATGCGCTCTCAATTCCATCACAATGGAATTTTTGTGAGAAGCTTTGAACAACTTTGGCACTACTGATAAAACCTCAAGTCATGGAGCATCCATAAAAACAAGTTTGTGTCAGCCAGAAGCAAAAGGGATTCCTAGGGCCAATAAGCCACCACCATTTTATATCTCTAATCATTGGTGATCATTTGGTTCATAATTGTATGATCGATTCTGGAGCCAAGTAGCTTTTCATGCCTAAACAGATTGTTGATGTGTTGGGTATCCCATATACCCCAATTTCAAAAGGAGTTGTCCAGTTGGATGGTACTATAGTCAAGATGGTTGGAATCATCAAGGAACTTCATCTTACTATTCATGCATGTCCTAGCTTGTCATTCACACAAGACATATCAATTATTGATCTTCCTCCCCTCTTTTTCCATTTGCTTATCACGAGATTTCACTACTAAGATGGGTGGCTATTTATCATTGACTGGTCACATATGATCTTGAGAACTTCGTTATGGGATGAAGGTAACTATAAGAGAAGAACCAATTTCTCTTACCCACGTGGAACCACACATCTCAAACCCATAGATGGTAACTACGCCATTTGTGACCCAGAAGAAGAGGTTGGATCATGAACCAACTACTCTTGTAGAGGAGGTGCCTGATGCAGTGCTTGATGAGGTAAGTATAGACCATCAATATGACCCGTATGTTGATTTATTGGCTAATGAAGAATTTGGTCTATTGTTTTTGGATGAGACTGGATTGGGAACTTATTGTATACATGAAGAAGGTACAACCATGCCTCAGTTGGTTAAGGCACCCAAGTGATTCCAAAGGACTATGGAAACTATTTTTGATGGTTCAAGAAGTAAAAATGGATCTGGTGTAGGAGTCATGTTAATTTCTCCGAAGGGGATAAATATTTCTCATCTTTTTGATTGTAGTTCAGCTATACTAATAATGTCACCGAGTATGAGGCTCTTATACAAGGGTTGCAGCTAGCCCAACAAAGAGGAATCAAATCCCTGATCATTTTTGGTGATAGTAAATTGGTGGTTCATCAAGTAACATGCCCGCAGTGCATCAAAGAATGATCTCTTAAGATCATATAAGAATCGAGTTTGGGACCTAATAGAGGATTTCAAAGCTTTTCAAAATTGTGTGGTTCCTAGAAATCAAAATCAAGATGCTGACAGGATTGCTACTATTGGATCTCAATATGATATACCTATGGACATCATGAAGGAAGGGCAAAAATAGTCAAAATGGTTTGTCCATCCCGTGAGTACCAGATAATGTAAGCAGTTGGTAGGTTTTTGATAGTGATGAGAAGATTGTTCTTTTTCTACAACAAGAAGTAGAGTTCACCACCAAACACCAAGGTAAATTGTAGGAATCCTATGGTGACTAGGTCATTTAGTTGAAAGGAAACAAATTTCCAAAAGGCTTGGTCACACTTGAATCTATCTTCAATTTAGATGACTAGGCCAAATGACAAAAGCACGAATATGGTGGTCAAGGAAGAATATTTTGAGGAAGTTGAGGTGGCAGTGAGAAATTTTTAAAGATTGGTAAGGTATGCACTACTTAGGAAAAGGAAGCTTTCATTGAATTGTGCCGAGAATATCATGATATTTTTGCATGGAGCTACAAAGACTGTGGTTTTGACCTAGGCCTAGCTCAACACATGATTGAACTAGATCCAAACTCTAAGCCAGTTCATCAAAAAAAAAGGCCAATCAATCCCAAGGTTGAGCCACTAATGAGGAAAGAGCTAACCAAGCTTATTGAAGCCTGCATAATTTTTCCCATCAAGCATTCATCGTGGGTAGCTAATCTAGTGCCTGTAAGGAAAAAGAATGGAGAGATCCGACTTTGCGTAGATTTCAGGGATCTAAACCATGCCTCATTAAAAGATCACTACCCTCTTCCATCAATGGAACAGATCCTCTAGATAGTGTAAGAGCTCAAAGGTTTTCTCTGTTGGATGGCTATTCAGGGTATAATCAAATTTTGGTCCAAGAATCTGATCAATTCAAAATGATTTCACCACTAAGTGGGGCACGTATGCATACAACAAAATGCCATTTGGATTGTCCAATGCAGGGGCTACTTTTCAAAGAGCCATGGACATGGAATTTAAAGGACTCATCAATGATATGATCTTGGTTTACCTCGATGATATAACTGTCTATTCCAAACATGTCGAAGATCATATTGTGCATCTAAGAAAATTTTTCAAAGGTGTAGAGAGTTTGGGGTCTCACTAAACCCTAAAAATGCATTTTTGTAGTTCAAGAAGGAAAGTTATTGGGACATATTGTTTCAGCTGAAGGACTCTCAATCAACCTAGCCAGGATTCAGTCAATTTTGTCTCTATCCCTCCCAAGTCACAAGAAGGGTCTCCAGAGTTTTGGGAACTATAAACTTTGTTCGGAGATTCATTCCCCAATTTACATGTTAGCCAAGCTATTGATGGCCATGCTTAAAAATAACATTCCTTTCTCATGGAAAAGGAAGGGAGAGAAAGTTTTGAGGCTATCAAAACTACTATTTCCCAAGCTCCTATGCTAGTAAACCCCGGTTTGACAAGGATTTTATTCTCTATGCTTTTGTGGGTCATGAGAGTATTTCAGGTATTCTCACTCAAGCAGAATGATGATCTGATGGAGCAACCAATTGCCTTCTTCAGTTAGTCTCTCAAGGAATATGAGCTCAAGTATTCTTTCATCAAAAATAGGTCTTTGTGGTCATTTGAGCTCTAAAAAAATTTAGGCACATGTTGTCCAACAACAAGGTACACTTGATGGTTTCTCATCCTGGCATTAAAGAGTTTTTGTTGAATAAGGAGATGAATGAGAAATGTGCTGGGTGGATCACAAAAGTAATGGAGTATGATGTACACATTAAAGTTACTAAACTTGTCAGAGGCAAGGGATTATGCAATAGTTGGCTGCATAGACATGGAAATTAAGGATGATAAGGATGTTGCACTCTTCAATATTGATGAAGGAAATGATCAGATTGATTGGTTAACTAAGATGGAAAATTTCCTCCTCTCAGGAGTATATCCTCCAAATATGGATAAGATTCAATGACGTACTTTCTATCTCCGGTCTATTCCATATGTTGTGGTAGATGGTGTTCTTTTAAAAGGATTTGAACGGTGTTCTTTTACGCTACATCAAACTAGAGCAAGTGAACAAGATATTGGAGGAGTTCCACAATGGGCTGTCAGGAGGACATTACTCGGCATGAACAAATGCTACCAAGATCATGCGAGCCAGTTACTACTAGCCAAACTTGTTCAAAGATGCCCATTTTTGGGTAAGGAAATGTAAGGAGTGTGCTCTTTTTTGTAGGAAAACAAAAGTTGACAGCTCTCCATTGCATCCCATTCAGGTGGATCAACCCTTTGTTCAATGGGGGTTGGATTTTATTGGTATGATCAATCCTCCATCTAGTGAAGGACATAAATGGGTCCTTACTATGACAGATTATTTCACCGTTGGACAGAAGTGGTGGCTTTGAAGGAGAGCAATGAAAAAGTTGTCCTTGAATTCTTGGAGAGTATCATGACAAGGTTTGGTGTTCCATTTATTGTTATCTCTGACAATGCAATGGCATTCCTTGGGATGAAAATAAGTGAATGGGCCATCAAGAATGGGGTCTATCTCAAGACTTCATCTAACTACTATCCATAGGGAAATGGGTTGGCTGAATCCAGTAATAAGAACCTGATAAGGATCATCAAGTGCACACGATGGAGGCCAACAAAAGGACCTGGCATACGTAGCTTAAGGTTGCTCTATGGGAAGATCGAATAACACCTAAAAAGGCCATTGGGGTTTCACCTTTCATGCTTGTATATGGAAGGGAAGAAAAGTTTCCACTTTCCTTGGAAATGCCTTCCCTGGATTTGGCTTATCGGCTTGAAGTTATGGAGGATGAGGCCTTAACAAGTGAGGTTTTTAGAACTCATGGAACTAGAGGAGATTCAAAACACTGCCATGAATACGTTGACAGAGCATCAAGCTCAAGTTAAGAAATCCTTTGATAGGAAATCTCTGATAGGTTGTTCAAGGAAGGGGATTTGGTTCTAAAATGGGATGAAGATCGCGCCAAACCAGGAAAGCACGCCAAGTTCGATGCTCTCTAGAGTGGGCCCTATGTTATTACAAGCTGCAAAGAGGAAAATTCATTTTCCTATCTAGACTCAATGGAGAAGAATTTCCCATTCATGTGAATGGGATACACCTCAAAGCTTGCTTTTGAGGAGGTTCCACCTACGTATATTTTTTTGTTTTCCTCCAAGTGCTCTGCACATTGTTTTGTTTGTCTTTTCTTTTGCTTTTGTTTTTCTATTTTGGTTTTTTTTTTTTTAGACTCCTTGCCCAATGTTTTTCTTAAGGCTACTAGTCTAAAAGCTTAGTAGGAAAGCTTTCCCTGGAGATCACCAAAAATGTTAACCATTTAACCTACCCAGAAGAAGGCTATATGTCAGACTAATGTTTTTAAGAAATCCTCGCACAATGAATTTTGCTAAGGCTGAGAATCTGAATTTTTTTCAATTTTCAGACTTTGAGTTTTTCTCTTTTGGAGTTTTTAAGCTCAATTTGAAATTTATTTTGAAGTTTTCCAAAGTCTAAATTTCTGAAAGTCTGAATTTTTAGACTTTTGGGTTTTCAAGTTTTGGAACTTTTTGGCTCATTTCGTCTAAATCCCTCTCAGACTTCTAAAGTCTAAAACTCTAAAAGTCTAAATTTTTGGAGATTTTTGGGTTTCAGGTTTTAGAGTTCTCGAGTCATTTTTAGGATTTTTACGTGAAGTTTTCAAAGTCCAAATTTCGAAAGTCTGAATTTTTAGACTTTCGGGTTTTGGGTTTGGACTTCTCAATCGCCAATTCATCTTTTGCTTCCCATTTTTTTCCAAAGTCTGAAATCCCGAATTTTTGGAATTTTGGGCTTTTGGGTTTGAGCTTTAGAAATTTTATGTGTAATTAATTTCCACCTACCTCCATATGGATTGGATTTTTACCATTAATGTCGGGATTTCTATATAAACTTGGATTTTTACTTTTCATTTTTACCTGACACTTTCACTCTGACATTTCACTCTTGTACTTTGCATGGTGTCTTTTTCAAGGTATGTTTTTTGGTTTTATTTTCTTTTGGTTTAGGTATTTTCCTCCTCCTTCTCCCCATTTGGGTTTCCTTTTGTTTTCCCTCTGTGTTTTCTTGTAATGTCATTCTTTTTTTCACCATGTTTTGTTGTGTGAGTTTTCTCTCAGGTTTTCAAGTATGTTTAGGGGATCTTTTTAGGTCCCTCATACTTCCTCCCATTTCTCAATTTCCAACTTGGATTTTTAACATTTATTTTGTAGTTTCCTCCAGATATCATCCTTTCAGACTTATTTGGAAAACTCATCTCAGAGAGTTCTTTCGGAAAATCACAAGGTGGAAAGATTTAGGAGAAATTTTTCAAAGAAAATTTGGAGAGTTTTTTAGAGATTTCAATTTTTTTCGAATTTTCGAATTTTGTTTTTAGAGTTTTTAGAGATTTTTAGAGAGATTTTTGATTTTAGATATTTTGGAGTTTTCAGAGATTTTTGAGATTTTGGGATTTTGGAGAACCATTTTGGGTTTTTAGAGATTTTAGAGATTTTTCGGGTTTTTGGAACCCCGAGATTTTTAGAGAATTTTTTTAGAGAATTTTTTTGGGATTTTGAAATTTCTTTAAAAAATTTTTGGATTTCTTTCGGTGATTCCTTTTTAGACTTTTTTGGTTCAGATTTCAGAGTTTTCTTGCTTTCAGGTTTTTAGAATTTCTGCAACATTCAACTCCTAAAACATAGGTTTTGATGTCTTCCTCCACTTCAAAGGGAAAAGAGAAGATGAAGTACACATTTCTTGGGGTTTCTCCCAATCCTGCTTGACCTCTGACTTAGGAAATATGGGGACACCGATCTAGGACAGATTGATCTTCCCGAGTTTTGGGAAAGATTAAAGGCCCCAAAAAAAGCCATGGATGCAGGCCATCTACAATAGTGGTCTTTCCCTTGCCACCAGTTTTCCCACATCCATGCAATGCCCGAGTTTTTCCTAGCTGCAAGCAGCCCACTACGACGAGGACTCTATGTCGATAAGAGATAGTGATGATAAGGTGGTGATCCGTCTAGACCCAGATTTCTTCAAAGACTTGTTTAAACTTCCAGACATTCAAGATTATGCCACAATCTCACCTAAAATAGTAGTTGAACACTGGGATAAAAAAAAGAAGTATGCTCAAAGTTATGATGAAATCCTACCTGACTAAGAATTTCACCAAGTTGCCCAAAACTATACATCGATCGGATTTCATTCAGGAAGTCAACGATCTCATTATACTTTTAAGTAGAGTTTCAGGTCTTCCTTCTGCAAAGGAATTCCAAGAATGGATGTTCTTGTACATAGCAACTATCAAGAAGAATGATGAGTTTATCCGATGGGGTGAACATATTAGTAGCAACATTCACTATCAGTTGGGAAAGGTGTCAGAAACTAAGACTTTCTACATGACATCTTTTCTAGTATATGTGGTTACTGCTATGGGGGATTTTGTAGGATTGAATACTAGGGGGGTTTTCAAAGCACTCCCAAATATATGAGTTTTATCCCCAACTTACTCTGGATGAGGGGAGCAAGCACTTCAAAGAATCAATGATGCTTTCTTCATTGTTGTCCTCTATCCTTTGACAAAGAGCTATATAATCGGAGGGTTTCGATGAGGCTTTCCAAGAGGTGTGAGAATGGGGAGAAATCTACTTTCAGTTTCCCACATTCACCTACATTTGGATTCTGGGTTTCATAGGCACCCCAAGAAAGTTGCCAAGGTGCCCCACTGACAAATGGGTTCTTTTGGAATTAGTTCGGCAGTTGTTGGATTACCATAAAATCCAAAATAAGTGTCACAAGGTGGGAATGCATTTCCCTATTTCAATTGGTAGGTATTCTTTCCCAAATATCCAACAAAAAAAATGTGGATGTAGAAATGGCTGAAGTAACCTATGGACCTTCCATCCGTGAACTAATTTTGACTATTGGGGTAAGTTTGGGGAGACAGGTAAGTCCAGTGCTCATGTGCCCCAATTAGAAGATATATGGATTCATTTTCGGGATGAGTACATCATGTGAAAAGGGATTATGAAAGGTTAACTCTTGATGAAGTGTGGCAGTTTGGATTGGCTGATGTGCCAAAGGACTTGCAAGACAATGATGAGGTCCTAGATCCATCATACAAGAATGATAATGTTTCAATCAACCACTGCCATGGGTTGATTGGTATGTGGAAGAGTGTAGAAATACTAAAGAAAGGGTGGGACCCATTCTAAGGAGAACTTTTAGTTGGTTGGCCACCTTGGGAATCTCACCCAAAGGGGAAAATCAACCTACAAATATAGGGTCTACATCAGCAAGTAAACCAACCAACACCCACAAAAGGAAAGAGGTCAACTCAAAGGGTTCCTACCATTCCAAAGAAGATCTCATTTGTGGTTGGTGGCTCATCTCTTTCTAGGTCTGCTACTCCCAAGATTACAACATCTACAAGTGCCAGTTATTGAGGTAGTTGAAGTGAGTGACTCCCTAGTGTCATTCAGATCCATCCATCTTCCCCTTCCTCCATTATCACTTCCAATATCAGTTCCTTCCACTTCTACCATCATTTCTTCCTTCCCATCCCCTTCTATGGCCCAGGTATTTTTGTCACTTCCAGTTCTATCAGCTGGGGAAAATATTGGGTCACCCATTTCCTCTTCACTTCCTTTGACACTCCCATTTTCTTCAATTTCAACCCCTAGCATTGCTTTGTCAATTCCTATGGCTGTCCTCACACCCACACCTTCCATCATTGCTACCTCTTCTTAGATATCAGTTGGCATTTCTAGTGATCTTTCTCTAACTGATGCTTCAGGTATCGGATCTACTACTCCATCTTCCTCGGCTCTAGCCATACCAGAGTGGTTGTTTAGACAGACTCCTAAGAAAAAGAAAAAGGTTCCTCTGGGAGATGTGATAGATCTCAGTATATTGGAGTCCATGCCCAAAATATAGGCCAAGAGACCAAGAACCGTATCAAGTTCTGATGGTTAATCCATCTGGAGAGCGTGTGATAGAAGTGGCTACCCTATTGAGGGGAAAACTAAAGAAACCATCACAGCAACAAATTATCGGATCTCAAAGTTCTCATTGGGGAAGGCTACTCATGAAGGAGCCAAACAGGATGTACACACTACTCTTGGGGCCCTTTTGGAGAAATATGACAAAGACAAGGCCACCAAGGATGAGCTTAAGGCCAAAGTCGAGTAGCTCACTACACTGCATGTAGAGTAACCAACCCACTCCATCCACTGACATCTCAACTACTACGGCCATGAAAATTTCATCTACAATCGATGATATTTCCTATCATGAGCTTGAGAAGCTAGGCTAGAAAGGGAGAACAATGAATGGGTGGATGGAAAGAATCTTACAGAGGCCAATCCTTTGATTAAGGAAGCCATTGAGATTTATACTTGATTTACAGGTTGCAAAAACTACTATTGCTAAAATGGATGAATCTTTCTCCAAAGATAATAATAACTTAAACTTAACTTTGGCAACATGGAGTGACATTAGAGAAGAAGATTTTGATTTACTTCTGTAGGAAGAGGTAATTGATGATGCCTCTAAATTGTTCAAATATCAAAAGGCTATGGAATTTCGGTGTCAGGTGCTACAAGATCTGATTAAGAAATTGGAGGAGAAGTGAGTGGAGATTATAGATGCCCTCAATGATATCTCGAGAGGAGTTTGACAATGCCAACTACAAGTTCTTCAATGAAAATATCGATGCTCTTCCCGAGGACCAGATTAAAGAAAATTTCAAAGATTTGGTGAAGCGGGATGATGATGTTGCAAAGACTTTCAATAGTGACTCCATTGATCAACTGGTTCTATGTCATAATTTCATAGGGAGACTAAAGAAAGTCACAAATAAGCTTTGAAGGTTTCCATCCAGATCATAAAGAGATTGAGATAGAAGACATAGTGAATCACTATGTGTGTGGACCTAGAGATGAAGAAACTCAGGGTGTTATCAAGTGCTTCTTTGAATATAGACACCAAATGGATTGTATGGGAGGAAGGACAAAAAAAACTTGTAGAGAAAGGAGAGATAGTGAATCAGGCCAAAGCTGAGCGGCCATGAAAGGACAGGTTCAAGCTCTGGAATCAGTCAAAGTTGTAGGGTTGACTTGGTCAACTTTTTGTAACAAATTTGCTATTTTTATGGGAGCTGTTCCCTTTTATTAATGACATTACTATTTTTAGTTAAATGTTAGTTAAAGGCCCAGTTGTAATGGCTCAGCCTAGGAACTTATAAATAGTGGAATGCTTCCATTATTTGGATATATATACATTTTAGAGATTTTGGTGAAGTTGCTCTTCAAGCTTGGAAGAGTGCTTTCAGAGTTTTGTTGAAACCTTTTAATTATATTCAAAGTTTCCTTGCACTTGAAGATCTATTTTATTGTGTTGAATGATTAGTCATTGTATGCTTTGTGAATGTGATTCCTTGGCATTATTGATTAGTTTACCTTTATTTTAGATTATCTATTTCATATTGTGAAAAGAATAGTGTGGTTACTTTTCATCAGTTGTGAGAAATTATTTTCCTTCTGTTGATTAAGAGTTACATTATTATTGTCACTTAAGTGGATACTTGACATGTGCTTGTGATTATTATCTTGATAGATTATCTATGTATCAAATCAAAGCTGATCTTTATATTGTGTATGTTTAAAGTTTAGCAAAGGAATGTGTGTGTGCATCTAGTCTGTGGTATTTTTATCCTTTCTAGTTGCTTGAATAATAGGTGAAGGTGGCTAAGTGATGCAAAGCATCATACCCACATTAACCCTTCAGAAGTTAAACACCCCTTTTCTTGGTGATGAAGCATCTAGAAACCCTTATTTGATCATGACCTAAGGTACACCCAAAGGTTTACAAACACCCTCAATATTCAAGGAAAGTAAGATGAATTTAAATCTATTTATCTTCACTCAAATGAATGCTCTTCTGAATGAAAGATTGCAGATGCCTTCAAACCCTCTACAAGAAATGAGGCCATGTATGATCAAAAGAGATCCCAAACACAAGATTACAACATGAGCATGAAACACAAATTGAAAACATACTAAAATACAAGTGTATGCAAGTTTTGCCAAGAGATAAAACCAGTCAATCCATAAATTTGATCAAATACACCAGCAAGGGAATGTTATTAAGACAATCTCAAAGCTTTTTGATGGCTTTACAGCTGAAACCAACTCAACATGATGAACATTTGATGCAAGAAGGAATTAAAAATGGCTCTCAGGTAGTTTCTCCAAAAGAAATGGACTACTTCCAGTTTTCCTCGTGAAAATTCTTCTCTCTTTCTCCAAAAATCTCAACAGCCTTACAAAATGCTTCAAAATTACAACTTATACCCTATGCCACTTGGATCCTTGCATCCCAAGCAAAGAATATGCTCAAAGGATCAAATTTGTTACAAAACCCTATCCATTTGATGAAAAATGATATTAAACTGTGAAATAGCTCGCAAAATGCCAGGGATGCACAAAAACAATAAAATATTACATGGGCTCAGATCCTTATCCATCCTAGGGTCACGTTTTTTGTCATTCCAACATGCCAACATGCATTTGCAATCATTTTCCACCTTTTTCCTCATCATTTTTTACTCTGCAACTTTAACTTTTTTTTACATGAGCCGAGAAAATATTTCATGAAAAACACTAAAGGGCACCGAATTAGCTCAAATGAATGATACCATTGCATTCAGAAGGCCAAGGGGATGCGAATTCATATAAAATTTCATGTAACTTGGTGCAAAAACGATGAATCCAAGCATCATGGAGCTCCCATGGCAGCAAGAAATGAAAATACTCAGCAACCGTCGATCCAAATTCAACTTTAAATTTACGTCATCCACATGTCCAAAATCTCCCCCTTTTGCCTTTGGATAAGGCGACATGTGGCCAAATATGATTGGAGTGGGCCCCCAATCCTTAAAATGCATTTTAAACCTTTTGAACTTTGGGAAAATTTTGAAAATTTTCCCCACTTGCCCCTGGACCCACCACGTGTCCTTAGGTGGGCCCCACTGAAAGCCACGGGCCAAAATAATGAAATTTGCTCCTTTTTTAGAAAAGAAAATTTCTCAAAAACCTCCATGGGCCCGAACACCACGCTTCTTCGCCATGTGGTGGTCTCACATTCATCATGAGCCGACCTTCCTATTTTTCCTTCATTCCTCCACGAGCACAAAATCCTCCTACAGGCCCACGCTCCCCTTTTTGCCTTTTGGAATAGGCCACGTGTTACCCCTAATTGGTTGTGGGGGACACCTCCAAATTTTCCACGCAGGTCCATTTTTCATTTTGAGAATTTCCGCCAAAGTTTGTAAATTTCTCCATATTTCCTCCACGCTCCAAATCTCCGCCAATTTTAGGACACGTGTCCTCTTCCCATTCGACACGGGCCTTCGGGCATAATTTTTCCTTTGGCATTTTGAAGCCAAAAACTTCAAATTTTTCCAACTCTTCACCTCTCCATTTGACCCTCCTAGACACGTGTCCTCTTTTCATTGGACGCGGGCCCTGTCAAAATTTTCCCCAAACCCCGAATCAAAATTTTTCTCCAACTCCCCCACCATCTACCTGATCTCCCACCACATGTCCACTTCCCATTGGATGTGGGCCTTCAAACAAAAAATGACTTCGAGAAATTTTCCAAAATGGAAGAAAATTTTCTAAGTGACCCCCACCACCCACCGATCCTCCAACCAATCAAATCATGCCACGTAGGCACATCACTGTAGCAAATGTGGGGCCGTGGAGCAAAATTTTCCTTTGTCAATTTTTCAAAAAGTAACAACTTATAACATTTTCCCGACCGCCCCCAGCCAATAGAAACCTACCACGTCACCAAAAGGATGCAAGGATGAATTTGACGGAAAATGACACCCGTATGCCCATCAAAACGTAAAAAATGCAGGGGATGCCCTAGAAATCGAAAAAATTCACAAGGAGGGCAGATTTCTCGGTTTTAACTCCAATGAAACATGATTTTACATTGATTTAGGCCTAGGGAATGAGATTTTAATAGCAAACAACTCAGATTCGATCCATTTTAATTTTTTACACGAATTTGACAAAGGGAAAATGGCTCAGCCCAAAAAAATGAAGAAATTAGGGCACAAAAGAGGGGAACTTGGAAATTTGTTTCAATTTAGGGAAAAATCATGACAATGTGAGCAATTCAAAGGCATTCAATTGGAAAATATGAATTGCAGGTCACCAATTTGAGCAAATGAAATGTTTTTTGAGCAAAATTGGATATGGAAAATCAGTGGCACAATCGAAGTTAAAATGTGCACCAACATAGTTATCCATATTTCTTACATCGAAGTAGTGTTGTGTTTAGTTTAGGAAGAGGAAGTTGGCCTTCTCCAGAGATTCACCTCAAGCGCAAGCCCCAGCCTTGAGAGGTGATCCCATGTGTCACAATCACACCGAATGTCATGATTAATTCCAAGCCATTCGGGGTGCAGTTGATTTGGTGACAACAAGTTAAGCATGGCACACTCAAGTCTCGACAAAAGATGACTTGACACAAAAGGGCACAAAGGAAGGCATGGGAACGAGAATAAAGTGCGCAAAGGGTAACAGAGGGGAGGCGTAGAGGAGCGTGCGTGATGTGCACGTGCAATGGGAGATGAGGAAAACTAGTTAGCGGAGAACATACGTTGTTAAGGCACATCTATTACAAGGTAATGGGCGCGACGTGTGAAGGGCCAAGGACTTAGTTGATAAAAGTAAGTGTGAGTCGTGGTGAGAAGGAAAAAATGGAGGAGATAGAAAAATGCAAAGGGGAGTAGGAAGGCAACGCAAGTGCACACAGAGGAACTACAACCGTGCTAAGGTGTTAGAAGAACAATCTTGAGTATGCGCAACTAACTGAAATGTGAAATACCAAAGTCAAGATGAAACTATAAGTTATCTAGATAAGTAGGAGAGTTATTTGGATAAAATTTACTACCTTACACTATCGCATTTCCATCTTACTTCACATCCCCCTAATTGATTTTTTCTTCCTTCCCGCTCAAGCCACCCCATGCCAACGCTTCACTCGCCCGTACATCCACTCATTCCCCGCCTCCGCGCTACTCTCCATCGACCTTGATCTCCATCCCCTCGCCTCACCTACCTATCCACTAAGCTATCATCCTCTTCTCCCCAAACCCACCTCCTTTTTTCGCAAGCTCCCCGCTTCTACCCACATCCCGTGTTACTTCCTCGCCTCTCCTCAACCACTTCTCACTCTATATTCAATCACGATTCCCCACCGAGTCCTATACTCATCCTCACACTTCCATTCCGACTCCACTCGCTATTCCCTTCCTTCCATCCGAATCCCCATCTCCCACTTGGCCACCAAACATTCCCCATGTAGCCAGCTTCTCCACGTTCCCATTTCGAGCACCAAACTCACCCTCTCGCTCTCCACATAGGATATTCGGATCTCCATCCCACACAAACCGAGATCTTTCCCTATTGATTTCTCTTTCTTCCAACCCATTCACCTCCCGATCCCTTTCTCCCATGCATCCCTTTCCCCTCGCTCACCACACATACCCCACTCTCCATTCTACTTGTCTCCATCCTTCTCTCATCCCATGAACTAAGCTACTTAGCTCCCCACCACTTCCTCACCAAGCTCTTTACCCGTCTACATGCTTCCCTCGTAAAACTCCCCTTCCACACACTTTGATCTTGATCTCCATACTCCTATGTTCTAGATCTCTCTGTTCCTCCCTCCATTACTCCTTCACCACACTTCCTATGATCCTTTCCCACAAATCCCAAACTTATTGAACCATCTCCACTTATCTCCCAACATTCCCGAGCTCCTATCGTGAGCTCGTCTCAATAAATCCCCTTATACACTGCCTCTACACCTCTTCTCAACCGCACTACATTTTTCCCCCACGCAGACCCTACCTCTCCTCACGGCTCTTTCCAATATTTTATTTATTGGCCCGAATACTACTCATTATTTTGTTATTACCTCATAACCTTCATATGCAGAGAATGAATGTCCATACAGGTTTACAGGATTCTAACGCTTGATGCATCCAACTATTTCCATTTTCATTTCAAATTCACACAAGCTCTGAGGGAAGTGATTGTACAATCTTGTTATAGCAAGTTGGATCCCAAATCTTTAGAACACATTTATGATAGTTCCTTTCATACAAAATTTTTATAACGCCATATCCAATTATATATTCTCATTCATATTTTCCTGTGATTCTCACATCGTAGCTGGTTATATATTTCTTGTGCGTCTCATTATGTAATCAAACATGTGAAGAGCCACGTCCATGTGCAATATGACTAACCATTTTCAATCTACCCATCCTCCTAGATTCAACTTTTGACTTTGCTTTTCCTAAAGGTAAGATTTGATTTGGTTTTCTTTTCCATCAAAATGATCCATCATTTTTATAAATTGATCTACCTTTTGGAAACACTCTTCCCACGTAGAATGACCCATTGGCACTTGTTGTGGTGGGAAGTCGATTTGTTGGTCCCACACGCTTAGGTGATTAAAGTTGAGACACCTTTTGGATGTCCGAATGAAAATAGTCCAGTGTAGCATGAAACGCACCAATAATCTATAAAATATCCGTGTTATGTGTGTGAACTGTTTCACTTGAAGAACTAAATGCATCCCTCATCTCAAATCGATTTCAAATCAATTAATTTACTCCAAGTTCTTTTCGTAAGGTCCATTTCATAGCTTCTTTCATAGATTATTATTATTATTATTATTGTGGATAGTTTATAGTGTATCTTAGCATTTAATCATTTATTTCGCCGTTTGTTTTTTATGTTTATTAGTTCATAGTTTCTTTGATCATTTATTTTAATAAGAATATCAGTTCTTAATTTATCTCTTAGTTTATGGTCTATTAATAGCTTTCATAGCTTATTTCCTTTTATTGTATATGAATGTCGATCTACAATTTTTCTTAATTAATTAGATCATTATTATTTTTTTCGATGAAGTAACTTTTTGATAACATATATATCTTATTTCTTAACCATATCAACTAATTACATTTATTTTATTTTCCAGGTGAAATCAACAAATTCATGACCATCCAACAACGCCGTCACAAATATCACTTGTTTTGCGAAAAAAAAATTATCCAGATCCCTCTTTCTAGTCGTGAATGGTGCACATTTAAGGTCACTAGATTTTTTGGGTCCATGATTAATACCTCTAAACACATGCAATCAAATAACACCAATAAGTGATTCTCCAGGTATTTCTCATTTTTCTTTATTTTCTCTTTTCTACATCGAAATTTCCCTTTCCTAAGTGTCTGTCTACATCGAATATCATATTTTATGTTGGTCTAAAATGAAATTTCTTCATCCTACTTGCTTACATAGCTTAAGTAAAGAATTTAACTCTCTACATTTCACTTATCACACACTACCTGAGACTACACAAACATAATTAACACATCAAAACATTCCTCTCACCTAGTTAACTGATTGGGACCTAAACACCCAACATAGAAACCATCTTAGACATCTCCCAATCCATAACTTCCTAAAACCAACCTTAGACTCCTTTAGGCACCTTCATTACCTACTTTTATTTTCTGTTCACATCCTATAAATTAATCATGATGCTAAAAAATATTCTGTTGATTTTTTTGTCAACAACATACATAAACAAATGTTTCTCTATTTCACACCTATTGTCGCTCTCTCTCAAATCAAGACAAAACAACAATCTACTCTATCCAATAAAGTTACTTCCTCTAATGATCTCACCCAACAAGATTCTAAACTCAAAACCACGCCTTCAGTCACTAACCTCTAGTCTCCATGGTCTCACCTCATGAGAACCATGTCATACAAAATTGTCCCCACCTTGACACCAACCCTCATATCCTCTCATCAAGCCGTCTTCCTAAATCGATCGCACCACCATCTCTCCTCCCCTCTAGATACACTCAAATCTCCTCCTAACCCCATATATGACTTCTTACTCCAAAAATCTCCTAGAATCTCTCAATCCTCCCAATCTCCAAAATTAGTGGATCACATTCCACTCACATCCCATTTTGAAAATTCCATTACTATGCTTCTATGCTCAGCCATCTCAAATCTTAACACACATATTCCGCTCTTATCGTCATGCCCTATTTCACTCAAACTATCAACCTATGCAACAATCCCATGTAATTTGACACATGTTATTCTTTAACAAGCAACTCCCTAAACACCTACATATCCACAAATTAATCAATTGTCTTATCAAACCATTCCGCAAACATCCTATCCACAAACTTATCAACCACCTTATCAGACGCTTCCCCAACTACCCACACACCCACAAACACATCATTCACCTTATCAAACTACTTTTCAAACCACACAACTAATCCAATCTCAACCTTACAACACCTCGAGTGATTCAATTCATGCCTTAATGAATCGGTTAGCGCTTTAGAAACCCTTACCATAGCACCCAAGAACACCTTATCCTATGAACACATCTATAATGAACCCATTCATCCATCGGTTCCAATCAAACCCTACCCTCCTCATTAGAAACTTCCTACATTTAATAAGTTCAATAAAAAGAAGATCCCCAACAACATCTCCTCACATTTAAACATGCATGTTGTCTTATTAGTGCATGATCACATGATCTACTTCTTCGCACTTTCCCCATGTCTTTGTCTGGTCCTAGGTTGGATTGGTATAACAGATCCCGTGACATTCCATATTCTCTTTCACTCAAATTGCATAGTTGTTCTTAGAACACTTTTCTATCAATATCGCATGCAAAACCACTATCGCTAATCTATATACCATTCGACAATATGAAAACAAGCCCATCGCCGACTTCATCACACGATGGCATGATGTTATAAACCAACTATCCTTCACTATCCCACAAACCAAACTCATCAAATTATTCTCGCATTCGTGTGCAAACATATATCATCCACTTTGCAGATCCAATCATTCTGAACCTTTGATGAAGCTTTCACAATGGCTCGCAAGCTCAAACCCGTGCCATTGAGTAGGGTCATCTTAAACTAAGTTTAATTAAATAAAATTTAATCCACCAAACCATTCACACATAATGACATGAGTTCAAGGTGCAGGCCAACACCGTAGTCATTGAACCTCATCCCCATCTACATCAAGCACATGGTCTCAACAAAGATCTCCTCAATCAACAACCAACTACACTCCTTTAGGAGAATCATACAGTTCTGTATTTGATAAGTTGATGAGTGTAAACTCCATCCAACTTCCTCCCATATGACCCGTGGACAACTCGCAAGCCAAGCCTATTTGGTATCACGAAGCCCACTATTGTAAATATCATCGAGTCAAAGGTCACGACATTGAGAGATGTCGTTCCTTCAAAGATCATGTCCAACAACTCATAAATCGAGGGGATATCCAAATTGATACCTCCACTATGCGCAAACTAATCAACCACCAACAAATCACGTCACCCCCTTTACATCTCAACTATCAAACGCTTGTAGATGGTTAACATGTCAATCAAGATCCCATCTTATCACCAACTCGCATGTTCCCACAAGTGGACATATTATTTCCATCCCTTATTTAACTCCTGTCACACCTACATCAACTTTCACTACTATCTTGAATCTACACCTTCTCCTTTTTCTTATCACATCCACATCAAATTCAACTATATCATCCATTTCCGTCACTTCAAACACATCCCAATCTATCACATTAGATTCATCCTTAGCACTTATTTCAACCCCACTCATACGCACACATATCCCTACATCTCTCCCATCTATTTCTTCACCCACATCTGCCTCAAATACACTGTTACTACACCTACATTACTCAAAACCATCCCAACTAAATCAGTTCTACACATGCACCCTCGCAACCCCATCTTCGACATCAACCCCTTTAGCAAACATATCATTCTTACCCCTCAAAACATTTATGAAACAACTAGTCCCTTCTACTTCTACGCCGAAAATGCTCTTGCATTTTGTTACATTACCAATAAGGTCTACTCCATCGGTTATCACATCACCCACATCTCCACATATTCTAAATATTCCTACAACTTTATCTATCTAATGCCCAACTACCCCTATACCTATTATACCAATAAATCCACCTATTCTACTCGACAATCTCGACCATCTTCACCAATCGCATCACCTATTCTACCCAATCTCTTCTAACCAAATTAATTTTCCTCAACCAAAACATGAAATTCACCTATCCAATCTACATCCATCCCTTTTCTCCTAACTCAAGATGAAATATCCTATCAAATCCCACAAAAGTTACTTCTCATGACACTTCAATGGGGTCAAATAAAGATATCCTTACATTTCTCGAACATCTATACCATCAAATCTTCCTATTAAATCATTTTATCCCTATGGTCCCAAGCCATCATGGTTCAATCCTAATTGCACGATTGTGCTTATCATTGTATTTTTCCTAGGTCATGACATCGAACATTATAAGGCCTTTGGTTAATGTCCACAACCTTATTGAGAAAGATGATTTCCTCATTTAGAGGAAAGTTCCTTCTCCATCTACCTTGAATCCAATTCATATCCCATCCGCCGGATCTCCCATGATCCCTCCATCCACACCATCCCTTAATATCCATCAACCCATGTCATTCCTCCTAAGGAATGCCCTCCATTGTTCATCAATGCCGCTTATATTACTAAGCACACTTGTGGTCTCCGATCGTTTACCCCATCCAAATCTAAAACAATCTCATCTAAACTCTTTCGACATCCTTTACCTCCTTCACATTTAACTCATTGGGGGAACAACCTTCCCTCACCCTTGATTATCATCATCCATCAACTCCCTTATTACTAGGGATTTCGCTCTTTGACATTGTTTTTTCTACCTCCTTTAAATTCATCCAATCTAAACTATTTATGCCCAAATCCTCACTCATTTTAATTCATTTAAGTCCACATATTTTGAAGTCCACCATTGTGGCTATATTTGTGTCTCTTTTGGGACACCATTTATTTCATCAAGTCCTCCTTTGAGGCCATATTTGTTCTTTTATGTTTATGCTCCTTTTGGGGTATCATCTTTTCATCAAAGCCCTCCTTTGAGGCCATGTTTGTCTCTCCATTGATGGATCCCTTTTCTCAAGTCCACCATTTGTGGTTATATTTGTGTCTCTTTTGGACACACCATTTATTTCATCAAGCCCTCCTTCGAGGCCATGATTTTCCTTCATGTTTATGTCTCTCTTGGGGCATCATTTACTTTCATCTAAATACACCATTGTGGTCATTCATTCCTTCAGGACATAGTTTTTGTTTCCTTCTTGGCTATCATCTCATCTTATTGCAACTTTACTGTTTTCCTCTCGTGGTGGTAAACCAGAGACAGAGCCTCTTAATGCATTACACTTGTGACCAGTCTACTGTTAGCATATCTACCAATGAGCACTTAGTTACATCCTTAGATTGTTCTGCCATCCTTAGCCCCTTCCATTTTTCATTGTAATGATCTGAATTATGTGGTCCACCTTCACTACTTTGATGTGACCCCGTAACCATTACATCCATCACCTTCTCATTCTCCTATTGCAGCCATGCAAAGGGTCCAGGGTGTCTCTTATACATTCCTTATCCCCTCTTAAGTGGTTTACTTAGCTATTCCCGGCTCTCCCCATGTGAAACTCAAATTCAAGTATGCAAAAGGCAAAATCAAAGTTATCAAAAATAGACTCGATCCTCAAGGACAAAGTTCATCAAATGCAAAATACAAAAAAAAAAAAAAAAAGTATACAAATCAAAATCAAAGTAAAATCAAAAGAAATAGACCAATCCCTTGAAGGATGGCTATCATATTATTCTTGTCATCTATATTATGTATAAAGTAGACCATACCCTCAAAGGATGGCTACTCTGTTATTATGGCATCTGGAAGGTTTTCCGCATTGATCAACCTTCTTTTATCAACATTTTTTGAAAGCTTCCTCATTGATCAGCTTTCTGCTATTTTTCTTTCCCTTTCCCAAAGTTGGGGCATAGACTTAAGGAACACCACCTTTGGAGATCCCTCTTCCCATGTACAAGTCACATCTTCGATCCCTTTGTCATGTCAACATTAGGATTATGAGCATATTTCATCCATATTTCCCTCATGATCTTTTAGTATAACTAACTATCGTTGGTTATGTGTTAACACCTGCTATTGGCTTCAAGTGCAATGCCTTGAGTGGTAACTCTTTCTTGTTTATCTCCAATCCAGTTCGAAACATAGTTTCCCTATACACCCTTGCTACAGCTATGTTCCATTCATCTCATCCAAATCATATTTTATAAAAATCACATCAAATTTCACACTATGAATTTTATATCTATCCATCATCTCCATGAATGTGTTTATAAATATACTTTTTGGTTTGTGAATTCTACTTGATCACTGTTGCAGATTTGTGAATCCTACTTGAGGATCCTTCTCAAGGCAAGTTCATTATCCTGCAGCTCCTTATCTCTCAACATGTTCAACACCATATTTGATCCATTACTCCTCACTCTCCATGTCCACTCATCACCATTTGTCTCCACATCATCCTTCTCACCTTTATGTCCCCTTGCACGACACCAGATATCTTACTTGTCTTTCCTCTTGAGTTTTTCTTTTACTCTTCCGCTTTCAGTTTGACAATCTTGCTTAACCATCCATATAGCCAGAGAACCTTAGTTAAGGTATATCTTCTTCCTTGGATCCTCCCATTGTAGAAGCTTCTCCACCATTTCCTCTTTCAACAAATGACAATCACCACCACAAACGTCTTTCCACTCCTCCTTTTCCGCTTAACACTCTTGCATCATCACTACCACCACGTGGGCATCCCAATTAAGGATTTCCCTTACACTCTCCATCTACACTACATATGTTCCTCCATCCACTCATGTCACACTCCTTTGTTTCCTTGTTATCACTTTAATATCACCTCCTTTCATCTCTTGTTCCATTTTGATATACGTTGCTCAATATTTTCATCATTCTTCTTCTTCTTCGGTTTGGCGATCCTACTTAACCATCTTCGTCGTAGGGCAATCTTACTTAAGAGTTCCTCTTAAGAATGGTTTTCCATCGATCCTTCCATCTCCCATCATCTCTTCCTCATCTTCTGTCTCCCACCTCTCATCATACTCATCCACTCCAACCAACCCTTCCACACCTACATCCAATACAATGTTGTCTTTCTCCTTCCATATCATCATTTTCGGTTTGGTGATCTTACTTAAATCCTCATGTGGAATGGTGATCTTACTTAAGAGTCCCTCTTAAGCATGATTTGTCATCCTGCACTCCCCACTACCCCACATTCTCTCCATCTACATTTTCTCATCATTCCCCATCATCACATCCTCTCACCTCCTCTTCCATTCACAAACACCACTTCTATACTGGTCCCTTTTTCATCTCCATCATCCGTCATTGGGTAATCTTACTTAACCGTTGCTTCTCCATTCATTTCGTGTCTTGTTTCTTCATTTTCTCTCATTCATTCTCATCCATTGCATCCTCTCCTTGCCTTCATCTTCCTACACATCGTTATCCCTCCTTTCTTTACTCTTTCCACTCATCTTCTAGAGTTCTCCCACATATCTACCCCATATTTACCCATCATTGTCATTGATCTTCCTAACATTATTTCATCATCATCTTCTGTTTTCGCGCTAGTAATTATCGGTGGACTTCTCCTAAAAATCACTCATCCCCATTCCGCACAGCCTGAATCCTTTTCTTTGACCTCCTCCATTCTATCTTCATTCCTTCCTTCCTTTGTGTCCTCTGATCATTATCAGAGGACTTCTCCTAATGTCCCTTCATTAGCATTCCCCCTCCCATTCTTTGTTTACTTTCTACCTTGTCTCATCTTTTGTCCCATCTTTTCTTATTGATCATTATCGATGGATTTCTCCTAACATCCATTCATCTGGCATTGCCTCTCTATCCCTTCCTTTCTTTTTCCTCGCCACCTCTCCATCTTCCATTCTTCCTTGCCAATTTCTTCATTATCTTCATCATACACCCTCTCTCTATTTTCTCGTCATCAACATATCCTCATCTCATGCATCTCCACTTCTTTTCCAATCGATGTCATTCCTCCCTCAAGCTTCTCTTTACGTTCCTTGTGTTTCTCACTCTTTACCAAATATCTTCATTCTTGGTTCCCTTCCTTCTACATAATTTTCTCGTTGTCTTCTCCTCCTTTCTTATCTTTGTCTTATTTCACTTCCTCTACATCATCCTTCTCCTATTTTACCTTGCACTTCCTCCTTACTTCCCCATCGAAAACCTGACTCTTCAGCATTATCCCATCTCCTTTATCATCTCATCATCCACATGCATTTCCATGTGGTCAATTCCATATTCTTTGCCTTGGATTTCCTCACTATGATTTGTTTCCTTCAATTTTATTTGCTCTATCATCTCTTTCATTTTCTATTACCTCTTTGTTTTCCTCTGCTCCATCCTTCTTCACACCTTTCGTCTTGAATAACTCTCTCTTTTCATAATTTCATCCTCTGCTCTATTCTTTTCTTGTCTTCTCTTTGTTTGTCCTTCTTCATTTCCCCTTTCTCTATAATCCTTCTTTTGTTATCTTCTTCCTCCCTTTCATTCCTTATTTTCTCCTCCTCCGTCTCTGTCCCTCTATTCCATATCCCTATCGCCTTCATATTCAATCTTTCTTTCTCTTCTCATAATCAACCAATCCTCATGTCTATTCCCTTTTCTCTTTCTCAACATCTCTCACATCTAGCATTCATGGTCAATGCCAATGTTTCTCGTTTATGTATCACCATCTATCCCTTTCATTATCGTTCTTGTTCTTCTCTCTGCAACATTGACCTCTTCTCTTTTTGAGAACCCTGTCACATCTTTTATCTTCATCAATCCTCTCTGCAGGACATCATCATATCCATTTCTAAGAATCTCTTCCCATCTTCCTTTGACATTTTTGTCTTGGAAGATACCATAACGGCCATCACCTATCTGATCTTGTTCTCTTCCATGAATATTTTCTCTGCTTTTGTTTTGTCGCAAAAGTATCTTGACTTCTTATCCTACTTATGAAGAAATGTGACTTCTTTGTCTTCTTCACCTTCTAATTTGCTAACACTTATGCATCTTTCCTATGAAACATGATTGTCATTATATTTATCACCCTTTTAGAAACATTTTATCTCACCTTTCTATCCTATCTGCTCATCATATCCACATTTATGAGTATTCCCCCTGGGATATCTTATTTCAACATCCATCTATGTCTTATGTTGGGGCACCTTTTCATCCTTGTACTTATCAACGCATATAACTCAATTTTTGTCCTTCTCGTGCCCTGGGCTGGGGCATCATTATCTTCATTCTCATCCATTTTTGGATGCATGATTTTTCGCATGATTCCTCGCAAACAAAGGATTGTGCACATCTTTCGCATTTAGTTGCACATATTTTGATGTTTTCCTATGACCCATTAGTCATCTTGGTTTACATCCATACTACAATGGTCTTCACCCACTCACCGAGTCTCGTAGAAGCGTTGTCGCTGTCTCGTTGAGACCACAATTTTCCTCTACCGATGTGATATTAAGTCATCGCCATACTTGTTTTTCATTGTTATTATGATCCTTTTTTTGCTTGAGGCATCTTGCCTTTGGTCATATCTTCATCCATCTTTAAACACATATTTCATCTAACCCTTTTTGTTTTTGTCTTGTGGCTTGTTATCGCAAACCACTCAACAAAAAGGGGCAAATGTAGACACCTATTTTTGGGTATAGCACCCCTCTGTCATCTCACATTCACACAATTTCCATTCTCGCTTCTCTTTTTCTTAAATTAAATGAAATCCTATCCATTTGCTTAATTAATTATCAAATGGGCTCCATGTAGACCCATTTGATAATTCAAATTTTGACATTATCCCCCATCTCCCACAAATTATTAATCCATGGGTATTAATACACCCATCCAACACCCTTTTTTAAATATAATCTTTTATCTCACCCACCATGTCAATCATGCTCCCATTCCATCTAATAATTCAAGTTATGGTCCCCACATGATCACATCATATCCCTAACTCAAGTTACTCTACCCAACCCTGGTTACTTGTTAACCCCAAGCTAACCTCACATCTAAGCTATAAATATGGGTTTTTCCCCATATTGAAGAAAGGAAAAAAGTTAGAAATTTGGGTGAATGCTGAGAAATTTTAGCCATTTATCATAATATCATTATTATTCTATCTTTGTGATAATATGTGGAATTTCCATGATACTCTTCTCATGATCTGGTTCATGTGGTGAGATTCATGTTACATGCATCTGATCAATAACACCATCTGCACACCGGTATCTTTCAGGTTCTTTTGTTTATCAATTTGCATATTATCTGTTTGGACTTTATTTTATTATTATTCTTATTGCACATGGGGTTGATAGCCACCGAGGGAGTTAACGCTTCCCGGATCTGCTTTGTCAGGTAGCCCCCACATAAAATCTCTAATCAATCTTTCTCTAGTGTATTTGATTGCAGTTTCTTTGGGATCACACCAAGGAGGTTGATATCAAATTTACGCTTGTATCATCCATCGTCATCTCCAAGGTACTAAGCCCTTGTATACTTGAGGTTGTTTAGTGTTTCTTGATTACTCGTACAATCATATGGATAGGAAGCTGGAAACTTAGATCAACACATTCTACTATCAAGAGCTAGTTATCTACTAAGGAAAGGGACTGTATTTGGGCATATTTTACATTTGCATCACACAAGCATAGGGGGAAAGGGTTGTATTCATTCTATTTCATCCACCATTTTCATTTTACATCTAGTTATTGTCACCTATGTCTGCGTCATTGACGCTAGGGCACCCTAGGCACAAAATTACACACATAACTACATTAGGTCTAGAATATAGTGAAGCGCTTAGTCATAAGTCCACCATTTTGGAAGCTAAGGTCATCGACCCCTTTATTTGCATCTTTATTTTTTAGGAATTTGATGCTTTGTATGGGGTTTTGCAGGTATATCTCCATCACACAACTACAACGACATAAACGAGGATATTGCGACAACTAGGCGACCAAGATGAAGGTACTACAAAGACCTTGCGACACTATCGTCGAGTTGTACCACGAGATTTTTCGTAGATCAAATCACCCATATTATAGACCAAGGCACCATCAGCACCCATTACCCACTCCATGCATCCCAGTCCTGACAAATATTCGTTCGCTGCAATTTCCTAGGTGGCATGGTCTCCTCTGTCATGTCCACACATCATTCTCGCTTGATTCGCACACTTGCGGTGAGGTAAGTTAATTTTAGGTTAGTATCTTATCCTTTTCTATTTCCATTATTTCATTTCATTTAAAATATCAAATAAAATTAGTTAGCATTTACATTACATTTATATCAGTTGTTACATTGTTGTTACTAGTATAGATTAACTTATAAATTACCCATTTTAGTTAATCAAGTTGTCTAGAAAACAAACACGGTATTTTAGAGTCGGATGAAGAGGAATAATAGGTAGAGGACAATGACAACAAACTAGTGAAGAAGAGGCAAGTAGTACACAAACACAAAGCACACCAAAAGGTGGTTATTCTTATAGAGGAAGAGAAAATTTTGGAAGAAGAAGAGGTGAGTTTAGGTATGTGTTTTATATTCAAAAATTGTTGGTCAGATCCTTTGAATGTCTAGAGAATCCTTAAGCAATCAATAGTAGGGTGAATGAAGCTAGAAATCAGGTTGTGCATGTTGATGAAGAAGAGAGTGTGGCATCACCATCACTCATGGAAGAACAAAAATAGGAGATGCATTAATTATGAGGAGAGTGTTGATGAATTCAAGTAAAGAATGTGAAAAACTAGCCCAAATAAGAACTCTATTTAGGACCATGTGCAAATCTAGAGGTAAGTGTTGTAAGCTTATTATTGATAATGGTAGCACAAATAATCTAGTGTCTTCTGAAATGGTTGAAAATATCAAACTAAAAATATTAGTGCATCCTAAGCCATACTGAGGTTTATTGGGACCAAAGGAATCATCAAATGCTAGTTAGTGAGCAAGTGTTTGGTTAATTTTTAGATTGGTAGGTATATAGATGAAGTTATTTATGATGTGATGCCTATGGATGTTTATCATCTCTTGTTAGGAAGGCCATGACAGTTTGACAGAAGGGTTATTCATGATGGATGGGCTAACACTTATACTCTTTTGAAGGATGGATTTAAGCACACATTGATTCATCTCAAGGATAGCCAAGCATGGAGTGAAAACTATCTTAGAGTGATGTTAATGGGCATGAGAACTTACTTTCAGCAAAAGATGGAAGAGGTTCTTGAAAATATGGGAAGTACAACTAATAAATAAGATGGAATGATGGAAATTATAGCAAAATACGGTCAAGAAACTATGGAAGTGGCTAAGTGGAGAGGAAGAGTATCAAGGTAACTTGCAAAGAAGAGTGAGAAAATAAGGAGAAGTAAAAGGATCTGCAGACCACATGAGGAAAGAAGACAAACAAGAGCTCTTAGGATCACAAGAATTAATAAAGCAAGAACAAAACTTAGAATATGATGAAATTATAAAGCAATCGGACCTTGGGTATGAAGAAAAAAATCATGAAATATGGAGAAAAACAATCCAAGAGAACAATCTAGATGAAGGAGACAAACGTGAGATGAAATATATGGTTAAGAAGGATGATGAAGATTGATTTTATAAATCTAATCTTTCTCTCGAGTGTTGTGTATGTAGGTTTTAACCGATTGAGATAATGAGGGAGTAATCAAGAAAAGATGATCATTTCAAGAAAAAAATTGGTATTTTCCAATCTTAAGGATGTGATGAGTCAAGGAGGAAAAAAAGAAGATGAAAAGGAAAATTTAGGAGTCATGAACAATGAAGTTTCATCTCATATGGATTTGGAACATATGTAAAATTCAAGGCACAAGGTGGAGAACATCAAAATAGTCCTAGAACTATCATTTTTCTCAAAAATATGATCATTTCAAAGGCTCTGCATCATGTGGGAAGCAAGATGCAAATGATGAAGACAAAGTAAGAATGGCACTCAGTCAAGGATCACCTCAAAAATATCATTTTCAAGCTGGAAACAAAGAAAGAAGAAGACAAACTTGCAAATTTCAAAACCGAAGTTTATGGGAAATCTTTCTCATTCCTGGGAGTATGATGCAAAAGCATCTCTCCCAAAGATCCATTTTAGGTTTGGCATTTCAAATTTTGGCTTGTTATGTTGTTTAGGAGTCCTTGGAAAGTCTTTATAACTTCGTTTCTAGTTGTTTAGTTGAGCTCAGTGGTGAAAAATCAAATTTTGGTTTTCCCTCCTTTTTGACAAATTTGAATTTTGGAATTGGTTTGATCCATTTTGGCTTGTTAGGTTGGTGTGTAAGGGTCTAGGATGTGGAAGTAAACATGTTAGTTGTTTTATTACCATTGTGGTATATTTAAAAGACTCTTCATGTAGTGTATAATGGGTCATCTAGTTCATAAAGTTGTTCTTAGCTACTTTTCTACAAAATATCACCTTGCCTTTTGACCATATGATTAGTTATAGGGAAGACTTCGAGGCAAAGGAGAGAATAATACTATTTTGTAAATATTTTCTATCATTTTTCATTTGAATGACAAGCATAGAAGGAGCTCCAAGAAGTGGGAGAAGGATTTTGGTTTGTAAACTAATAAATGACAGTTTAAATTTTTGTATATATTTTTGGTGAAATGAAATGCATGTATTAAAAGCTTTGAATCTCATTGATGGTGGCTTCTCAATTTTTTCAAGGGTGCTAATCCCATGTTTCAATTAATTTCAAAGTGATCTTAATTTTTTTGGTTATTTGCTTAATGCTCTATTAGAACCCTATAAAGCGAGTGTTCTTTGAGCACAATCAAACCCAAATAGGAAATTTGGACCGATATTTGGAGGAAAGAATCAAATTTTATGAATTGTGAAGATGTGATAATGTATCCTAGGCCTAAATAAACCCTCAGAGAGCCTAAAATTGAAGGAGAGTGCATCATTTCGTTTGGTATACCTTACAAGAATAGAACACCCATGTTCTCGGTGTGAATACGGTTAAGTATAAGGTTATTTTTAAAGTGTAATGGTTATTTAAGGCTCATAATCATAACAAGAGGCATTGGAAGGTGAGCACGGGATTTTAGACCAAATGCTAAAGTTTGAATGAGTAGAATTTGTGTTTTATAAGCAATTTACCCTACTCATGTTCATTGTGAAAACCCTCACTAGGGTTTGAATAAATTCCTTATGGAAAAGTTTCTACATAGAATTAATACCTCAAATTGGTAAGCTAGCATCTAGGGGGTGTCCTTAAAGATATTTTCAAAATTTTAACCCCTGAAAATCTTTCAAACTCCTAGAATTCTGGATAGTTTTCCTTTAGTGGATGGTTATAGGACAGATGCCTAATTTAGAGTTTAGAGTATGGAAGAAAAGTGGTTGGGGTTTAGAGTTAGGATTAGAAACTTGGCAAGCAAGTAAAACATCGAAATGGGTATACGAAAAGACCTAGAAATAGTCTTAAGACCTTTCGTATCAAAAGTTAGTCCTAGAAAACCCTTAATGAAGGGATACTAGAAGGAGAGTTAGGTCTAAGATGAGGTAGATTGAAAAGAAATATTTACATTGGGAGTTGAGAAAAGAAATTGATTACACACCTCAAGGAGTTCAATGGGTGCTCAAAATTATTTGATTTTGTCTTGGTTATTTGTAGATCTCTCCCAACACCAACTCACTTGAGGCATTTTGTTTGAGAAGCTAGTGAAGGTAGTTGTGGCTAAAGTAAGGTAATTTGAAGATTCCTTGTATTTTCATCTATTTTTATTGTATATTTGGCATGATATAATGAATGAAAAATATCTCAAGCATAGCATAAGCCAAATTGGGTTATAAGGCTAAAATTTGTCGGTTTGAGGTGTTTTTAGCTTGTGAAAAGTAAGTAATTTGCTTACTAAAGGACTGTTTTGGAGATTTTTATCATTCTAACTTGGTTGATCGATTGAAAGAGTGTTGCGCTCGCATCAAATTCAAATCATAAACTTGGAGGATGATGAAGATAGCATGAAATTTGAACCTCCATTCATAAATTCATTCTAGCTCGAAGGCGCAACCCTTTGGAAAAATAATGTGTACGATAGATGAAGATTTTTGTTCTATGACAAATGGTCCAATTATTTATGAAGACTCCGCCAACCACGAAGATTTTCAAGAAACCAATCCTCCATCCATGGACTCAAGTTCTTCAAGAAGATGACTTTGAGGTAATCATTGATGATTTTCTTTTGATTTTATCTCTCTTTTTGAGTCACGGATGACCAATGATGAAATGGATAATATCAAAGAATCCAACTTCCTTCTTAATACAATCCTGGATGAGAAAACTAAACATGACTTCTCCGAGGAGCTAGTTTCTCTATTATCACCAAAGGAGTGTAATTTTGATCACCATAGTGATTATGGAGTTTTCTCATTTCTTTACAAAGAAGAAGACTCTATAGGAGGTGTTCAAGGTGGAGAAGAATATTTTCCTCATGTTGCAACATTGTATCCTTCCTCATGTCATGAAAATATTTGATGAATCTTGAATTGAAAGGTGTAACCTTCCAAGAAGCATGGATTTTTTTCTCTCTATTCAAAAAATGATGAAAACTAGGAATGTGCAATCTTGCAAGAAGGTAACCCTTGGATGAGAAGAAATGTGGAGCGGGAGAACAAGGATTTATCAAATGAGGACTAGACATATGAAAATCAGATTTCCATCCATCTCCTTGAAGCCAAATATAAATAATCTTATTATGAATGTGAAAATGAATATGTGGCAGCTTTCCAAAGGAAGAATATATGTAAAAATTGAAGATTGTGGAAGAGATTAAAAACCCTCAACTAAGTCTTGAAATCGACATATGTCACGACTCGGTAGGATAAGTATGATTTCATTCATGATCTTCCTTTTTGTGCACAAGTTCTCAACAATGAGATGGAACAAATAGGTAAGATCAATGCCACCCTCTTTAGAGCCATAATGGATGAGCATGGATGTGAAGGCGAGTCTTCCCCTTTCCCATTTTCTGAAGAAGACTATGAATGGAAAGTAGAGGAGATTCTTGAATACCCCATGGATGTTTTCAGCCATGAAGATAACACCTCCATCATTGAAAATAATATCAAGTTCGACTTTGATTTGGTATGTATAGAAAGCAATTATTCGAAAAAGAAAGTAAGAAGCTAGAAGAGGCTTGTCGAGGGAAAACCATCAAATGGATCTCACCACTTTTGTATTCCCCACTAATCCTAGGAACAATTTCATGTCATAACATTCACTCAAGGATTATGAATTCCTTCATGCCAAAAAAATTGGCTTCATTTTTGAAAACATGGAGGAATGTTTTCTTATAGCCACAACGCCTCAAGTTGAAGCTACTAAAGGAAAGAAATTGAAACAAATTACAAAATGGTAGTTGGATGCAAAGGATTTATCTATGTAAGATAAGTATGAGTAAGGAAACTTAGTATCTCTCCTTATTCTCATACCATGCAGAGCCATAACAAAATCATAGCATGATTAGATAGTGATCTCAAGCTTTGAAGGTTTGAATTCAACCCATTGTTCCATGATGGTACGTACTTCTCTCAACCCGTTGTTGGGTGTGTGTACATTCTTCTCCTATCTCTTAATGAATTTACCTCCCCTGTAATATATTTTCCCTTTCTATTGTGTGCTTTCTTTCTTTCTTTTGGTGTGTTTCCCTTTCATTGGTGTGTTTTTTGGTTTTTCCTCGTGTGTGCTTATTGTTTGTGTTAGTAGTAATACATTGACTATATTACCCAGTTTGAACAAGGAACTAGTCTACTCACCCATGAGAAATATGAGGTTCTCTATTTCCCCTTACATTCCAATGTCCCTGAGTCAGAGCCAATTGTTGTCATGCATTTTTTCAAGCCAAAAATTCAAAACTTGAGCCATGACAACTAAGCCAAATGTGAAAACATACTCCAAATCCTCCTAAATCCATTTCCCAGTCAGTTTGTATTCTATGTCATGATCATATTGACCTTGTAGGCACTCCCAATATACTGAATAATTATTTTCAAATGTTCAAATTGATGTAAATATGTTATTTCTTCCATTCAAGAAAGTGCAATGAAGACTAGTTCTTGGCAGACTCGAGAAAGACCAATTTTGGTCATTTCAATGTATGTGTGCATCCTCCTGGAAGGTTCCAAAATCTCATAAACATCCAAAGGTGGTATTAGATAAACTTGAATTTTTTTGAATTGGTTTAGTAATATTAAGGGAATATTTGATGGTTTAGGGATAATCATGCAAAAGCGGGGTTTTTAGGTGTAAGGAATGAATAGTCAAAATATGAACCTAAATTCCTTCGGATGTTTATGAGATCTCCATAAGAACTTAGGATGAAAAAAATTATGCAATGTAAATCTTATAGAATCCTCTTGATTGTAGAAGAATCATATTTTACACAATACCTAATTATTTATCAAGGCAACTCAACTTTTGCAGGTGCACCTCATTGTCCTGATCCAAAATGGGGATTTTTTTAGAGTTTCAGGTAGAATTAGGTTTTGAAACCTATTCCATTTATCTTTTAAGGTTCCTTGGAATCATAATAATATAAATTTCACCTTAAAATACATTTATAATCTCCGGGAATGAAGTTTTCAAGTCCTCATAGTGCAGAGTGTGTTGATCCCATACTTAGCCAAATTTTTGACTACCACATATAATGATTTTGATCATGTAGCCCATTTATGTCCCAATTTTCCATTTCCTGAGGATAAAAATGGGACAAAAAGAGTTTCCCATGCAACCCCACTCTCTATTCCCCATGTGACCCTCTCCAACTCTACGGGGTGTTTAATCTATCTAAACCCATCTCATGCTCACAAGCACTAGATTGCGACACTTGCAACATCTTACTCAAAGTGCACATTTGTGTCCCTTTTCACCAAGGGGATAGAGGGGGGGAAATAATAACCCCCATGTGAGCCCCCTTCAGTGCTTTCTCACATGACATGTTTTCATCCTCCAGGATGCTTTCAAGCTTTCTCATCTCCCTCCACATTACACCAGATTGTGACACTTAGCAGGATCTTGCTCAAAGTTCCCATTTGTGTCCCTCTTGTCCCTTTGCACCAAGGGGATATAGGGGAAGGAAATGATCACCCATGATAAGATCATTTAACCCTAGTTTTAACTAAATTCATCTTTCACTTAACCATGGTCAAAAGCAGTTAGATAAGGAAGCACAAAATGAAACTAACTTGTTTTGAGCTATCCCATTTTCCCTGTTCACTCTTCCACTAATGTTTATGTTTAAAACCCTGAAAAAACATCATACTACATCATGCATGCTACCAAAAATGTTTTAACAGCCAAGACCATGGAAATATATATTTTCTCATAACTCACTAACCGAAATCGATTGCACTAAGATTTTCACATAAGATTCCCCTCCTAATTTCCTTTGAAACACGATTCTTTGCATACTAGAGGATGCCCTATTTTCTACAAATTTAAATCTAAAACCCTAACCTCTAAAATTTTCTTTTTCAATTTTCTAGAGTTCCAGTGGAAGGATCATAACGAAAATTGAAAGCCTTTGGATCTGGTGCAGAGTCGAATCCAACATTGGTGTTTTCGTTGCAGGATGACATTGGTATATTTACTTGATAAAAATAGCACATTTTATGTACATTTACTTACTAAAAATATTAATTATCTCAAAACTTTAATCTCTAATCACTTAACATTCAAAAATAGTGCAAAAAAAATCAAGGCAAAATAGGCAATTTTCCCAAAATAGTAGTTTAGAAAAACAACTCGCTAAAAATAAAAACATCCTAAAATGGTAAATCATCATCAACGGATATATTATAAGTTTACTAGGAGCTTCTTAAGACCAAATTTGAGAAAAATGAAAAAATACCAAAATAGCATCTCTTGACCCCACTGCCAAAAAATAGAAAGTTTTAGTTTTCATTGCGTCAGAAAGTAGTTGGCTCCATTTTCATCACCTTGCTAATTTTTTCCATTATCACATGGTCATAAAGTTTTTGTGTAGCTCAAACAAAAAAGATAGCTCTTCGCAAGGATCCTAAAGCATCATTCTAATCACAATTGTGTCAAAGAGCATGATGAACATAAAAGCGTAGCGAGTGAACATCGGGAACATTATAAGGTCTAAAAATAAGTTGAAAAGGATCAAGAGCTTCATTCAAATTCAATTCATCAAGAGGATGGTCATCATAAGCATGATGAGAGGGACTCTCTGTGAGTAAGGAAATAAGTCATCTCAAGCAATGCATACCTCATGAAAGTATTTCTAAACACTTGATCCATGCTTGATAATGAGCTCACATCTTGAAAGCTATAGGAGGTGGTGTTTGCAATATTTAAGTGCGGTGTGCAGGACAAGAACATGGAACTCATTCCCATTAATTCTTCAATTTCCATCCAAGGGTCAATTTTCCTATCGGGAAAAAGGAAACCTTCTCCATGAGGAGCAATCGGAAAATAGGGTGTTCAAACACCATAGGGATGCTTTCACTCATGGTCAGTAAAGTGAGTAATGGAGATTTCATCATTCTCATAGGTGAAATGTGTAACTCAAGGGGTGGGTTGAGGATCTTCATATCTTGAATCCACTATTTTGATAAAAACCTTCTTCAAGAAACAAGCTACTAAGGCACCAAGACCATCATGTGTGAAGGATCGAGATATCATCCATTCCAATGAGAAAAATGAGAGTAGGAGGTGCATGAGCTAATTAAATTCAAGGAAGTTCCCAGAGATAGGAAAGGAAAAAAGGGTATGATCTTCTTTCATACTATCATAGTCATAAAAATGGGCAATCATCTTTGTTTCACTTGATGTCAACCACTTGCAGTTTTCTTAAACACTTATCTAAAGCCTTGAGTGTGATCATGCCTCGAAGAAGAGAAATTTGCATCATCCCATTCTATTCCAACCGGTGGCCACTTCTCAAGAATTTCACTCAAGGGTAATCCTTTCACCCACCTGATGAAGACTTATCTCAGTAAGAGAAGGATAAACATCAAGAGGCTTGAGCACCATGGAGTTGTCTCTTATGATCATTGGAATCATTTAAGTGATCCTCACTCTCGCTATGAGATAAAGAAGGAACCACCATGAGTGATATTTGCAATCATCTCAAAATTGCATCAAAATGTCTCACAACAGTGTTCCTAAACAACCATTCAATAGTCTAGATTATGCATCCATCTTGCAGAAGGAGATAATTGTGATTACCATGTTTCATATCAACAAGTTCTCGCATCTCATAACATGAGGGAGCATATGCAATCTCAGTGATTCAGCTCAACAGGTGATTAAAGGACAAGAGCTCATTCTTGGAACTCTTCCTCGAGGATCATGATCAGAAAGTTCTTCATCAACAAAGCTTCTCTTCATCAAATCAATCAACCCTTCCTTCTCTCTCTCTCTTCATTCTTCTCTCTCCATGTTCTAATTTCTCATTAAGAATGTACTTTTGCTATTTCTTCCTATTCACTTAAGATACCATTAGCTAAACATTGAAAGAGTCCTTTTTCCATTAATAAAAAAAGACTCACTTCCTAGGAATATGAAATTTCATAGGTGATGAGGATAGGTGAAAGGTCATGTGGGGGTAGATGAGAGAACATATTGTAATGTTGTAAATTGGAATGGCTTCTCCTTTCCAAAGGATTGGAAATTATTGGTTGAATGTACATTGTGGAGATTACCACTTCTACATCAAGCAATAAAAGTTACAATTCTTCTATTTCTTGTCTTATGTTCCTCTACTCTCTTTCTAATTTTGCATACATGATAATCTTGTAAAACCAAGAAAGGTGTCTATGCCTTTTATTAATGAGTCAATGGAATTCTATGTGTATGATTTGGTGGTCTTATCAATGTTTGCATTGTTGTGTTGTTGATCGAGATAGCATATTGTTCTAATGTGAAGGCACACGAAGGATGTGTGCGGCTGGAGCAAGGCGCATTTGAGGCGCGGAAGAATAGCAGAATAAGCATGTGCCAAAACACTTTGAATTCAAGACTTAGCCGGTTTGTGGATAAGGGCTATTCTTGGAGATAGCATGTTGAGCACATAAAGACATGAAGACTTGTGGTCCACGCAATGGTATTTTGGGAACAAGTAATGTGATTGAGCGGCATGCATAGTTTAGGATAATAATAGGATTTCTACTCACTGATTAACTATAGGAAGTATATTCTTAAGAGCACTTGCATGTTGTGCAACCTTTTGTAAAGGTGCGTGGCTATTGTTAGCATGTGACCTATTTTGAAAAGTGCATCGGTAGTGAATGGTAAGTCCCCACCCCTATATATATGTATTGATTTGCACGGTTTAGGAAGAGTGAATTATTATAGAGTTATGTTGTTGGTTTTGTCACGCACATGACTCATGGAGATACTTTATAGCATATGGAGCTTCTGTGTTTTACAGTATTTAATACAATGGTTCATATTGGCTGGATAATGGTGTTGAACATGACTGAATCTAGTTCTTGCATGGTAAATCTTGTTATAGTCATTGTTTAGTTCATCTTACATATACTCTAAGATCTAGATCTGGTTTATGCATTGTGTGTTGTTTACTATTGGTTATGAATCTGAATACCTATATGCACCATCATGTTAACATTTTGTACAAGCAACTCTAAAGAGGGACCTAGTGCCTTTGCGTGCTTCGAGTGAGCGCTCAGCTCACGTTAAGTGATGTGTCCTTTGCGCGCTGGGTCATTACAGTGAATTCTAGGCTACATCATGTGTTATTCTAATTCAATGTGGACCTACCGTGGTTATTTTATGTGAACTTTGTTAGTGCCTACTCACAACAATAACCCTCTCTCTCCTTATTTCCCTAACTCCCATTTACCTCTCTTCGCTACAAATTCCTCCCTTATACCGTATCAAGCACTTTGCCACAGGTTCAGTGGAGTGTTCATGTGTGATCCCCGGCCTATTGACCACCCCATAGATTTAGGTAGTTTACATTCAATAATGGGAGACTCCCCATACACAAGGAGGGGCTTAGCCCCATATTGTTGGTGAAAACTCAATACTTTGCAATGCGAAAAATTATTTCACCAACTTACTTGCAAAACACTTCTTATATAATGTGAATCATCATTTGAAATGTTTAAGGGCATGACTCCAAGGCACCTCGGAATGGGCATTGTAAAACTTGATAACTAGTGACTACCAAATTGAATGGTGCTTAATGGAAAGACCATTTATGAATTCGTCCCCTTCTCACAAAATCAATGGTTTTAACTTTTCACATGCCTTCAAATGATCTTAAAGACAAAGGAGCCAACCACTTTCGGTAGGATTTTAATAATGAGAAGATTTCTAAATCTAAGCCCTTATCAAGTTCTATGCCCATATGGTGTTCCTTTTGTGATGCAATTTTGTAAAAGAATCTTGAAGGCTTTGTGTCCTTCACTAGCTCAAATGATCCATTTTACACAAAGAGCCATGTCTTGGGATCTTATGTCGAGCAAGCCTAATCCTCCATAATCCTTAGGAGACAATGGAATCCACAAGCAACCTAGTGAAACCCTATGCCAAATTTAGAGCTAGCCCATAAGAAATCTCTTAGAAACTTTTTTAAGCTCTTTATAAGAAGCCTAAAAAGGATCCAAACAAGATGAATAATAAACGTGGGTGGCAACAAGAACTTTGGAGCAAATTTGATATTTTCCAACTAGCAAGATGGGCTTAATAATCTAAGAGACAAGCTTCTCAAATTTATCAATAACATACTACCATAAGTGGTAAGGGGTTGCTTAGAATGCAAAAGGAAAATCCTAAAAATTGGAAGATTTCTTCTTGTTGAATCCACCTTTTTGAAATTTTCTTAACCAAGGGGGAGGCAGAAAGGATTGCTTGTAGCACTAAGGTTTTCACCATTGATGTTGGAGCTAGAAGCTAAGCAATAGATGTCAAGGCAATACATAACGTTTTTAATATTTTCCTATTCTTCAATTAAAGTATGGAAGGAGTCATCAATAAAATGACCATTAACTAGTTGTACAAGTATCATTCATGTAAAGTAAATGCCTTTGACAAGACCTTCGCTAATGGCATTGGATGAGAAAAATATCCAAACCCCTCAACAACTAAGACATATAATGTAGGGGCAAGAGGGCATCCTTGGTGAGTAGAGAAAAAAGACCAAAATTCTCATAATTGACTCTATTGACAAAGAGGTAAGCTAAAGCATTTGTACAGATAAAGCAAAGGTATGACCAAATCCTAGCACTTTAAGCATAACCAAAATAAAATGACATGTGATCATAGGCTTTTTCAAAGTCAATTTTAATGAACATGGCTTTTTATTAAGAGTGACAAGTCCACTTCTTACTTTCCCAAACCGCAATAATATTGTCAAAAATTTATCTACTTTGAATGACCCTATTTTCTCTAGGCGAACAATTGCACATAAAATATGGTGGCAAAGCCAAAGCTTCGGCAATGATCTTGTAACAAATATTTAGCAAAGTAATTGGTCGCGATTACAAATGAGCTCCAAGTCCCCATTTTTGTATGAATTTGATGTGGTCCCTATTTATAAATTGACCAAGAGAATTGGTACTAGAAGCTTTGTATGTTCTTTAAAAAGGTCAATACCAACCATATCCTACAATGCTTTATAAAATTCACATGGAAAACCATCTTGACCAGAGCCTTATCACTAGCCATCCTGAGGTAACTTCATGGAGATCATCTCGTGGTAAGAGGTCAATCACATGCAACCCTTTAAGCTTGTGAAATCTTACAAGGGACAACTAAAATGTATCGATCGAGACTCAATTGTTGCTCAAGGGAGGAGATTGAGCTTTGAAAACCTACTCGTAATGACGAAAAAAGGCTTGTACCCAATCAAGCACTTTAGTAAGTCTTTGATTGGTGTCTCAAATAGCCTTCATATACTAATGCAAATGTTTGGTTTCTAACATTTAAAAGAATCCTTTGGACACCTTGTCACTCACTTTGAGCTAGTGAATTTTGGCTTTGATTTGAATGCCCAGGATTGTGAGCATCTACACTTTGAAGACATTTCCTAAAATCCACTACTTGTCTTTGTAAAAGCTCGTGAAATGGCATCTAGTCAAGGGTGGTTAACGAGTGGCTCAACTTTGAGGTGGTGACAAAGTAAGCTCAACATTAGATGTGAACACGCGGGCACCCAAAGGTACAAAGGAAAGACATAAGTCACTTGATGGCATCTTTCCACCATGCAATCTAGTTTGTAATACTAGCTAGCCTAAGTACAAGATTCCAAACCCCTTTGATATGGTTCATAGTGGGTCCATACAAAAGCAAGGTAAAATTTAGAAAAAAATGTGTTATTGTATTTTGGGCCGTTTGCAAAGTGATTCAATCTAGAAACAGATAGTAAAAGGATTGAAAAGAACAATATCGGGCAACACTTCTACCCATAACTAAAAGCATTTAGCAAAAGGAGAAATACATTTCGTGGAGAGAATTGCATGACCTAGCCACTTAAAGACTATGGACCTAGTGAAAATTAGACCAAATGCGTCATACGACCAGAATCAGAATCATGCACTTGTATTGCAGTCATAAAACCCAAATTTATTGTGCACGTACATCTATGTTTCTCTTGCGTCAATTATCTCGATGTATGAGTACATGATTGATTTTGTCAATCACCATCTTGACCATATTAAAGTCACCACACATTACCTAATGTGCGTCGGGAGCTTGTCTTCAATCCAATACCAAAGCATTCTTCTTTCAATCCCATTGTTGGCTACATAACATTAACTATCCCAAAAGAGTGAATTATCAATGTTGAATACCACCCAAAGGACATGATTTTTCAAGTCACGTCCTCGAATAACATAATGGGGCTGCCATTTAGAAGAGACAAAGTGGCAATTCCTCCATGACCCGACTCGTGATTGTTGGTCAAAGAAAACTATCTAGCTAGATAACTTTAGTAATAGTTGAAAGCAAAAACATGCCACTCGAACGTCTTAAAGACAAAGAATGATCATCTCATGAAAACACTTTTGAAAATTTTGCACAATGTATTTGTGAGTGGAGTCAATTAGACCCCTAACATTACGTGAGAAGCAATTCATGAGGTACCTACATCAAGGACATATCCTTTAAATTTAAGTCATTGAGGGATTCAAAACTAATATGGAAAAACCATTGTTGGCCAATATGTAAAAAAATCATAAAGTTTAAATTAGTGTCGGACACCGAGAAGAATCTTGCCTTCCTCAAGTTAATGAGGACTACACGATCGTCGAGTCCCATGCTTGGATGGAGAAACCACACAAACACTCAATTGAGAATTGTGAGTAATATTCTAAATTCAATGTGAGGAACAATGCGAGCACTCAAAGTCAAGTGTGGGCTATTACCATGCGGGTTAGCAACATGGTTGGAAGTTGAGGCAATAACCTACATTTGCACAAGGAATAGACATCAAGGGCTTAACAACATTCTACAAAGCGAGAGGTTGAGCTAGTAGGTAGTTTAACATATTTAGAAACGCCTGCAAGGAAGTTACTACTAATGTCTTAGTTGTGATTGTTTTTCAACCACCCATGGTGGTCCAACCATCTTCACCAATTTGTCTAAGGAATCTCGGCATTAGGCTTTGAAAGCGACTTTGATACGCGTGGCTAAAAGCTTGCAGCCCCAAATCTTGTGCTCGTATAATTGACATTTAAATCGTGATTGGCGGGGTGATATAGAGCAACACCCTTTGGGTATAATGGCAACACCCACTTGGATGTTGATAAACTCCTTAAGGTCCTAGGAAAGGCCAACTTCCACACTGAGACACACTTTGCGATCAAGCATGTTAAAACTTAATGGGCTTCTTGCATATGACATGGCCAATCATGGGAGCTATTTGGTTTAGGAAGTGCCAACACAGCGTGGGAAGGCCACAGAATTGTATCCATACTAGGACTTTAAGGGTGGTATGCTCAAAGACCAAGAAGTCGCGTCGACAAAGATAACACAAGCAATGAGCTTTGAACATAATAGGTCACGGGCTTCTACATAATGGCTGCAACATTATTTGGGTCAGCAAATTGAAACATAAAAAGTCTTAGGTCATATTATAGACTACATCCAACTTTATGACTTGGTGGGTCTAGACAAATTGCACACACATTTCGAGCATGCTTTCATAGGGAATCCTCCCGAAACAATAACTTATTAAACTAAATTGTTCAAGCCGTTTGCAAGCAAAATCAAATTCAAAGACAGGTAAAGATAATATTACCTCTTGGAACACCTCGGAAACAAACTTGCACAACTACTTCGTGAAGTTTTGCGTAGCCATATAAAAAAGTGAGGTTTCATAAAAAGACTCTAAAATCTGTGGTGCAACAGGATAATCAAACACTACACTACAGCAGCATAATATAAAACCTTTTTCCCTCTAGGTCATCCAAACTTGACTACAAAAGTATCATAGGCACTAATTTCACAAAACCTTGTCATATTTGGAAAAGTAAAAGTAATTATTTTCTAATGCAGAGTACAGCATTCAATTGCCCTTTGTGAGAATCGTTTTTTCTCTCCCTGCAGATGTCTCACATACATGATCCCAATAACCATCATAACAAGAATATCTACTTCATTCAGTGCAGGTGAAGTCACCACAAGTCGCACACGGTAATCAACAAACCAATATCAATAAAATAGCACAGCAGGTGAAAATTATGCTACAGAGCATCCCCATTCTTCAGAGCTAATATAACAGTCAGACAAAGAATGATTGGGTTATGATTCGATGCAGCATTGAGCATATTTTCAATTGTTGTTTTAATCCTTTATGGTTGCTGGAATGCTCCATCTCAATGTGTTTTGTGTATGGCCACTTTCTGTTGAGGGGGCTGAAATTTATGACTTGGATTTCCATCATAAGATGGATTATAAAACAGTATTCTTTTTGAAGCTCCTAGGTGGAACATGGAGCCCCAATAACTCTTTGTAATTGTTTCTTCCCTTTCAGTGATGATATAAGCATCATTTTGAAAAAAATAAAAATTATTTCGTTCTAATGGGATTATGTGTGTTGTGATATGTCGTGTCTGGAGGTAACTTTGTAGGTAACATAGCAAAAAAATTGTTGGAGAGTGGCTTTACCACCACATATATTGGAAATAGGGCTAGTTGCAGTGGCCAACCATTCTCAAGATCTGGGTTCAAATCTAGCAACCTTGCAAAATCAGCTCAAAAAATTCCGCTCTACAAAAATTTATCCATTTCACATTTCCTTTCAACTGCTAATACAATCACACTGAATGTACATTTAACATGATTCTTCATAATTTTTGACAGTGCCCAAAAAACCTACATACATCTAATAGTCCTTACGAAAAATGACTGTATTTTACACCTTCCCCTCTTGCCATTCCAGCAGAACAAAAAGGTCTTGGATGCTCATAAGAAGAATGTAATGTTACCCAGCAGTAGTAGACTAGATGTAAATGCAATGTCAAAAACTCCAAAAAACATGGCCTCTCTATATATTGTAATTACCACTTCCAATCTCAAGCATTGTGTATATGAAAACAGCTGACCTGTAAGCAATGCACAAGTCTCAAAAATTGAAGCCTTAGGTAGTTATCTTGCTAAGAACATTGTCATTTGCTTATTAATCACTGTTTATCTGTCAAGTCACATTTGCTACTAACAGAACTTATTTCACATTGTCTGCAGCATATTATTTGCAATTCATTGCTATGGCTTCAAAATGCACATTACTAAGACTGTATGTTTTATAAAATAGGTAGCACTTTTTTACCTGAGCCTGTTACAGTCACTGGTAACTATAACACTCTAATTTAAAGTTTGATCACTTCATCATACACCTTGATTTTGTAATTTCCCCGTCTACACCAGTATTGCTGTGGCTGGGTGGAATACCACTTAAGTACTGGAGAAAAATGTCAAGAATGTCATGTGGTTATAAATAGGATCATTAGCCTTTTACATGCAAACTCAAGTTATGTAGAAAACATTTGGACAAAACTCCACAATTTTTTTACCAAAGCTGAGAACACCAATACAGTAAATTTAAGAAATAAAAAGGAGTGTGAGATCTGTAACTTAAGTCACGCAACTACCAAGCTTGCCTAAATACTCCTCTGAAAAAAATTGCATTCATTCAAATAATTAACAGAAACACCAAAACTAAAACAGTAAAGTAGAAACATTTCCATTCAAAGCAAAGAGAGTAGATAAGTGTCAATAATGGACCCATAGATGAATATGGTTACAACTAATCATGTTCAAATTATTGATGTCGTTGGTTTCAACAGAATCCCCAAAAGTGGACTGCATTGAGTCAATTGAAAAACACAATCCTTGATGTATTGATCTCAAACAATCCAAAATTGATGGTTTAACAGGAGCTGAGTGCAAGGTTTGAAGAGATGGAGAAAACAGCATGCAAGAGCGGAAATCACAAGTTCTACTTAGAGAACTTGAGATAAGCAGCAGCAAGTGTAACTGCAGCCAGTGCACCAGCCGATACCCATGCAGACCATACAAGATGCATACTCCTCCGTTTCTTACTCTCAGCTTCCTTCAAACGCTGAATTTCTGGTAAAGATTGCTGGGCTGTAATATCTCTTCTCTTAATATCATTGATCTGATTATCCTCTATAGCCTCCTGCTTCTTTTGATGTTCTGAAAAGAGACAAAGTCGTGTCATTTCAGCTTGCAGAGAGTTGTTTTTCTCCTCGAGGAGGTGTTTTTCTTCAGCTAGTTTGAAACCAGATTGTGCAAATCACTTAGCTCAACATTTAAGACCTCTGCAAAAACTGGAAGCTGGCCTAGAATATGAGGGTTTTGACTTTTCTTTTCTTCTGCAAAAGCTAAAAACTTGCTTTGCATATTAGCTACTCGCCCTTCAGCCATGCAGGCAGTTTCCCACACTTTTTAAAGGCGGAATGTGCAGACGATAACCCTAGCTCAAGTTCTTTGTTTCTAGAAATCTGTATTGTAAAATCTCCATGCATGGCCTCTTTTTGTTCTTTAATCTCAAAGAACTCATTTGCCTGTTTCTTAGAATCTTCTTTGATCTTACTTAACTCAGCTGTAACTGCATCGTATGCTGACCTTGATGCTGCCAACTCTGTGCATAGATCTGATACCTGATCCTCTAAGTCCAACACTCTCCTATTACTCAGAAAATGTTTTTCTTGAATTTCGTCAGATCTCTTAGTGGCCTCTCCAAGACATGTACTCAGCTGTTTATTCTCAATCTTCAATTGTGCATTTTCAACAAAGAGTTCTTCCAGGTGTTCATTGGTGTCTTCTTTGATCTTATTTAACTCAGCTGTTAAGGTATCATTTACTGAACTTGCTGCTGCTAAATTTGTATGTAAGTTTGAAACACAATCCTCTAAGTGTAACACTCTCCTGTTATTCTGAAAATGTTTTTCTTGATATTCCTCAGATCTTTGGTTCGAGCTCCTCAAGCCTCCATACGACAAAAGATTTCTCACTCTCAAGGAAAGCTTTATCCTTCTCCAATGAGTCAATCACTGCTCTCTGCATCTCATTCCTTTGCAACAATTTTAACTTGTTTCATCAAACTCTTTACACCTTTTTGTTAACTCCGCATGCAGTGACTCAAACTTCTCCATAAGCAATTCTTTTTCTTTCACTGCCTTGCTATGCATTCCCTGCATCTCTTCCAAACTTTTTCTCGACTCCTGAATCTCATTGTTAAGTGCAGCATTTTTAACACTAAGTTCTTCCGCCCTTCCTTTCTGGATTTCATGTAAAGAGCGTGTACTGTCTATATCCTTTTGTAGCCATTCAACTTGTTGTCTAAAAGACTTTTCAGAGGCCTGATATTGCTGATTAAATTCTGAATATTGTGTTCTACCTTCAATGACCTTTTCATGAAGACTATTGGTTTTTTTCCTTCAATATTCTATTTTCTGTAAGCAAAGCTTCCAACCTCTCTGTATTGGTGACTGACACAGCTGTTTGTGACTGCATCTCATCTTCCATGGAAAGAAGTGCATCATTACACTCCTTCAATTGGACCTTTAAGGATTCGCATTCAATGCACATTTCTTCATATTTCTGGTTCAACTGACAGTAAGCCACTTCCTTTTGCTTCAAGGTCTCTGCAGCCATTTCATCATAATTGCACAATGCAGAACACAACATTTTTTTCAGCTTCCCATGAGTTCTGCGACAATTCATGACTTCTTACCCATCTCCTCAATATCATTTCCTGCTGCTGCAACCTGTGATAAAAAGTGTGCTCTTTTCAAATTCCCAAGACATCCGGGCCGCCTCTGATTCTTCAAACATAGACTGCATTTGTCCTTTCAACTGAAAAATATTAGCTTCCATGTCCTTTCTTTCTGAAAGCAGTACTTGGCATTCTTCATCTTTCTTTTGCATTGTCTTCCCTGAACGCCTTCAATTGGACCTTTAAGTATTCAGATTCAATGCACATTTCTTTATATTCCTTGCTCAATTGAGAGAAAGCCACCACTTTGTGCTTCAAGGTCTCTGCAGCTTTTTCATCATAATTGCACAATGCACAAGACAAGATCTTTTTATCAGCTTCCCATGCCTGCTGCAACATTTCATGATTCCTACCCATCTCCTCAATATTCTTTCCTGCTGCTTCAACCTGTGATAAAAGCTTGCTCTTTTCATTTTCCCAAGACAACCGGGCTGCCTCTGATTCTTCAAAAATAGACTGAATTTGTCCTTTCAACTGCAAAACATTAGTTTCCATATGCTTTCTTTCTGAAAGAAGTACTTGGCATTCTTTATCTTTCTTTGCGATGTCTTCCTTGAACGCCTTCACAGATTCCTTCACTTCATTAATTGCTGCCTGTGACTCATTTTCTTTCTTTAGAATCTCTTTTTCAAACTCCTCTTTCAGTCGCTCCTCCGCTTGTTTTTCAACTTCAGCAACCTTTGCATTAAGGGAAAACAATGCCTCCTCTTGCAACTTTAATAAAAGCTCAGCTCTCTCGGCTTCCAAAGAACTACGAACTGCCTCTGATTGTTCTCTTCAACTGCAAAATACTAGATTCCAGGCAATTCTTTTCTTTAATCACTGCTCTATATTCATCTTCTCTCTTTGAAATTTCTTCATTCAGCCTTTTTCTCAGATTCAAAAAGTGCATCTTGGGTTTCTTCTTCTTTCTTTAACAGGGCATCTCTTTCTCCTCTTAAGGCTGCAACATCTCTAATAAGACGATTGTTAAGGCCCTGCAACATGGATATCTTATCATCTTCGTCCCGATGAGAGACAGAGTTACTGTTTAATACAACAGTTTCTTGATTTTCTGAGAGGGAGACCTATCCCGCGCTTTATTATTATGGCTTGGAGGATTTCCTTTCTGTTATGATTTCCTCCTTCATTTTGTGAACAGCCTAACCCTACCCCTGCCAGAAAATAAAATAAAACAGCATTGGACCAAAATCTACACAGGTTACAAAGAAACTACAATACAAATTACTGAGAAAACCAGTAAGCAAAATGCAAAAAGGACTTTATATAACTAATTTCAAATTCCAGCCACTCTAGAATATAAGCAGCTAAACCAGATAGTGCTCTTGAATGCTTGGCAGTCAGTATTTTAAGGTAACAGTACAAATCCAGTGCACAAATGCCAGCCCCTCCAGAATTTAGGTAGTCAAAAAGAGCATACACGTGTATTTGGGCACCCATGGACTATACTAAAACACATTTCAAAGCAAGGGTACAAATTGCAGGCCCTTCCAATATTTCATTAGTCAAAGAACATACCATGTCAGCACACAGGGACTATACTAAAACACATTTCAAAGTAAGGTACAAATTGCATGCCCTTCAGAATATAAGCAGACAAGTAACACACTCAGTGTATTAAAAACAAATTTTGGGAACTAAAATACGATTGGTATATGTTTATGCAAGCTGCCCCTTCCAACAACATTCTCAAATATTGTCTTGAGAAACATCAATTTTCTCAAACATGTCACATTTTTAAAGAAATCTGGTTTCAACAATTATGTGGTTTGAAGCTTAAAATATAACATTCAATGTGTTAAACGCTTGGGCATCTGCATATTAGAGATGTTTCCTAAAACGAGTGTACAAATAAGGCTAGCTAAATAGCTCTACGGAGATTTAAAATTTAATTAAAAAAAGCTCTGTTACACATAAAATACTAAGCTGAATCTACGGAGTAGGTGTAGAAGAAACATAAAAACCACACTACAGGAAAAGGGCTTACTAAATCTGGGTCACAGGTTCAAGTCAGCAAAGTTGGCTTCCAACAAATCTGACACCCAGGGAATGTCCATAACTGTTTGAAGAAGAAACATAAGAAAACCACATAGACTAAAGGGGCAGAAGGGCTTACTAAAAATGGATCACAGGTTCAAATCACGACACTGAAGGGCAGGAGGCCTTCCCAATAAATCTGGCACCTTAAGAAAGGCATAACCATTTATATTTATGGAAAAATAACCCCAGCCAATCAAAACAGTTGAAACAAAAACACACACAGCAATTAATAATACTTTTTAGTTTATTAATTTTTAAATATTATGGATAGCCACTGTCTCATAACAATAAGGCAACACTTTGTAAAGAAACTGTGTACGATTTGAAAACTCATATGGTTTGTGAGGAAAAATATAAAGAGATGTCACAATGATATTCCAAACACAAAAAAAATCATAAAATATGTATCTGAGGAAATTTGATAATTTAGTAAGAGATGGATAAGCTAAATAATTTTTTTCTGTGAAAGAATCTTGAAGACACCTTCTGCAACTAAATAAGAAAATAAAAAGTCAGTGATGAGTCCAAGTGGTGAACGAGTAGTAAATAGTGTTTCCAGTGCATAGCATAACTTCAAATCCTCAAAAAAACCATAAATCCAGCCCAAAAATAAGGCAGGGTAAGTACCAGGTAACCCTTGGGTCATGGCATCTAAACTAAAGGACGCCCGTGCCGGAGGATTTAATCAAACAAAACAAACCCTGAACAAAAATCCTGAACTACTGTTGATATAAAATATAATTATCACAAGAAAAACAAGAAAAGGAAATCCAACCATGGAAAAGAAAGACAGGCTTTAAAGGCAAAAAAATAAAACCATAAAAAATGCTCAGTACAGCCGAAAGCCTTCAAAAAGAGAAACAGACAACACAAAACAAGGGTTTCATGGGTCCCTGCTGTTTCAATACTATTGACCCTGACGGTCCCATGAAAAGGAAAATTATTAAATCGTGGGAAAATACACAAACATGACCATGAAGTATTGGTATGAAACATTTGTCGCTGGTTTCATGACCATCCAGAGAAAATCTCTAAAACAAACCGAAACGAACAGAAAATACATCACTGTACAAACGCACACAAAAACGAAATGCTGCTGAATTAAAATATTGAAAATGAAACCAAAAAGAGATTTCCAGAAAATGCGAAAATGAAAAAGCAAAATTAAAAGTTACCTAAATTAAAAAATAACAAAAGAAAAAAAAAGTAAACCCCTAAGAAACACTCCAGACAATACACAGAAAATATACACACCTGCCTGAAAAATACAGTTAGCAGGTACATAAGAATCGAAAAAGAAATGCAAACTGTAAATTGTGAAACAAATACCCAAGCAAGAAAAAGAAAAAAGAAATCTCATATTGTATGGCAGGAAGGTGATAAGCACAGAAAAACAAATCTTAGGTATTGTAACACAGAAAGAAGCTGCATAAGCACAGAAAGACATCTGGAAATATACCCGTTAAATGAGGTAGAGTAGACAATGCAGCATTGAAGTAATAGAAACATAATCTCACTTAATTGAATCCAAAGAAAATCAAACAGCAAGATTGACACACCTGTATATTGTTTTAGAGAGAAAATGAAAATCTCTGCTGAATCCTTTTCTGCTGGGCGGGGACAGAAATATTTCAAACCTTCGTTCCAAGGTGATGATATTTAGTAAAAAAGCCTGGGATACGTTTTCTGAATGAAAGAACGAGTGTCAACCCGGTAATACCAGTAGGAAAAGCCTGAGCAGAAAATTAAGGCGAAAGATTACATGGCTTGTGCCGGTTTTATCGATAGTAACAGGACGTTAGCGAGGGAAGATCCAATAGGAAAATATCTGCAGTAATAATTAGGGTTTGAAATGAGATAGATATGGAGGGACGTTTGCACTCCAAGCGCCGTTGATGATTCATCGTTTGTTATTATTATGATGTTTGTTATATAGTTTGTCATAAATATGTTTATTTATTTTTTAAAACATTTAACTTAATTATCTCATTGGTTGAAATTTTTTTATAAGCATTTCAGATTTTTCACATTAAAAAAACAAGTTTTTCAAATTTATTACTTTCCTATAGTTTAAACATTGAAAAATATTATACTATACAATAAATATCATAATTATTACCCTAGAGCTCTGACAGATATCATAAATATCATAGTTATGACATTTATTGTATCTTTGCTGTAAAAATAAAACATAATTTGTTGCCCTTGTGTTTTTGATGCAGTATATTCGTGTGTGGAAAAGTCGTTGGGAGCATGAATAACATTTCATTTGTCCTGCCAACAATCGCTCTTTGCAAGCCAAGTTTTTAGCAGAGATTACCCGGACAGTCCCCCTTTCATATTCGATTACACAGGTCAAAATGTGAGGCAAAATCTGTTGTAGCCGGAGGTGGGGACGAAATTAAAAGTTGTTAAATTCAACAGCACTATGCAAATAGTGTTTCAGGGCACCAGCCTTGTGACCAATGAGAGCCATCCAATTCACATTCACGGCTATGATTTTTACGTTGTGGGTGAACGGTTTGGCAACTACAATCCCCACACACACCCTGCTAACTTCAACCTCATAAATCCTCAGATGCGAAACACCACAGGAGGGTGGGCAGCCGTCATTTTCACACTTGACAATCCAGGTTGCTGATTTTATTTCAGCTTTTCTCATGCATTATTAACATTTGTTTCAGCCCAAAATAATTATCCTGACTTAACAAGTTGGTACGTGCATAGGAATCTGGCTGGTGCATTGCCAGTTAGACATTCATTCGCCATTTTCTGGCAATGGTGATTCTAGTGGAGAATAGTCCTCTAAATTCACAGCTCCTGCCTCCTCCTCGGGATTTACCCACATGCTAGCTCTAAATTGATTACACTCTTCAATTTAATTACACTCTTCAATTTAATTTTCTGCAACACGGAAAAGGATAAGACGCACTTTGAAAATTATGTGTCAAAACAAAATTGGTTAAAGGTTTAGCTTTTTCTAGTGGCTTTAAATTCTAATTTTTTAAAAGTTATTCTTATTTTATTGGCATCATTTATCTTCCACCATCCCGTTGTTAGCTCATGCAGGCAATTTGAAGACTCTTCTCTATATTAAAATATGTGGCATTCACTAGTCTTCTGCATCTCTATCTTGGGCATAACTATCCCCAAACCAGAGCCCCACTCCAATCATGTCTCTGTCTGTACTATTAATGAATATGAAAGTGATATATCCTCTTGCTCCCAGGTAAACAGATGAATTGTGCCCAGGTTTCTTCTTTCAAACCTTCTCAATCCACGGTTTCAGCATTTTCTCCCCTAATTAATGATTTCCTAACCTGTAATATTACTATCATGGCAGCCTCCGAATACAGCAGGGTTTTCTCATTGACAATCTTTGGATTGATATGGACCTACATCTTGTCCAACCTGATTCGAGCCCTATTTTTCTTCCTGTTGTCCCTGATTATTTCCTTTAGTGTGGAAGGGATTTCAACCATTCCAAGATTGTGGGGATTTAAACCCTAGATCAGGGCCAACTCCCATTGAGTTTTGCCTAACCAACATCTATCTCTCAGCCTCCAGTCTGATTATATTTATCAAAAACTAAATTCCTGCATTTAGAATGAAAGATAAACTCTGTTTTCCCATGTAAAAAAATTATGTATTGTGTGTACACTATTTTTCTCTTCTGCTCTAGCTTAAAGATTCTGGTGGCTTCGCTTCTCTTGCATAAGTTTATCAGTCTATTTTGCTTCAATAAAGCAATAGTATTCCCTCCTACTTCAACATGCATATATAACTTCAACTTGAGATGGAAAAATGTTTTTTCCACACAGATTCTCCATCTGTCTTTGCATCTTCCATTGCATTGTCTCATCCCTTCACTATATATATGGTTTTTTGCATATGCACCACTCTTCCCCTTCATGTTTTACCACCACAAAAATGTCAAGGTTGTTAGGACATAACACTGTCTACATGGTGTGATTGATAGAATGGCTTCATCAGAAATCATATTAGTGAACCCTACTTGCTTGACATTTAACCAGTTTTCAACTTCTTGCGGCAGAATTTGACCCATTTCATAAGTAAAGCAAAACAAAGGCGGGGTATGGGCAGTAGATCCTCAAGTAGACTAATATCAGATGACTGTTATGAGACCTCACTACGGAGCAATATAATATTCTACGTCACAATGTACAAGGTGTAGATTATGCCCTTCTCTGTATACTTGAAGTTGAGGGTTCAGTGCTCAAATTAAAACATTGTTACATTGTACTACTCAGTGTTGAAAGATGAGATAATTTATTTTTTTCTCAATCCTAAACAAGCCTGTACAACTCTGTGGACACATTTAAAATAAACATTCTACTTAGAAATTTAGATAACATTGTGTCATGGAAAAGGAGCGTCAATCACTACCACTAGCCACATGGGGCAGAGTTCCATCCTCGTTAATGGTGAGCAATGGGACAGGCAAACTAGCCTTAAAATTTTCTTCATGATAGCATTTTTAAGGAAAATAGGAGAACACTACACTAGTACAACACTGCTAAAAACAAGAAACCTTTTGCTTAAATCACTTGGCATCTTGCTCCAGATCTCATCCTATGTTGAACCGGATCGTCATCATGGTAATTGGTCCTTCACTACTCAATTGCGCCCCTTTAGACAACTCCTAATGCATACCTTCAGAGAAACATTCTACTTAGCCATTCATAGCTTTTCTCTTAGCATGATCAATGGTTTCAAACAAGTTAAAAGTATGTTTATCCTTGACTTATCCTCCATATCTCCTAGAATTAAAATTGTAGGATGGCATTGCAACAACTATGACAGAGTATCATCTGCACCAATTGGCCACTATGAATTTGGTTGAATGGATACTCCCCACTGCTTAACGTGCTAAGCTGAATATGATCTATTATTTTTGCATTGTATACCAATGGGCTGCAAGATTCAGAGTTAGAAATAACTTTCCACCTTGCACAGTCAATGTTACCCAACTTCTTTTCAAGGAAATCACTTAATTCTCTCGGGAGAAATTGTTTAAACATTCATACCTTTCAACAAGGAAAAACTGATTACAAGAAGTCAAAAATCTTATCACAGAAACTGATTACAAAACGTCGAACATCCTACCAAAAACTTGATCAATTGCATCAATGCAAATAATTAGTATATTAAAGAAAATTAAACCACATTTAGGCAGTGAGTATATCATGAGATTCAGAAACACTTGGTTCCCCATCTGACTGAAAAATGACCCACATAAAGATATCTCAAGATATGAGCAGGCACTTGGAAGTCATTGGCATTCTGTGACTCCACATCACAATCTAAACTGCATGATTGTTTTTCATGTGAATTTGTACTTGTATCCCCAACAATTTCATCTTATTCCACATTATTTTTTACCTAAGACATAAGATGCTCCTCCAAATCTGCCATGGTTGATTCAATACTAAAGATACCAAATCACAGAGTTCCATCCATGCTAATGGTGGCAAACGGGACAGACAAATTAACATTCAAGAAAATTCACACACACACACACACACACAATAAGGAAACATTACACTAGTAGTACATTGTCGAATACAAGAAACCTTCACACACACACACACAACAAGGAAACATTAGACTAGTAGTACATTGCCGAATATAAGAAACCTTTTCACGATGAACTCACTCTGGACTTGCACTCGACGTCATCCTATGTTGAACTAGGTCATCATAATTGCAATTGCTCCCTATTTATGACTTTCCCATGACCCTCTACACAACTCTTAATGCTTACCTTCAGAGGAGCATTCTACTAACCAATTCATACCTTTTCTTCTACCATAATCAGTATTTTCCAAAAACATTAAACTTTGTTCAAGAATAGCTCTCTGCTTCACATAATCAATGTTACCCAACAAGTTCAAACTCTATTCAAGGAGACCACCTAAATCTATAGGTTAAAACTCAAAATAATTTGAAAATCTATACTTATCTATCATACTCACACATATTAACACGGAGAAATTGATTACAAGAAGTAAAACATCCTATCAAAAACTTTGTTCTATTGCATTAACGTGAATGTCAAAAACTTAAGTTTTTAATCCTATTTCTATATGAAATTATGTATCTTAGGTCATGCGTTAAGTATGGAAAAAATCATTACATTCATACATCGTAGTTTATGAAGCCTCATGAAAAAAGAGACCAAATTACGTACACCATTTTCTCTTATTCAAATGATTTTCAAAAATCGATGCAAGACTAGTTAATCACTTTCTGGGTGCTAGTGTATTTATATGTTTATTGATCATTAGTTCAAGTTAGAGTATTATTGGTGTCGGGCTTTCCTTAAGTGTTGTTCAACTTTCAATATGTCTCCATTTGGCTAATTACATACGACTTTCGACACTTTCTAGTTAGCATGGTCCCATGTAAACTCTATCTTCCAACTTGACGACTCTTTTTTTCGATCCAAACTACTTATATTTCACTTTATTTCTCTCTTTCCCCTTATTGCTTCCTAAAACCTCATTTTTTCTTGTATTGGTGTCTTTAAAATATTATTAATCAACTCTAAAGCACCCCCTATGCTCCCAAGAGAGTCATAAACCCATGTTTTTCCTCTAGCTTGACAATGACATCTAACTCTTCAGTGTGTCTTCATTCTCTTCTTGTTGGGTTGTGGGTCCTTCTTAATGCCCAGAGTGAACTTCTTTCATCAAAGATGTTTATGACCTCGGTCCATGAAGCGTCGCTGTCACAATTAAAACATAATCTATTTTACTTCCTTTTGTCCAATTTGTTGATGCGTTAAATCATTGGTTTGATGAATGATGCCAGTGTCGCAGGTTAAAGGTCTCCGATAGTTAGTGAAGTTATGCGCCCCATAGCTGACAATTTTTTTCCTCTCGCCCCTTTGTGTCATGATAATAGAATCGTAAACCTTAGGGTTGGATTAAACATACACACCATGCTCAATATGGTCCTTGGTTGAAGACCCCCAAGAAATAGGTCATCCAAATTCCCTTCCGTAATATTCTCCACATGCAAGGATAGGTTTTATGGAATTTGAATGATGAACATAACTTGATCGATCGTGTATTTGTCATAATTTGCTAATTGGCTAAAGTAATTCTATGACACACTAGGAACCTATAGTGCACATAGTGCATCTCTTAGTAAAAACTTTCCAAGTGACACTTGAGATCATTCTTCTCTCCTTTGAGTACATAACCATTGATACTAGATGAATTGGTCTAGGTTATAAGATACAAGGATGTCATGGTCACCTTTTATCCATATGGGAATCGATGTAGATCAAAGAAATTTATCTATTTTTTTAATCCAATTAAGTAGATCTCTTTCCATTCAAATCTTATGTATTTCCACTTTTGGTATATGCAAGTTACAAGCTTGGAAGGTGAGTATTTGCGGAGATTTGATTAGGCACAGCTCAAGATCCACATTTGGCTAGTTTGTCATGAGAGAGTTTTGACTGAAAGATCCACCTTGGTTGATAGTGAGGATGATGTGAGTTGTGGTCTGATTTGGAAGAAGATATGACCCACTGGAATTTGTTCTAAGTTGTTGCATGAAATCATCTAATAATTTTCCAATATTTTCTACATATCTTTTGGCCATCTCGCAAATAGAATTCACAATATCATACTCAAGTTGGCTTACCTTATGATCCATCGTAGTAAACCCTCAGCACTAAAGATACCAGTAGTTACCCCTTCCTCGACTCTGAATCTCAATGACTATCATCATCCTTGTCTAGAAGTTTTACCTAGAGTGACAAGATTATTTTTACTCTTATGGAAGGCCCTACCATGATGCCCTTAAATAGTAGTATTGGGGTTATGGTTTAAATTTAGGGTTTAGTGTTTCAGAGATGAATGTCATATAAATATGGAAAAACTCAAAGAATAGATTGTAAAAAACTAATTTGTATCTCGTTTTTGGAAATGTAAATAACTTGGAAATTTTTCACAATTTGTAACCGATATAGAAAATTTATGAAAAACCACAAATTGAGATAAATTTTACAAAAAAGTTTGAAATTTATATAGAAATTAAAGAGGATATTATTTATGACCTTCTTTACCCAAAAAAGTTGATAAATTCATATCTACACCAAGATATAAAACTTCAAAATAGGGTTTGACCTAATTATTCCCAAGATCACATCTCACGATACCACTTGTAATGAAATTATTTAAATAGGTCTTAATATCAAGTACAATAGAACACTAAGGAACACCAAAATATAAATAAATTATCATCAATATTCAAGAAGAATTTAGCTTATACACTTTGAGGGGAAACCTCCAAACCATATCAATAAGACTCAAGTGCTCCATATGATGATTAACTAATAACTACTAACTCCTATATATATTATTCCTATGTTGTGGCCATCACTTCAAAACTAGCCCGATTATTGATATAATAACATATATGAAAGAGATAAAACATGATAATAAGTTATGATAGCCACAAGTTGACCATACACATCTAATTTAAGATATAGGATTAAGGGTGTAATACACATGAAAAGTTTCCTTATAGTCAATACATTGTTTTTTGGATGCCCCTATAAACTAATAGTCACACTCATTATGCTTTTGCGATCGGGATCTAATATTTTACTTTATGTTAAAGATTTCCATCTGCTTATCTTATTCAAAGTAAAAGTAACTCATTTTGGAGTCATAAAGTGGGTTTGTGGTTGATGATAGTACCACCTAATTTGTATAGATGTCTAACCCAACATGAAAACATGTCGTGTCATAGGAATTACATAATTCACGCATCCACTTAGATTTGATCTTGAGGGTGATAGTATTATCAAATCATTCACCATCATACTCCATCATCATTATCTTAAGAGGAAAGGAATGACTCCATATTCCTCTTTTAAAGCCAAATGTGGATCAGCCGGGGACCTTGCAATTCGAAGGAAACGAGAAAACTCATTTGGATCTGTATATTGGTCGCATAAAAGAAGGACTCAATCATGGGTGGTGGAGGTCTTGAGAGAGACTATTTAAGGATCCTAGCTTGAGAAAACTAGTAATTGAATGTTGTGTAGCCATTTCCATGTCTTAAATCGTTCTTAAGTTACATGTAGATTCAACTTATGAAAGAGCGATCTTACCATTCTTAGGGAGTAGAAGGGTGATGCCATTAGAGGAACCAAAAAAAAAAGAAAGAGGAATAAATGGTGAAGATCCCAAACAAAGTGACTCGAAGGCTATTCCAGAATGTACTAGGAAAAGAGTCCGAAAACAACATAAGTATGGGGAGGCGGTGGAAGAGGCCTACTACTATATTGCACGGCAAATTTTTCATCTTAGTGAATACAAATGGATCCTGGAATGCAGATGGATTTCACGCATCTCGAACCCAAAAGTTGTGGATGCCGTTGAAAATTCTTCATGAGAGAATTGTGCTTCAAGTGTCGGCTCGGCTACAAAGTATTTCGAAAGGAAGCCCGGTGGAGACTCCAACTTGTGCCATCCCTCCACATAGCCAATGGTCCGAAAAAAGTCAAAAGGTTGTCGGGGTGGGTTTCTATTGGATAAGTATAGATGTGTAAGTGGATAATGCCAAGTGTCGTGTGCGCATCTCCGAAAGTACATCCCCCGCAGAGGAAACCCAAATCTTTCAAGACTCTTCGCACACGTAGCGCCAAAAGTCTAAGAAAAATGTTAGAAGGGCCATTTAAAGTCCTGCCAGATGCCTCTGGAGGCCAAAAGTGTCTGACTTTACGCTCCTGGGCCTCTTTTAACTTTGGGCCTTTATTTCAAGCTTAGTGGGTACCTTCCAGTTTGGTTGCATATTATTCAATTATGAAATTCAACCAATTTGGAATCATATAAATACAAGCTATATGACCAAAAGGCTATCAAGTGTCTTAATGGACCGATTCAAATCAATCAAAAGGTACTGAGTTTACAAGCCAACTAAAGGACCATGTATGTCCACTTATAGAGAAAGAGAACCCATTTTTCAAATTGTTTTCAAGGCCCATTTGACAAATTCAGCATACAAACTTCAAAAGGGCATATCATTCTGACTTAGAGAGCTCAAAATATTGCGAATCTAGAAATGATTCATGAAAGATCTTATCTATTCACCCATGTGTCCGAAGTGCACTAATTGGAAATTTTGAACGTCAGAGAGGGGGCAAATGACAAGAAAATGGAAAAATGTTTTAGGATTCAAGAAATACTGAGATCTCCTTGCCTCAAGAACAATCCAAATTCAGATCTATTACTGCCATTTCCTCTTCCTTGAGAGCCACGTTGCAACCTAAATTGATGTACTAAATATGAATTTGGGGACAAAGAGAGGCTCAGGTAACATGTGAGTAGCCTGTTATTCCAAAGGTGTGAGATTCAAATTTCTTTTCCGTACTTATCTCTCTTTCTTCAAACGAAAGTTTTGAATCTAGTGGAAGGCCTCAAAGGGGGCTAAGATTGGATTTGAGAGTGCCAAGGTCATCCTGGACATTTTTGAGTTTGTCCAAAGACTCCTTCTCCTCTCTGCAAAAGTGATCTCACCACAGCCTTAGATCTCCAAAGGTTCAGTGACCTATTCATTAAAATTCCACGGATATGTTTCTACCTTTACTTAATACTTTTAATGAAGCTTGTATCAAATCCAAAGAAATGAAATCACGTATGTGATCCTTCAGATCCTTTCTTGTCTCTTTTGCTTTCACGTGGTCATATTCAATTTGGGGATCCATGCTTTTCAAATGTTTTCCTATCCATTTTTGGTTTGACTTCAATACAAAATAAGTGGGCATATCTTTTCATCACTTGGTAGTTTAAATATTTCTTATTTCGACACATCTTTTATCCATGTCTACGCCTTGGCAAGTTTTAGATTAGGCTTAGAGATCCCTAGTTCATAGGAGAAAAATGGATAAACATGAAGAGGAATAAGGGCCTTTAATGGAGAGATTTTTCCATTTCTAAATGTCCCAACTAGTATGGACGGATTTCAATCTTTCCATGCAATCTTCCAAATTATCCTTCCTTAGAACTATGATTAGACCTGTAGAAGATGGATTTAGGGGGAACATGATTTTACTACTGTGCAGAGCATTAGCATGCTAGTGGTTGAGCTTAAGTCTCCATTTTTCGCTTAAGATTGATGTGCACTTATTTCTATCCGACCTTTTATAATCTATAAATATATCTGGGATTCATTATAGAAGGGAAGAATCCTCTTGGTTTTACAAGCCCTTTCCTTCTGAAGAAGGGAATTATGGAGTTCAGTGTACCATCCATTAGAAAGGAAAGAAGCTTTCTTACTCCTTTAGATACTTTAATGTATTGTATCTCTCAGAGAGAGAAACACATTTCAGGATTTCGATTCTAGATCCTTTCGAGGCTTCTCCATCTCATCCACTTTCAGCGAACCTTGGTCAACACCTCCACCGGTAAGAAGGCCGATTTTCTTGCAATACAAGCGAGGGTTCTTAGGCCAATCATAATGACAAGTGTCCAAATCATATGTCAACTTCACTTATGCGGTAGCATCACGCTCAGTTTCGCTGAATGCACAAAATCTAGGGTCCCGATTGTAGCATTAAAGAGCATCCTCAGAATATTTCATTGGGGAAAACCAAAACTTCTCAAGTTGTGATCGATGTCCTAAATATTGGAATATATCCTAGCCAATCCATGAGATCCATGATATGGACATTAGCGTCAAGTTCTAGCATCCTCACTAGAGGTAAAGCTTCACACCAAATGGTTTAGGAGTCTTGGAGTAGGATCTATTCCAAAATTGGAACTAGTTGTGCACATCTCTTCATGACCAGTTTGGAGAGAAGGGTGATAACTTATCTTTGTTGGAGTAGTTGACAACAATAAAGAGAGCCCTAATGAGCAAATTTAATGGAATTCAAACTCAAGTTCAAATGGACCTAGGATAGGATTTAAATCGTATAATCGGGCGACCCACTAATGAAGGTGCCTTCTTATACTTTCTTAGGATTTAAATTTTGATATTCTTTGATGAACTAGGTCAGATCAAGGAGTACAACCTTACCTATAGTCTATAGCCTTTCCATGGGGACTAAGAACCATTTGAAGAAGATTGGCAAAATCTCCACCTAGCCATAACCATGCCTCTATAACCCTAAGTTAGGAAGGCCTAAATACCATCTACCAAGCACCCACATTAGCTCCTATACCCACCCCATGAGTCAAAGTCATATTTGAATCTTCCACTTCATCATCTAACACCTCTAAGGAACTCTAGGAAGTCATGCAAACAACTTGGAACCTAGGCATTAATGAGCTGGTAACCATCAAAAAGACAACAAGCTAGAGTTATCTCGGGTTGTCATCGGTCCGAGCTCATCAAAGGCTCGATCAAGCTAGACCCCCATATCAGCCTGATATGCCACCACCTCGGACTGTACAATTACTAGCCCGGAACCAAGGATAAACCCAAACATGTAGGACCCTTCTGGTCATATGATCAAACACAACTTCAACATTAAAGGAATTAGTTCCATGTACGGAAAAATAACCATGGAGAGGAATATGATTGGTGCCTTTCCCATGTAGTCAACTTAACAACAATCAACCTACGCTTTAATGGTGCTGCCAAATAATACCTCGATGGTGCAAACCGACATAGTGCGACAAGAACCTAGCCAAGAGGAGATCAGTAATAAGGAGCTCATAAAGTGGGACCCCGAGAACGAAACTATGCTTTACTAAATTGGTAGGCTCGAATACTTTATGTGGGACTGAATACGCGTTCCCTTCTCAAAGTCATAGTCTGCCAACACACGGTCCCAAAAGATGAGAAACATTTGAGAGGGCCAATGCATTGAACTTAGGTGACCCTCAACCTTCTATCACTCAACCGGTATTGGTCCTAGTGCAGCCAAAGCTATAATTCCCAACATATATACTCCACCCCAGAGTCCAAGCCACCTCCCGAAATCCAACTCAGTGCAGAGTTTGTAACAACCATGTGCGAACTCCCAGAAGTAATATGCACTTGGGAAGGGGTAGAAAATGATAGCACATTCAATATTATTGAGAAAATGAAGAGGACAAGTGTGAACATTTCACTATAGGAATCACTAGCCATTCGAGGTAGAGAGGGATCTAATACTTGCCAAGAAAAAAGAGTGGTCACAATGCAAATGCTCAAGCCCCCCAAGCAAGAGAAGGTTCTGTCACCAATACACTTCAAAGCGGAGAAACCATGAGAACAACAAGGTAAGAACTTGAGACCTCCTCCCTCTATGTGTCTCATTGATTATTGGAGACAAATTGGTACACAATTGTATGATTGATTTTGGGCTAGTAGTTCATCGAAATGCCCAAGCGAATAGCTACCCGGTTGGGCCTCCAATATGAAGTCATCTCTAGAGGGTAGTTCAATTAGATGGGACATCAATGACAATCTTGTTGGAATCATCAAGGATCGATTCTCACTCTACATGCTTTCCCTAATCGTGATTGTTTTGCAAAACATGTCAATCATAGATTTGCCACCACATTTTGCTTTGTGTCTGTCCAGGACTTCACCGCTAAAATTGGAGGCTATCTATCTCTTACGATTGGTCACAAATGCTCTTTAGAACAAGGTATGGGGTGAAGGCCACAATCGAATCCGAACCTATTACCAATTATCATATTGAATCCTATGTGCCTAGCCTAAATCAATGCCAACCTTCTCGCCTTTTGATCAAGAAGACCTCCTAAGCACTGTGAAGAAAATACCAAGGTGGGATGTATCCCAGACTTGACTCTCGATGATTGGGCCAACAAAAGTCATGCTTTTGACCCCTATCTGAGAGATAGAAGAATATGATCTAGGTCTGTACTACGGTCTACATGAAGAGAACCATCCCATTCCTAACCTAATCAAGCGAATATAAGGATGACAATGAGGTATGGCAATTGTTCTTGATGACTCAAGGAGTAAACAAGGAGCTAGAGGAGGAGCTATGATTGTGTCCCCCAAAGGTATGAAATATTATTCAGCCTTCAAATTCTAGTTTTCTTGCTCAAATAACACTACTGAATATGAGGCTTTAGTCCAAGGTCTTCATTGGGCAAGGAAGCTGGGAATCAAGAACTTGCAAGTGTTTGGTGACAGTGAACTAGTTTCCAATCAAGTCAAAGGACTTAATGTTGTCAAAAATGACCTGCTCAAGAACTACAAGAGTAGGGTATGGGATCTCATGGAGGATTTTCGTGGAAGCCTTTTAGTGATTGTTCCATACCTAGGAAGGAGAATGAAGTGCAGCGATAGACTTGGCATATAATGAGGAGCAATGTTTGATGTGGTGGCAACAACATCAAAAGAGACAAAAACAACCACATATCCATATAGTTGTGAGACCACCAGTGCCAGATAACAACACATGTTGGCAGGTGTTTGAGAATGATCAAAGAGACTCATTAATTTTTACAAGAAGAAGCTGAATTCTTAGCTAGAAATCAAAACAAGCTCTAGAGCAGCAAACAATATGAGAATCAAATAGTATAGCTGCATACAAACAAACTTCCCAAAACTTAGTGACATTGGAGTCTATCTTCAATCCTAATGATCAGATTTCGTAAAAGAGAAGGCTAACATGCATATCAAAGGAGAAGATTCAGTAGTCAATCACGGTTGGAGGAGAAAAAACACTTCAAATTGGAAAAGTGGCCACCCAAAGAAAGGTATAAATTCATACAAGTTCCTTTACAAGAATTTCTAGATGTATTTTCTTCGGGAGTTATGAAGACCTAAGAGGGTTCAATCCAAAACTATCACAACACACAATCGAACTAGATCCAGTTGCTCAACCCATCGAAATAAAAGTAGAGACCTAGTCAACCCACATATGAGTCTCTGACATGAAGAAAGAGCTAAACCAAGTTCGTATAGAGGCAAGTATCATATTTCCAATCAAACACTCAAGATTAGGTTGCAAATCTTGGTCCTAAGTCAAGAAAGAAAAATGGAGAAATTAGATTGTGTGTGAATTCGGGAAGACTTAAACGAGCCTCCCTCTCAAAGATCATTACCCACTCCCTTCAATGGAGTAAGATCTTGCAAGTGGTGTCCAGGAGTCGGGGAAAAGAGTTCTCCCTCCTAGATGGCTACTGGGGTACAACCGAGATCATGGTGAAAGAAGATGATCAATTCAAAATAGCCTTCACCACAAAATGGGGCACCTATGCCTACGAAAAATGCCATTTGGATTATCCAATGCTATGTTAACCACTTTTCAAAGGGCAATGGATATGGCATTCAAAGGGCTGATCAATAAAATAGTGTTGATCTGGTCCCGGATGACATTACCTGTTTTCAAAAATGCAACAGACCACCTTTTCCACCTAAGGCATGTAAGTGTTTCGAGTGCAAAAGTTTTGGGGTTTCATTAAACCCAAGAAATGTATATTATGGCCCATGAGGGTAATATTCTAGGCCATATTGTATCAAAGGAAGGGTCCGACAATCGACTGAGAGAGTTGAAGCAATAAGAACATTTCCATTGCCAAGTCCACAAGAAGGCTCTTCAAAGCTTCTTAGGAAAAATCAATTTTTGTCGAAGAGTTTGTTCCAAACTTTTTGCCCTTCGTTAAGCCAATAACGTTGATGTTCAAGAAGAGCTTATCATTTCATGTGGAAAAGTCAAGGAAAGGAAGTTTTGAGGCCATTAAAGAAGCCATATCACAAGCCCCAATTCTTTTGAATCCAAATTTTTCAAAGACTTCATACCGTATGCCTTTGGTGGCAAAGTGATACAATTTTGCAATCTTAGATTCAGAAGAAACAAAGAAAGTATAGAATAGCCAATTGCTTTCTTCGCCAAAGTCCGGAAGACTATGAAGTGAGATACTCCTTCATTAAGAAGCAAGCCCTCAGTGGTGATAGAGGATTGAATAAGTTTAAGCATTTGGTTTTCAAACAATAAAATCCAATAATTGTCTCTCCACATGGCAAAAGTTCATGAATTCCTTGAAAAAGGATGAATGAGTAAGATGGATCACTCGTGTCATGGAATATGACATTGAGATCAAAGTCACCAATGCGTCGGTCCATGGGAAGGGGTCATGTGTGAGCAACTAGCCTCAAGTCAACAAGATGAACAAACAATGAAGAAGGAGGTTGTTTTGTTCTACAGATGATCAAGAAGGAAGAACAATGATGTACCTACCCTTGTTGGACCCAAGACATGGTGCACTTCCTTCAAATGTGCATGTGTCCTCATGATGAGTAAAGTAAAAAGGAGGCATTTCGCACTGCCAAGCCATCCCATATGTTTTATTGATGGTGTCTTGTTCAAAAGAGACATGAAATGGTGTTCTATGCTAAGATGCATTGGGATATAATCGTGTCGACAAGAGAGGTGTTACAAGAATTCCATGTTAAAGAAGTTGGAGGCCATTTTACTCCACGTAGGCTTAAAAGCACTCAAGATCATGAAGGTAGGATATTATTGGCCCAGAGTGTTTAGTGATCTACTATGCATGGATCAAAAGGTGCGAAGAATTGTGCATTCTTCAAAGGCAAAGAAAAGTTACAAAGCACTTCCATTGCACCCAATCCTCAATGCGACTCAACCTTTCATGCAATGGGGATTGGACTTGAACCGAGTCATAATCCAAATTCAAGCCAAGGCCATATGGATTCTCGATAAAGCAATAGATTATTTCACCAAGTGGAGCCGAGGCTAAAGAGGCAAATGAATCCAATATCTTAGATTTCTATGGCTGGGATACCACGAGGTTCGTAGCCCTGCCACTATCATATCGCATAATGATCGGGCATTCCTCGGGCACAAAAACTTCACCAATGGGCTTGAATTGTGTGTATCTCAACCACATTTATCCGTAGATCAAGGATTTCGCGCATTACATTTGGTCCAAGCTAACGCACCAAACTAAACACAAAAACCCCCGAAACCCTAGAAACGAAATCGATAACCGGCCTGAAGATGTGAGATTTGATGAGGAAGTCGATGCAGATAAGACTACAGCGCACACGAGCAATTCGCACAATAGATCCGAGTAACCCGCAAAACACCGATGCTTGACGTAAAAGACCACGTTAAAGATATTTAGGGGATCGCCTATGAGTGGGTCCGGGGAAGCGAGCAGTAAGCTTCTCAAGGATGTCACCACGTTTTCAATTAAGAAAAGAAGCATACATGATAAAAGATGTAAGTAAAAAGCTAGATTTTCTGATCGCAATAATAAGACAGATTCCAAACAAGTAGGAAGGAAATACGCAGAAATAGTGGAATCCATGAAATAATGTTGAATTTGTGTTACCTATGTCCTTTTACCCGGTCTCGGGCAGTGGGAAATCGGCGCCGATCAGAATCGCCAAGGCGACGACCGATGTGGTCGGGCGCCGATCGAGATCGATAAGATCGTAAGCGCTGATCGGGTGAGACCGGCGCACGACTAAAGGCATCGACCGAGGCGTATCGATCAATCAGGACTCGTGCGATGAAGATTCGGGAATTCGAAGGTGAATGTGGTCTCATTGCCGGATGTGCCGGGAGCCGTCAGGCGAGATAATCTGAATTAAGAGTCACCCGCATGATGGATGGTCAGTGTGCGATGTCGACGTGATGTGGGCAACAGAGTAACGGTGCTCCTCTCTCTCAGTGGGATTGATTCGGGATAGATCTCGGCCCTAATTTGATACAATCGATGCTAAGAAGATCTCTCTTTCACAACCTCGTATTCTCGCTCTCGCCTCTGCCTCGTGCGTAAGTGCCTTTTTTCTTATCTCTCGCTCGCTTTTTTCGCTCGCTCGGGTCTCTTTTTCGGTCCCTAGAACCGAAGTTCGACTTGCTTTTATAATCGGCGCCGCTCCTAGAAAATCTAAGTGGGCCGACTATATGGGTCGGGCGCCGATCAAAGGAATGTAGACTCCGAGATGGCCAAAATGAGCGATTTCAAGTTAAAGATGAGAATTACCCCGAATACGGAAATATCCCGCTTAGAGAAGTGGAAAAATAGACGTGATATATAGATAGGATAAATTTGGGGTAGATAAGTGATTAAGATGCATGTAGAAGAAGCGTGACTAAATATTTAATATTTAATCACTCATGCGGCAAGAGGGTGATGGGGTGAATTAAATTTAGAGCAAGTGATTAAATCAATAAATTGGATAATATCCCCAGGATAGTTCATGACGTGAAACGCGTGCCCTGCGTTATCCTAAGCAAGCAAATGGACGAGAGGGACACTCAAATCGAGTAACCAATTTTAAGTGTTCTATATTTTGGCCCTTTTTCACGTAAGGTTAAGCAACCCGCGAAGGTTGTTGCTATGAGACAAAAACAAAGTGATCAACATGGAAGAATTTGGTGATGATGTGATCCCCTCAAACTTGGGATGGGACGGATGATGTAGAATAGATGCATCCCTGGTTTGAAAAAGGTAGATGAAAAAATGCAGATGCCCTAGCTTATGTCCGGAGTAGATCTCGATCATTAACGACGCATACACATAAATAAAAGGCAAGCAAAACCCAAGGAAGTCATATTGGCAGTGGCAAACTAGCTGGTCTTCTCATGAGATGCACGTTAGTGCTTTCGCGTAATCTACGAGTGTGAGGAGAACTCGCAAAATGGCCAACATTCTAAAGAGAGATACATTGGCAGGGATTGGGACCAGACTCGCCTCGCAAAGCAAACGACGTTAGTGCTCTACAATGCACTCCGCCACTCTAGCCGTCACAAAGTATGAGTGTCCTACGCAAAGGAACAAAACTCGGAATAGACAATGATATCGATAAGATAGCCGTAAAGGCAATATTCAAAGACACAACAATGATCGATAGATAAGTAAGTCAAGCATCAACACTATGGCAACACAGATATGGAAAATCGCTACATGCACTCAAACTAATCTTTGCTGATTTACTAAAACAAACGGGCGCTTTCACCCACAAAATCGGCACCACTAACTAGGACATATAAATATACGAACTAAAACGTAAATGATTTATTTTCAACGTGATTTATTGATTCAGCAGAAAGCGATTTTTGATTTGAGCACCACGGAAGCCTCCGGGAGCTGGTCAAGCTACAGAGGACACGACTTGGGGTAAGTGGTCATTCTTCAACCCATTGTTCTTATTTTATTTTTTTCATTTGATTTTTTTTTTTCGCATAGGAGGCTGTGTGGTCGGTGTATGTCCGGAGTAGCTGCGATTTGGCGCGATTGTTGTAATCCGGCGCTGATTGGCCGTAGATCGGCGCCGATCGGGTATTAATCGACGCCGACTTAAATGAACGACGCCGCTTTTACCAAATCGACGCCGATTGATATATTTTCATTTTTTTTTTTGTTATTG